>NTPY01000526.1:1491302-1527630 GCA_002922825.1 Brachionus calyciflorus | reverse complement strand
ATAAACATACGCTTTTAAGCTTGTAGGAAAATTATTGGAATAAAAAAAAAAGAAAGACAAACGAATTATGTACTCGAATTTTTAATTAATATTCTCTAAAGGAAATTAATTGCATTATCCAAAATGTAAAAAAATTAAATTTAAATGTAAACATAATCAAAATAATATTGTTTAATTTCTCAATGTTTACTTAATTGGCAAAGAAAATAAACTCGAGCCAATACAGAGTTGCTTTGGTAAACATGGCATTCTTGACGATTCCTTTTTAACATTTAACATTTGCAAAATAAAGCCTTAATGCAAAAGCTCATAATTAAATTTAACATTTTCTGCTGTTATTGAAATTCTAGATCGATAAAAATTGCTTTTTGTTCCTAAAGACTTTCCTTAATCTTATTATTGCAATAATACATTCTTGATCTAAAAATTTAATTAAAAATCGGCAGATTTTTATTTTAAAATTGGCCTAATTTTGTTTTTTTTTTGTTTTGTTTTTCAAGGGGATTATAATTAGGTAATAAAAATTGAAATTCTAAAAAATATTTAATTAAAAGAAAATTAATAATTTTTAATTTAGATTTAAAAAAATTATGTAATAAAGTTTTCAAAATAAAATTTTTTTTATCAACATTGCGCTTATTATATTTAAATTAAACATAAATTTGATTTACAACAAAATGAATTATTAAAGTTCTAAATTTTTCATTGTGAATATTAGATAATTTCAAAATTTGAATAAAGACTATGAGCCATTCAATTCAATAGAGTCTATTTTTTTTAGGGTTGTTTCCAAAATATTTTTTCCAAAAAAAAACAATTGATTTCTTAAATTTTGAATTTCGAATTTTGGAAAACTAATTTTTATTTCAGAAAACGTCTTTTGTCGTTAATACCCATACCTAAATATCCGATTTTTAAGATTTCCTACCCAATACTTAATTCCTTAATACTTAATGAAAATGAAAATTTCGCTCAAGAATTAGTTTGCTGGTCTAAAATAACAAGACGAGTAAATTTCTAATAATAATTTGTTTTTAGTTAAAAATTGTAATTTTTTACCCACAATAATGAAACTTATAAACACAAATGGCTGCTCACTTCAGTTTTTTTGTGCTTAGACAAAAAAAGATATTATAGTTTCAAAGGAAAATCTGAAAAGCTTCAAGAAACAATTATTATTTAAACATTTTTTAAATTAAATTCCAGTTCTTGCTAATTTTGATCAGTTTTTGTTGTCTTTTTTATAGATAAAGGTGCACAAAAATGACAACTGAAAAAGATGTTTAAATATTTGACTTTTTTGTAAGTTTAAGGATTAAAATTTGTCTGAAAAAAATGTTCCTCTCCTCAATGTTCTATCCTTTGATGCTCAAATTCCTTGCTTCAGGTTTTTTTCCAAAACGCTAAAAAAAGTATTATTTGAAACTTCTCCTTTCCTTTCTCAGAAAAGGTAAAGAATAGAAGAGTCGAAGAAGATTTGAGGAAGAGAAAAGGATAGCAATCGTAAAAGTTTTTTAATTTTGTGGAGAAAAGATTTTTTTTTGATAAAATTGATTTTTGTGGCAAAAAGTATTCGCTCTGGATAACAGGATTTTCATTGTGGGCGTCAGGTATACCCTAAAAAAATTTTAATAAGCATCAAAAATATATTTTAGAAGCGGTTTCATAAGATCATGTTTTAAATTTGATTTTATTTTAGAAATTTTGTGTGATTCGATTTATTTTTTAGATTTTTTCTAATAACTAAAAAGTAAAACTTTTTCGCGTTATTAGTAGAAAAACAAGTACTCGTTGGTATCATGTGGGTAGCCTTAAACAATCAGGTATACAGATATGAGTATGGGTAGGTTAGTCCAGAATAAAAAAGGTTATATTTTACTCCTTAAAATTTTTTGGTAAAAATATGATCAAACATAAATATTTTAAATTAAAACGATTGAAATTTTTATTGTTCTTAAACTTTACTGAAATCTTAAAATAAAAATATTTAAAAATGATCAAAGATTTAAAAAATCTAATTTAGAATCAAAATTTTTCTGCTTTCTGATTTAACAAACTTGGAACCCAGAAAACCTAAAACTCACAAAAAATAACATACATAAATTTTACTATTTTTAAATTTTGTTAAATAGCAATTTCCAAATAGAAATTTATGTTGGCGTTTTATTTGAATATAAATGCAACAAATGTAATATTTTTTTTCGTAATAACAGCGTTAGAGTTAGTATAACTTATAATTATTTACAAAATTTGAATAGAGTTAAATTTAAACCCAATTTTTTTACGCTTCCAATAATCATAGAAAATAATGAAACAAGAAAAAACTTAATTTTAAAACTCTGTGCTGCAAGAACTTTAAATTTTTAACCCTAATTCATCTTAGCGCATGTAATCGGATTTCTTATTAGAATTTTAAAATATCAGACTTTTTCACTCCAATAGAAATCATCGACGCCTAAATAATTAGAAAAGATAAGATCTTAATCTAAAAAAAGAAAAAATTTTAAGAAAAGATTGAATTTAATGAAAAATTTAGAATAAAAAAATAAATAAATCCTTAGAAATCATTTATTAAATAATTTCCTAATCAAAAAATAATTGTATTTGTTTTTTCTTTGATGAATTTCGAATAAATCGTGTCTAAATTAAAAATTTTTGAAAATATTTTTTAAACTTTTTTAAATTTTAATAATTTTGAATGGTTAATTTACAAATTATAAAATCAATTTTCCTCAATTTTGTATGATTTTTATATCAATCAGAGTATCACTTCGAGGATAATTTTTTAAGCAACGATCAGAATTCTTTGAAAACTATTGAAAAATATCGATTTTTCATAAAGCAATTCTTAACATAATTACCAGGATTTATGTTTGAATGAAAACTATAGAAGGTATTATAATGAATTCATATTTTAGTTCCTAAATTATTAACCAAGATTTTTAATTAATCAATCAAAACTGATTAAATAGGAAATAAAAGGGATTATGAATTTTCTTTTTATTATTTGGGTTCCGTCTTTTTTTTTCATGAAGACAAACGGAATAATAATAATGCACAAAATTTAATTTAATATTTAAACATGGGAACAAGGATCTGCCACCCTTCCATTTTAATTTTTTTATCTTAGTAATTTGGTCTAAATTAGAATTCAACTATAAAAAGTTTAGGAAATTAAGAATTCTGAAAGGAATATTAAACATGTTCAAAAAATGGTAAATAGGAAAAATTTCGGTTGAAAAAAATCCTGTGGAAAAAATTCCTGTTTGAAAATATTCTTGTGGAAATAACTTCGGTTTGAAAAAAGATAAAAAAACTGAGTTGTACTTGAAAGAAAACTGTTATTTGAAACATGTTTTTGAAAACCGGTTTTAAACTAAACAGGTCGTTCAACTCTAGTTATAATTAAAATTTACTTTTAATATCTTTTAACATGGCGAAGGTATTTTGTTCAATAAAACCGATCAAAAATCCAAGAGAAATTATAATATATATTTATTAAAAAGAAATTTTTTTGAAGATTTTTCTCGAATTAAAAAAAAATAGTAAAAAACAAAATATTTTATTAGAATCTTCTTGTTAGTTTACATGTTTCATCTAAAATTTTGACAACATTGTCATAATGTGAACCGTTTCTAATTATTTGATAGGTTCCTTCTTTGGTTAAATCAATAACTGTTGAGCCAGCCTTAGCAACTTCGCCTGATGACAGCTGTCCTCCATCTACAATTAAATCTAAATCTTTCCATAAAGTTTCAAATTCCTTGAAAAAATTTTAAGAATTTTTAACTTTTTTAAAATTATTATTTGTTGGCTTACATTAATACTCAACGAACTTGGCTCATTGCTTATATTAGCTGATGTAAGTGCTATTGGTTCATTACAAAATTGAGCCAATTCAATCATGAACTTGTTGTTTGGAATACGAATACCGATCGATTTTGTATTCGGATTTAACTCGGCTGGTAATGTTGATTTTCTGTCGAAAACTAGTGTTACTGGTCCTGGTAGTAGCGCATTTAAAGATTTCAAATCTAAATTTACATGTGACCATCTACATATTTTTTTAAGAAATTTTTTATTTCAATCGTTAAATAATAAATTAAAAATTATTTTGGAAATTTTGAGAAATTTTTTTTATAAAATGACAATTTTGAACTAAAATTTTGGTTAATTGAGAAAAATTTTGAAAGATTAAAACAGGCTTCAAAAAAGTTGAGAGATCTTTATACAGCCATTATTAATTTAATATCAACGAATCGAAAAGAAAAAATAGATTTTATTTTTTTTCTAGATCTCTTATGGTTCATAAATTTAATTAAAACTACTGTACCGTGCCAAATTGAACAAACACAATTTTTATTTATTCTATTTAAAAAATTCAAAGAAAATTTTAATTTTTTGGATCTAAAAAAAGAGAGCTATTTATATTTGGATATCAAATATTTTTTTGCAAAAAATCAATTTTAGCCGATCGGCGATCGCCATCCCTAGGAAATTTTTCGGCTAATGAATTTAGATTCATTTAATTTAGACGGTTTAACGAATGTTGAAAAAAGAGAATAATTTTCTAATTAGTTTAGAACTAAAAATTACTTTTCTAGATCTTCAGATTTTCCAACACTAATAGCTAACGGCTTTGATAGATTTCGCCCTTTGATTTTGTAGATTCTATTTAATGATTCTTTGTTACAAGCAAGACATGCAACACCATAAATAGTATCAGTTGGAACTGCAATTACACCACCAGCTTGAAGAATAGTTTTAATACGAGGTAATTTATTCAAGGCCTCTTTAATTGAAAAAAAAACTTAGACGACTTAAAAATAACTTAGTTTTATTTCAATAACTAACTTTCAACAGTAAGAATTTTGTTTTCCATTTTAAATAAAATTTTTTTTGAAGAATTTAATAGTAAACTTTAAAAAAGAAAAATAAAATATATTTTTAAATAAAAATAAAAACTTACGAAATAAAATAAATTACTTAAAAAGCATGTGGCTTAGTCAATTTTTTTAATTATATTTCAATATGCATATTTTAAATTCTATTTTCATTTAGAAGTTGAATTTAAAAAAAATGCTCTAGATTGCAAATTTTCCACTTAAACAATAACACATTTGCATAGTTATATGCCTATAAAGAAACAGAGTGTAATTGAAATATTTAAGTTAAATTTTATTGAGATTTAAATTAAAATCATTAGAACAACAAAAAAAAAGACTAAAAATGATAAGAATTTCAAATCAGGATTTTAATCACGTTTTTCAGCATTAAATATAAATTTAGTATAGCAAAAATTATTAAATGCATCTAAGAAATTTTCATTGAATTTTTCTTGGCTAAATTTTTGAACATGTTCTCTAGCTGCTTCTCGAATTTGATTTCTTTTTTTGTGGCTCATTTGATAAATTTGTAATAGACATTCGGCATACCCATCTGCATCTTCTGCTAAGAAACCTGTTTTTTCTCCTTTGTATGGTACAACTATGTCCATTTTCGGTCCAGCGGAATTATGAGATAACATAACTGTACCGGCTGCCATACACTCAACAACACCTTGAAATTATTTTTTTTTTAATTCTTTATCCTCAAATTAAAATTTTAGTTAAAATACCAACCTATTCCGAAATGTTCATCAATCATTGAATGAATACCAACAGCTGATTCAGCTAAATTAATCAATAAATTATCAAAACTGAAATTCAATTTAAAATCGACTTTATCTTCAATATTTAACTCTCTAGCTAAGGCTCTTAAATTGTCAACTCTATTTTGATCATCTTGATCTCTACAACTACCTATTAACAATAGTCTTACTTTTTCTATTTCTTCTTTAGGCGTATTCAACTCATTAAGCCTTAAATATCAGGGCATTATAGAGAGACAAGAAAAGATTTTAAATATTAAAATCACTTTTGTAAAAATTTTCCCAATGCTCTAATTTGAAGTTGATGATTTTTCTCCGGTCTAAATTGAGCTACAGATGATATATAAAAATTTTTGTCGTGTTTTTCATTATTGAAAATAGCATCGAATTTTTTTACATCACATGGCGGATAAACTACTTGAGTTCTATAAGCTAATGACCATAAATTATTAATGTGACCTTTTGTCCAACTTGAATTGACCATAACACAATCTGAACATCGACCACAATAACTGTAAATATTAGCGAATATTTTGTAGTAAATCATTTTAGCTTTAGTCAAAATTTGACTTTGACTTATTAGACGTCGATTGTTATAAGTTGAAACTTGACGCGACACATTCTCAAGCATATCTGTACTTATAGTTGGATAGTGAGTGTAACAACAAACGGCTACGTTAGCCAAGTAATGAAATAATGGATATGTAAAAGCATAACCGGTTGTTTCGAAATAAACATCTGGAATAAATTTTAAAAATGCTTCAACTCCTAAAAGCATTGAGCCTAGACTTTGACCTGAAAAAAATGATTTCAATTTAATATTATTATTTGAGAGCATAAAAATTTCTTCAATTTACCTAACAAAGTGAAGACTGGATAGTATTTGTCCAAAACTAGGAATCTAAATTTTAAATAAACAAATTGAGTTCTTGTAGGACTTAGCTGAATATTGAATCGATCATTTGCCTTCTTAATAAATTCATCTGGTGAATCTACTTTATCCCCAGTATAAACAACACAGATACAATTTGGGTATCTAATTATTTTTTTAATAAAGTTTGTCATGATATTATTTATTTAAAACTAGAGATTCAAATTATTACGCGTCTTGAAGAGCTTTGATAGCACTCCATAAAACACGCTCGCCACCACCACCGGAGTTGCAAAATGGATGTAGAAATCCAACAGTAAAATAAGGATTTTTCTCATCATTTAAATTAGCAAATTTAGAGAATTTGTTCTTGCTTAGTTTTTTTATTAGAAATGATGTTAATTTTAAAAGGAGACACAAAAGCCCTAAATTTAATAGGAGAAGGATCATTGTTATTATTAAGACATATATTAATTTAAAACTTAAATAAAATAGATCAAAAAACATTTATCTAAAAATAATTCAAAAAAATAACTATGATACTTTATATTTAATCAATATTCAAGGCATGTGACACAAAACGAATTAAAGAAATGACACTAAATACTTACATTTTCAACATTTTAAAGCTCTAAAAATTCCGTGTAAATTACTCTAAATACTGTTATTTTACCAAAAAATACTTTTTTTATATTATCTTAAGTAAAATATGGTAAATTAATCGTATTTACACTATTCTTCAATACCTAATGATATACAAAGGCTTACTGTTGGTTCTTAGAGTAAAATGATTTTGAAATAGGAAATAGATGGTCCAGAACACTCTGTAAATTTAAAAATTTATAATTTTTTTGTTCTGAAATTGATAAAAGTCGATGAAACTCGATTAGATTTAAAAAGAAAAGATTTGTTCAATTTGATTTTAATGCGGAACGCAGAATGTGGGACGGAAATCAACCCTAAAATGAGGAATTTTTCTAAGGTTAACTTAAAACTTTCTAAAATTTTGGAGCAAATACTTTCTTATATCATCACGACTGAAAGATATCGCCAAAGCTCAAATAAGAAGATCGCTTCACTTTGTACACTAATCCCTTTGGAACCCTTATTTTCTGAATTTTTCTTCCTATGAAAATTCGTAACGAATAAATTACACTTTTTTTAGTGCTCATCTTTGAGTGACAATATCTCTTGTAAAAAAAAATCTTGTAAGAAAAAAATTATAACAGATAAAATGGGCTATTACTAAAACGCAGATCGCTGTTTTTTTTTTAAAAAACTGACCCCTATTTTTTTCTTTAACAAAATTTAATACAAACTCCGGTCGGTCAAAAGTCTGTAGAGAATTTTGAGAGCTTTCAGAAAAAATTTTTTTCAACTTTTCCCGACGAATATTTAAAAAGTTATTCACCATAAATGACAAAATTCGAATTTTCGAAAAAACTGATGGGTAGTTTTACTGAAAACCACCGAACCAAATAACTCCGGTCAAAAAATGATATATAAAACTAAGGTTTTGCGTGAAATGAAAAATCGTTCTTTTGGAGTTAACCATGACAGTAAGAAGAAAAAAAATTTTATACGCATTGAGAATAAGTAAAATTATATTTTTTTATAATATGCCAAATTAACAATAATATTCCAAAAGCCTTCTTGAAAATTCTATTCAAGACAAAAGAGACATTCTGCTCTAAAAAATTATCAGTTTTTCGTGGCTTTTAAATGGTTATATTTTTCTAATTTTTCAATTTTAACATGTTAAATTTTCGCGAGAACAAATTAAAAGAATGCTTCTAAAATGTGTAACTATTTGAGCATAAGGCAAAAAGAACTGAACTGGTTTTAAAAAGAGAGAAATTAATTATGAAGATGATTGTAATTCCAGTTTTGTTATTAATCCAAAGAAAACTTTAACAGTTTTTTACAACTGTTTCTTGAAGAATTTCGAAAAAAAATGTAATCAGAATATATTTTTATTTAAATTAATTAACCAAAATGATCTCGTATAGGATATCAAGTCGCAATCATTTTTTTTTGTTGATGTTTTGAAAATAATTTCTTATTTCAAATCAAAGCGGGGCATTTGGTGTTGTTTATTTATTTTGAACAGCTTCAGTTATGAATAAGTTGCTGAAACTTTGCGATGCAAAATCGTTGATTTGTTGACAATAATTTTTAATTTGATTGGAAATTAAAAGTGTTTCTAGACGTGAAATTGGCGGTAAGGGTTTGTAAATTTTGTTAATGTCTTCTTCTGGCAATGGCGGTTCACCACGAGCACGTCTGGCCGAATTTTCAGCTTCTCTTTTTTGTAAATATTGTTGTTTCAAATGATTTTGTTTCTGTAATTGTTTGTGATAATTTAAAAATTTATTTGTATCAGCGGCCAATTCGTCAACATTATCGATCAATGAACGTAAATTTTTCTCTAAAACATTGCTTGTCGATAAATCGAAAAAACTTTGACGTTTTGGTGCTGGATTCAATTCTTCTAATTCACATAATAACGAGTTTACTAAATGAGAATTTCTAATTACAACTGGTAATTCTTCCATGAAGTTCTCATGATTTAATTTTAACTCTTTAATTCTAAAAATTAAAACGAAATTAAATGCTTATTTTTAACAGTTATTGTTTAGAAAAAGTGGAAAAACAGCTCAATTTAATTCTTTCTCATGTTCCTAAGAAAATTTCTAAAATGTTTTTAAGAGCTATTTTCTCAAAAACCTGTTTTTCTGAATTATTTTGAATTAATTTTGATTTTTTAAAAGACGCAAATACTTCGACTGCAAGACTTTGACTTGAAAAGTTATTTTAAAGAATAAATAAAGCATTTTTTCCAAGCCTTAGGCTTAATTCTTGAGAGAACTTTATTAATTTTACAAGTTTCTCTAAATAAAAAATTGTTTTTCTTTAAAAAATAAGAAGGTAGAACTACGGATTCTCAAAAGAGTGATACTGAATTTTCTTCTCATCATCTTTTTTCGAAAAATGTTTTTTTTCGACTGTAACAAAAAAGACGTGAAAATTTTTTTCAACTGAAAAATTTATCCTTGTAGCTTCAACATAATTTTATATATGTAGTTTTTCGAGATTTTCGATTATAAAAAAAGCCAAGTTTTTTTCAGTTATTTAAAAATTAGAAAAAAAAATTACGTGTCAGGGGAAAAATCCTTTCGATTTTCCATTTCCATCATATTAGGGGTCAATCTAAAAGCCTTTAAATATAAGGATCCATGTTGAGTCTTAAATGGATCTTAAAATGGATAAAATTAAAAAAAAAATTTATAATTCTTAATCTCTTTGTTTTTAAAGGCTTTTTTTTTACCGTAAATGATGACAATCGAATCCTCAATTTCATTTTGATACATAAAATGATCTTCAATAAAATTTTTGTTAACAAAATTTCCAAACAAACTGCTTTGATACCATCCAACGATTAAATGATCAACATTTAGATGACGAAAAGTTTTCAAGTTGTCAGTAATGAATGTATTGCAAACTTCATTATAATCGGCAGAACCTGTTTTTAAATTGTTGGCATTTGGTAAACCGAAACAGTTAGTTACTTCTATACGTTTTGAGTTTCCATCTTGAACTTGAATCATACCAGTCAAAATACCTTGAGCAAGTTCAGCACCACCGCCAGTCTCTTGTGTGTGTTTTATAATTTTAAGTAAAGCTAAGGCATCTACTTGAACATAATCTACTCTGCTTTTGGCTATTTGAGCAGCTGCGCTTGCTGGAGTTGGTACATTGTCGTTTAAACTTGTCGCAGATGGAGCAGCAGTTTGAGAAGATGTTGAAGCTGAGTTATGTTGTCTTTGTGACATATTTTCTAGTTAAGTATCTATTTTAAATAAAAAATTAATTTTTGGACACGTTTGCCTTATAATATTGACGTTTAAATAGAAAAAAAAATTTCAAAAAATTTTAATATCTTTTCATCTAAATTAACCATGCGCCTGAAATACTTTCAAAATATTATTGCAAATTGCATTTCATAATAACAAAATTAAAAAAGCATATTTTAAAAGTATGAAAAGACTTTTCTTGCATTTAATACATGCATTTTGGAAAAAAAATTATCTTAGTTTTTTAAATGTTACGAAAGTTTTGTTTAATTTAAAACAAAAAAGAGTTAAGTTGTTTAAAGGTATTTTCCTTTCATTTATAAGAATTTCGATTGTAATTTTTTCAAAATAAAAGCATTAGATGTTTTAAAAAATAATATTTTGCAACAATATCCTTGGTCATTCAATTATGCAGGAAAAGAGATTAAAAGTTTCAGATATAAATTTCTTGTTAAATTAATCTATAATTCTTAATAAAGGGCTTTAAAGAAAAACATATTTTACCCTTATTTATTTTAAAATCTATAACATCAAAAAAATTAGAAAAAAGCAATTTTGTTAAACCAAGAGACTATTTTGGGAAAAAATTTTAGTCAATTTTTTTTAATTTTTTTTTATCTCAATTAAGAAATTATCATGTTTTCAAAAATTAAGAATAAAAATGGGTGTGCGGCACTTGTGACCACTAGATCTACCGTGCCAGTTTGTTTATTTTAAATATTATATATAGTAAAATATTCTAAACTTAACCAAAAATTTACGTATTAACCTCATTTCTAGCTTTCATAAAAAATTATTTCATAAAAGCGCCATCTATTTGGTCTATGGTTATACCATAAAGGCTTGACCATAACGTAAGACTTAGAGAGAAAGTAAATTTTCCTCCCGTGTCCACGCATCAGCAAGGTTGTTGGTATATAGTCGATGGTGCAACTATGAAAGAACAGAGAAAGGAGAAGCGTAAAGTCGACCAGTCCATAACTTAACGATGGTAGGTAAAAAGAGGGATGATGGGATCCATATCCATAGATGATGGGATTTGATGGAATGATAATCGTGTTTGATGATAGAAAAGACCTGCCCGGTTATCATTGCGAAAAGTTCCGCAAAGTGAATTGGAAGACGTGGGATGATAAATTGGAAGGGTTACCTAAAGTAGTGGGGCTAGTATCCACTACTAGCTTACTCACTCCTAGCAGGGGGTGATTTAAAAAATATTTTATCTCATTTAAGAAATTCTGAGATATAAGGGATAAAAGCAGTTCTATTTTCGGCCCTAATGAAGGTGTTAATAAAGAAGTGGTAGTTGCCGAAAAACCTGCAACAATAATTAAGATACCACTGAGCTTTTTGCAAAGATTTCCCCACCGCTCCATATTGATATTGAAAAACGCCTGCTTGATATCAATTTTTACCCAAAAGAGATTGGACGGCCAATTCTGCTTTTGTAAAATTTGGTATATTGATGGAAGCATATAAGAAGCTTAGTTAATTTCTTAAATTTGAAAATAGGCCTGAAAGATGTTTTGTACTTGGGGACACAAAACATGCCTGTAAAAAATCCTTTATTTGAGCATGGTGCGAGAATCTCCTTACGAACTAGATGCTGCACAACACGTTCATGGAATTCAGAATAAGAATCCATGGACTCAGTGGTTTGTTTCACATATTTTTCTTTATATGTGAAACAAACCTATAATTAAATAAATTTTAACTCCGTCCTTCCATTTGTTATAAAAATTGGATGGAAGCGGAAAAATTTTACAAAAATCCCTAATGTAACTCCTTGGCTCAAAGAAAAGGTCATCAGGGGCAGTACAGTCATGGACAATATTACCTCGAGGAGAGAAAAACCCGATGAGATATCATCTAGAGAAGTAATGGTGCTCCAACGTGATGAAAGAACCGAAGGAGAGACTATCGGATGAATAATAGGAGTAGGTGGTGAAGGTTTTCGACGGCGAGGAGTAGGTGTCGGAGAAATTGAAGGGGTCCTTCTACGAGGAGTAGGCGGAAACGAAATATTTGAATAAGAAAAAAAAGAGGAAGAAGGTAAGTACTCAGTATCTGAACTTGGGGATGAGAAATGAAGGCTTTCATCATCATCCCTATTAATAATTTATCTTTCTGGCGTGTGTTCAGGGGAATTAACAATAACAGAATCCTCATCAGCATCGCTGGAATAGACTGACCTAATATCAGGATCTCCTAAGATCCAGTGATACAGTCTGTATCGGTTATAACGAACTAACTTCGGAACTCCTAAAAATGTTCGTTATAACCTAAAGACATTGAATTCGAATAGATTGTTTTTTAAATACTTATTTAGCAGACATCAATAGCAATTTGTTTCGCAGATTTGAGTCGATCAATTATAGAAGACGAATAATTTACCAGTATTACTTTTACCTGGCCGATTAAGTTTCATTTATTAATAAAATAAATATTTCTTGAACAGAAAAAAGTATTGGATTTGTTTTTGGTTTGTTGAACAAAATTTTTTTTAGTATTTGTTATTATGTAATAGATTCGCTATAACAAACGCCTTTCCTGTTTTGTGACCAGTACTGGTAACAGCTTTTTTGAGTGCAGGAAATTTTGTGATCAAAAATCTCGAATTAACGACCAAAATTAATATGGTTTCGTTTTTAAGTATTAACTCTGGTCCGAAACTATAAAAAATTGACATCTTTTTTTATATACTGTACTGCTCTCATGGGAAGATGGGATCCGATAATAGTACGACTTAAGGCTATGTAGCTTATTATGTCCTAATGAAGGCCTTGAATGTATTTTGTTAATTATAATCCCAACCATTTAATATACTTTCTTTGTTAGTCTTAATTTATTTATTATTACACTGATGGCGATTAACTTGTAACAATCGCCATTTAACGTTATCTAACGCTATCTAACGCCATCTAACGGCTTTTTATAATATAAAAAATACGAAAATAAGTTAAATAAATTATACTTAGGTATTTAATATGTTTATTAAAAAAAAATTTAAGATTCTTTACTCATTTGTAAAACATTACCCATTGACAAACTAGCCGAGGGCTAAACATAAATATTAGCCTATAAGCACCCCCCTAAGAGACGATATAAGCCCATCCCATAAAATACATATAAGCCCTAGGCTTTTAATTAAATAGCTTATATTTAAATACAGGAATTGAATAAAGCTCATTTAAATAAAGTAGTTATGAGTTATATGGTGGAAAAAAACTTAGAGACTATATACTTATTGTTAGATCATGCTCCTTGTCCCTTAACTGATGATGTACTAAATATCAATTTTAATATGCATATAAGCCCTGGGCTTGAGCTGGGTTCTTTTATTCCGTTTGTAATTTCATCGGTTTTTAAGCTGACAGAGGCAAAACACTTTGGAGTCGAACATCGAAATAAGGCGGCAATTTTCCCTTTTGTTTTTAATAACTCAATTTCTTCCATATTAAATTGTATTTTAATTTTTTGTAAAGGAAAAAATAATTCTAAATTATATCACATATGATAATTTTAAAATAGAGAAAAATTCCCTGGGGAAAATTTCTATTTATAACTACTTTTTTAGCTTCAAATTCCCTAGGTAGGGAAAAAGTAACCTTTTTATACTCAAAATAATTCTTGGGTTAGATAAAGTCACTTTTTCCCTACCTAGGGAATTTGGGTAGGGAAAAAAGGACCAAACCGCTTGAGCTGGGGATATTTATAAGGTTGATATTTTTTATCCTCTCGATTTTTTAGTTTACCCGATGAAGTCACAAATGCCTCAAGCGTAAACATTTTTAAAAACAAATTAGACATTTTTTTAAAACACTAAAATTCATGAAATTTTTTATCTCCCATATCACAGTCTAAATTTCTCAAATTCTAAAAAATTTGCTCCATTATTATAGATAGACAAGTGAAAAATAAAACAACATAAAATTTAAACAAATAATATTTTATTTAAGTTTCTGATGTATTTGAAATTTATTTTGTTATTTACATAATTTAATAATAAAATGAACAAAAAAATTGAAAGTAGTTTAAGAAAAAAAAATAAGGTTTTTTTTGAATGATAAAAGCTAAAAAAAGAAATGAAAATTGCAAAAAAAAGAACAAGAAATAAACCCTTATATCCTCATATATTTAACTTCAAATACATTACTTAGACACAAACTACAAACTATGCTTTTAGGGAATTTTTTATAATCTTATTTGTACAAAAATTTATTTCGCTCTATCAAAAACGAAAGTGAAAGGATAAATGAATAGAACAAAGAAAAAAAAACTAAAATTGAAATTGGCTATTCGATGTTTCGTCCATATTAAAATAGGGCCTTGATGTTGAATTACCATTGTAGTGAAGTTCATAACTTGTTTCATAATTCATTAAACTTTCATTAAAATCATCTTCGTATTGTAGATTACTTCCAGTCATTGGTGACTGCTGACTATACATTTGACTATTTGAGTTCGAAAATATACCATTCATTGATTCCCTTACTTTAAAACCTTTTGGTGTTTTACTTTAAAAAAAAATATTTTTAATAATCTGTTTTCAGTTGAGAAAATTATAATTGATAATACCAGATATTAAGACGTAAGAAAAATGCAAAAAGAAGGATCCTTGAAAAAAACGCAAATCATCCCTCCCCATTTTTCGATAAACAACGCACCCAGTTGGGTTATTTTTAATTATTTCAAACACTTACGATATTATATGAAAGAGCCTCCAAAAGACTTCAAAATGATACCCTAAAAGTATACTTAGCTAATTGTAAAAGTAAACGAAAAACATTCAAGAAAAAGGGGTAGCGTTGCAAAATATTTGGGGTGTGTAGTAGTCGCGCTTTTCTAATAAAATTTAAAATTATAAAAAAAGTTACTTATAAAATAGCAAATGAAAGAGCGTATTCTGGTGCGTTGTTTATCGTAAAATGAGGAGAGTATCATATTATTTCAACGATCAACTAAAGCAAATTAAGATTTAGAAATTTGAAGGACCTATAAAGAGTCAATAAGCAAAGTTTTCATTCTGTAAAAGTGTAAATTTTTCTCCTAGTAAAACAAATCTTTGTTTTCATCAAAAGAAAATGAAAATAGTATATCCTAATTCTATGATTATAAACAAAATTTTAGCTCTAAGAATATAAGTTACTTAATTTCTGATTATTTTTCTTAATTTAAAATATTTTTTTAAATACTTACTTTTTTTTAATTACACTTGAATCTTTCGGCTTATTTAATGAGCCTGGTGGTCGACCACGACCTCTTTTATCACCATTATTCGGTGTAACATTCAAACTACCATTTAATCCAGCACTCAATTTTTGCTTTAAAGTTTGCTTTATTTTACTTGGCGTATTAATGACTTCTTGTTTTATCGACTTTGAACTATTTATTTTTTCTTGAATAGCGCTTAATTTATCAGTAAACTCAGTACAAGATTTACATAACCAAGAACCAGTTGGAACTTGATCGACATCAACACAATACGTATGAAACCCGCGATCACATCTATCACAAAACATCATCTTTTCTTCATCATTCGAATTTTTACATTTACTACATTTTTTACAATCCATACACTGCCAATCATAGCTTCTTATACAAGTCCAATCAACAAGGTCTGGATTAAGCTCAAGACAATCTGGATGAGAGAATCGAGGACACGAAGAACACGAAATCATGATTGAATTATTTTCTACATGAGTTGAATTTTGATTTATTTGTGAAGTTTTCTGGCATATATGACAAACTTGATTTGTTGTGTTGATTAATTTAGCGACAGTTGGTGCAGCTGATGCCGTTATGCGAATAGGTTGACGATTTGTTTCGATTTTAACCGGGGAAGCATCCATTTTTTCATCATCAACATAATTATCTAATTTATTAAGCCTTATTTCAGTATTTTTATTGCGTATATTATTTATAACTGGTTCAGGTAATTTAGGTTTGTTTAAATTTCGTTTCCATTCGATATATTTTAAACGATTTGGTATTGGTGGAGCGTATAATACAGTATCAACCGGGAAATATTTAAGTTCATCTGAACTATATTTTTTATAATGGTATTGAAATTGACCGGAAAGTAGTGAAACTGGATAATGTCCTTTTTTATCATTACAAAATAAATTTTTACTGTCTATTTTAGATTCTACTTGAGGCGTTTGTATTCTCTTAATAAAAATAAAAAAATAAAAAATTTAAAATATTTAGATTAGATGAGTAGTTTTTAACAATATTAGTGGGTTTAATTGAGTCTTTTTGGTTCTTTCCCCTATTCGTCTAAACAGGGTCATAAATGATCAAAAAAATAAAAAACTAGCAATAGCTAATTTTTTGATTGAGTATGATTGATTGGAATATTTAGTCGAATAAGTTTTGATTTTTTCTCTATAAATAAATTCAAATTCTATCATTTTTTTTATATTTGTTGAAATTAATAACAGATAAAAATTAATTTTTTCATACACCGAATTTTAAAGTACAAAGCTAAATAAGTTAACGGCGTGTTCTAACATTTTCGAACATATTTTCGAGCAATTTTCGAACAGTGTTCAGTTTCTGTTCATTTTTACGCTAATTTATTTCAGTTTTGTGCTGTAAAATGAAATAAATATGGAGTAAAAAAAGCAAGCTCAAACTTTGGTTCTAGTCAATTAGATGAACATAAAATTTAAAAATTTTTTTTGAAAAATATTAGGTGAAACATTTATAAAATAGGGAAATCACAAAACTCCAATCAAATATTTTAATTTTTAAAATAATTTTTGAAAAATAAAAGTTTGACTTAGACTTTGAAAAATTCTTTTAACTAAGTCTGAATTTAAAATCATATTAGCATCATGACAATATGAGCTTTTAAGATACTTATATTATTTCTGCAAAATATTATTAATAGTTGATTAGAATGAGAGACTAAACGGCCATCAAATTAAAAATTTCAGTTAGATTAATAGTTCACATAGACTTAATATTCTAATTTTTAATTTCAAAAATTTGAATATAAAGTTTATGTGAACTTTCTAATTGTTTGTAAAGTCTTACCATTGTTTGTAAATCATAAAAAGTTTTTCTTTCTTCTTGTTTTTCTTTTTGAATTTGAGAATTATATGCTGCAACTGATCTGATTGCTTTTTTAATCATTTCTTTCATTCGATCTTTCTCATTTAAACTCTTTAAATAAAATTGAAATTTAATCAAAAATTGCACCATCAATTTTTTTTGTAAGCGGCGATAACTTACAGTTTTGGAATTAGATGTTTTAGGCGCGTCAAATATTTCAGACTTCCGCCTATTAAGAGATAAAGCTGCAGCTTGAAAAGCGGCTGCAGCAATTGCTCGCCGCCTTTTTTCGTTAAAATAATCATCAAATTCTTTATATTTATCTGGATAATCATCAGCCATTAAATCTAGAATTTCATTCAATTTTAATGCTGTTAAACCAAGATCACATTGTGCTTCAGTAACTACTCTTAATTTGCGCAGTAGAAATTCGCGTTCTTTAATTTCAATTAACCTTCGAAATACATCTTAATAAAATGCAAAAATGTTTGAATTTTTTCTCAAAAACAAAAAAAAGGCTTTAAAAAATTTATTGAGAACTTACCAGGATATTTTCGTTTGAATGATTTAATACCTAAATATTCGCTAAATTGTTCTTGTAATACATACAAATCGTCCAATGGTGTATTAGAAAGTATTTTATTCACATATTTATTTATTTTTTCTTCTATTGTGGGATCAGAATGAGATTTTTTCAGTTGTTTTGTATCTGTAAAATCATACTCGTCTAATTCTTCATCAGTCATTGGCCATTTATATACAAACAATTTTGATACTGAAATATGTGAGCTAGAAATATTGAATTAAAGAAATTTTTTAATTTTAAAATTAAGCATTTTTTTTTAATTTTTCAACCATATTTTTTATTTTTAACCTTTACTAGATTGAAATTTTAAAAATCACCTTTTCAAATTTTTTGTAAGATTCTTGACTCAAAAACGCAGTACCGAAATAAGAGAATTTTTTTTCGATACGCAGCCCTAATTTCTAGTTTTATGTGTTTTAATATTTCTAGTTTTTAAATTTATGCAAAATAAATCAGATGTCTTTTTATAATTGCCATTAGGCGCAACTAAATAAAAGCGTAAATAAAGAATTCGGTAAAATAGTCTCCATTAAATCTCAAAAAGTTTCCAACTTATAAAGAGAGTTTTCTTACGAAATCAAAAAACTGAAGCCACTTAGTTCCATTAAATTGAATAAAATGCTTTTTGAAATTTAATGTCCAATTGGTTTTCAAAAATTCAGGCTAGTTTCTTTATATATTGCTAGACTATTAGATCAACTGAGTCTAAAATTTATTTTTTTTAAACTTTATTTTATTATTTGAAATATAAATAAATAAACTTTTCATATTTTAAATAAAAATCTAAGCTTAAATATACGCTTTTAAACTTATATTTCCTCATCTTCCTTCCTACTTCGTAAATTGGAAAACGGAAATAGAAACGCGTTTAAACAGATTGAAAAACGTCAGCACTTAAACTTGTTTGCTTGCAAAAAAGCGTCTTGAATTTATAAATTTAAAAAATAAACGCGTTTATGGCGCAATATTTGTAGAAGAGGATAGAAAAAACTTACAACTTGGTTTTAATATGTACCGTAAAACCTTGTCTATAAGCACACCCCAAGACCACCCTTTTTTCAGGAGAACAGTCGTCAAAAAAATTTTAATTTTGTTATATTTTTATAGACCACACTATACTTTTACCAGGAATGTCATGATAAGATATTAAATTAATTTTTTTAGAGTACTATTTTTCCTTACAAAGAGGCGATTTTCAGTCGCTTATAAGCAAGGTTTTACGGTACTTAATACAAAAATTCAAAGATTCATACATTTTTTTTATAGAAAAAAAAAACAATTACAAAATGTGAGAAATGTCGTATTTACTCGAAATTAAGAATAATTCGAATTATTTTTTTATTGATTTTTGAATCAGAAAATTAAATTTTATTCTTTTATTTGAGTTATTTTTTGAAAAAAATATCACTCGATTAGCAGAATTTATTTTATATACTGGTATATTGTTAATTTCGATTAAATAGGGTAATTGCCAATGCTTTAAGATATTTTATCCCCAGTAAAAAGTAGATAAAAATTAATAAAACAAAAGAAAACAACGAAACAGAGTAACTTATTTCTTAAGTTTATAAAATTTAAATACAATTAAAAGATTTTTATTTGAAATATTCGATTAATTTAAGACTCTAATCAAAGAATAGCCGATTCGTCTCAGTTTTAATAAATTAATCTTAGTCTCATCAGCAATTAAATATTTTTGTTTTTAACTTTTAAGCAAGTCCTAAGAAGGAAAACTAACCAGGTATATGATGAACTTCAAAGAATTTTTACTGAATCAAATGATGATAGGATACTTGTGTATTGACTGTTTCGCTATTATAACTCAATATATCAATAGATTTATAATTTTTAATGTTTGTAGCTTAAACTTTATATTTACACAGATTTATTCAATTGTATATAATTTTTTTATAATTTAAATGAGAGTGCATGATTTATTTAGAAAATATCTTTATGGTCAAGCCCCCGTGGTCGCGCTTAAATTTTTTGTTTATGAGGTGATCAATCATGTAAAAATAAATGGTCGAGATATCTAAGCACGACCATGAGGGCTTCATCCTTTTCAAACCAAATAAATAAGATAAATGAAAATTTTTGGTTTATTTTAAATGTAAGTTTTTAGTAAAAAAAAAACAGGAGGAAACAATATTTAATGAAAATTTTCATAGATGAATAATATTTAAGAATAATTATTCAGTTTAATATCTACAATTTCAATTTTTTATAATTCTCATGAAAAATTAAAAATTAAGATTATTGATTTTTATTGTACCAATTTGACCCGATCACTAAATGTGACCAATCTAATCTCTTTTTTCTGTATCAAATGTACTTAACGGAAAACTCTTTTCTTGAGCTTTAAGATGAGCATAAATTTGTAAGCGAAAAAAAAATTTAAATTGTTCAATTTAACGGCCAAATTAACATTGAAATCCGTCACCCTCCTTTTATATGGACAGGATCATTTTTTAAGATCGATCGTGGTTAAGTGGTCGAAAGCGGCCTTATCATTAGAATTAAATTATCTAATCCGTAAAAAAATGCTCAAAGAAATGTGTTTAAACACTTTTTTTTAACGCCTATCAAAAAGCTTTTTTTTTTTAGGTAAGTCTTAGATAAATTTTTTACTCAAGAGTTAGGTTTTATTCCAAAGGGTTTTTTTTTGGTTCTCAAAAAATATGAGAAAAAAAATTTTTTTGTTTGTATGACTTACCCATCTTCCTTAAATTCAAGATTTAAATTATGATGTAGCATGATACTAGTTCTTTTTCTTCTTTTCTTTTTAGGTTCATTAGATGTATCATTTAGAGTAGATATATCAACTAATTTTGAGTTAGTGTCCTCGTCTTCTAAAAATTCTTTTTTATTCGTATTATCACAATCATCATTTGTAGTCTCTTCAATTTGATTAGACTCTATATTAAATTTAACTTGATTATTTTCATTGTTATTTATTTTAGAGTTGTCATTAGTCTCAGATGATGATACAGACGATGTTGCTTCGACGTCAACATCTTGACTCAAACTATCCTCTTCTTGAATTTTAGTTTTTATTTTTTGGATTTTGTCTTCGAGTACATTTTTTCTCTTGTTTACTAAACCCGTACCAAAACCATCTAGAGTATTTTCATCTAGATTGTTTATTTTGGATTTTTTATTCGTATTAATTGTTTTTGATTTTTTATTATCGATGATTTGTTCCTCGTCGATTTGACTTAATTTTGTATTTTGAGAACTAATCGTGTCTTTATTGTTTAAAATTTGAAGAGATTTACGCGTGTTACGTGGAGTTTTTGTCGTAATTTTAGTTTTTTTCAAATTTTCACTTTCCTCATCATTAGCATCGATTTCTATATCGATTGAATTACTACAGCTATTCATACTCTCACTACTTACTGAACCTAATTCAAATTTAACACCAGTTTCATCACTAGGATCATTTTTTAATTTAGCGCGCCTCGTTCTAGACGAATTAGATGATGTTGTAGATGATGAAGAAGATAAAGAATTACGACCAACACTGCGCCTAGTTGAGCGTATATTATTCTCTATGGGCTTTGTATTGTTCGATGTGCTAGCATGGACCGATACCGAAGGTTCGACTTCCATTGCAATTTAGATAAAAAAAATGAAAAATTTACAAATTTTAGTTTGGAATGGAGATTTTAGCTTTTTTGGATGAGACGTTTTTAGAATTTTTCTTTACTTTTGAATCTTTCTTTTTTTCTCATATATTTTTGCCTATGTATTTTTTATTATTATATTAGCATAAAGTTGTATTGTAAAATAAAAAATTAAAATAAGAAAATCGTTTTTTTTTCTTTTTTCTTTTTTGCTTAAAATTAATTTGTTTCTGTGAAATATTTTTAATTATAGTGTGCATTTTTAAGTGCAAAGTATAAAATGCAGAAATGATCACGAATTCAATAGGCGATAATTAAGTATGTTTGTCCTATAGTCTAACAAGACCTATTTTGATTGAATTTTTTATGGATTAATTAATTTTGTCTTTACTTGACTCGTCGCATTAATTATATTTTAAAATTAACTTTAATTTTAATCATAGTTTTAGGCTGACTTAAAATTAAAAATAAAATCGTTCATAATTAAGGAGAATTTACCAGTTCGTTAACACCAAAAGGACTGGCTATTTTTCTATAAAAATTTCGAATCTAAATTTTTAATTCTTGAAAATGGTTGCATTTAAAAAAAATATATTTAGTTTGATATTCTAAAACTATTATTTAATATATTAAGTTCTAGAGCTTTCAAATGAGCCTAAAAAAGCATAAAATTTACAAAAATTTTCGAAATTTAAAGTTATTTAAATTTTTTGAAAACGGGTTTTTTAAACCAATTTAAAGGTTTAATATGAAAGAGAGCAGGTAGGTAAAGAAGATATTTTAAGTAAGATTTGACAAGTCATCTTAAAAGATTTTTTAATTAGCTGTTGGTTAAAATTTTGTTTTAAATAAGAAAAAATAAGAAAAAGAAAAAAATTTAATTAAAAGTGAGAAATAACTTTCGCAAAGAATGTGAATATGTTTTGAAGCAATTCAAGAAAAGCAGAAAATTCGTTTTCAACATCCTTTCAAATTTAACAAAAAAATAATTTCTATAAAATTTCTATTAAATCTTCATTTTTATTAAAATTAAAATTTTTTTGTTGATCCAGAATTTTAGACACCTCGGTTTTTTTAAATCATTTTCTAAAATTAATTTTCCAACTATTCTAATTTTTTTTTTCAAAATTCTAATCAAAAATAGGAATAAACTTTCAGAAATTTATGGTACGGTAGTATAATACGGTACGTTCGAAATCGGTACGGTACGAGACCTTTTTCATAATTAATTTTTTTACTGGTCTTATATTAGGTGACAAGTGAATATGTGACCAGTAAAAAAAATTCCTGGTCACAATACAGGACAGATCCCAACAGCCTTTAATGAAACATTTGAATTTAAGACGTGAGTCATCTTTTTTAACGTAGTTTATCTACTTTCTAATGAAGTCAATTTATTTATTTATTTATTTGAAAGCTTATTTATACTCAAATACTAGAAGGATGAACCTATCCGAAAGTAATTGAGTTAGTTTGTAATTCAAGATTATGAATTATTTTCTCTTCCTTAATGGTAATCACATCATCATTTGACTTGAAAATTGAAAAAAAATCGACCTGCATTTAAACCAGAAATTAATTTTTTTAATAAAAATTTGGAATTTAATATTTTTTATTAAAAATATTGTTTTTTTGCATTTTAAATGCGGCATTAACACTGAATTTTCAGAAAATCGTAGACCAAATTTCAATAAAAATTTGAAAAAAATGGGTTTCAATAAATTGAGTTATCCTTAAGATTCTATGAGAATTTTATAGGAACATATCTTTTTGAATGATGAAAAACTTTGAAAGACTTCAGAGCGTGTTGATAATTTTTTTATTTTAATGTACCGAACTCGTATCTTAAAATTGTTTTTATATATTCAATGATAGTTTTTATCTTAAGAAAAAAAATAGTGAAAAAAAATCTTTTATTTGAATCAAATAACTTCTAAAAAACTTTACAATAGATATTACAGTTTTTAAGGTCTAATACAAAATTTCATAGTATTTTAGTTATCTTAAGAGCAAAACCAAAAAATAAAAGTTGTCATAGGCCAAATTAGAATATAAAAAAAAAGAATAAAGTTTTAAATTTTCTTTTTCAATTTTTATTTGTTTTACTAAACCATGAATTATAATGAGACAGAACAGATGAAATTAAAGTAGATGATGTATTACGTGTATTCGACGAAATTTGTTGATTGCATGCATCATCAACTGGTATTTCATTACTACTTGGCACTGTTTCCCACTCTTCATTATCATTTGAAAATAAAATATTCGGCATTGCATCCTCCATTAGATTAGTCTCATCCAAATCCGTAAACATTTCATCCATCATTGGAACTAAATGATCAGGAAAAGAGACGGCATGTTTTTCTCTTAATTTAACACGCATCTCTTGAAAATAATTTAAAAAATGATATAAATTTTCTAAAGTTTGTTGCGGTAATAAATTAGTGACCGGTATGTGTTGATGAATGCTCAAAAATAGAATATTCGTATTTAATTTAGCTACTGCATTTTGAAATTGATCACTTGTAAGTGATTTACTACAGAATCTACTATGCGGTAAATTATATGGCAATAAAATGTTGAGATAAAAAGCAGCCAAATTAACAAATTGTACGATATGGGTTAAACCAGAAAGAATAGTTCGTCTATCAATTGATTTATAAGTGTTTGTAATAAGCGAATTAGTTAAGTTAGAATTTGATAGTGGGCTATTTAATGGAGATGTTGAGATTTTTTTTCCAAGTGTATATAATGGATCAATTTCTTCTTGTAATTCCTCTTTTATTTTGTCGTCTTTTTGATGTAAGTCATTTATGAATGGACGATAATCGCCGTCGGCGGGAAGTGTAGATTTTAATATTCGATAAATCACGTGATCATTTGCCAAAATCCATCGTCCATTAACATAAACTGTTTGACGAGCATCTTTAAGAGCAGTCCGAGTGCTTTTTTGTAAAATATCTTCTTCTCTTTAAAATAAAAAAGCAAGGATAAAATTATAATTCTAAAATCAGACTTTAAGTAAATTTAAAAAAAAATCACTTTTGCTTGATTTCAACTAATTCAAATATTTGCTTGTTTAATTCAGCAATTCGCTGTTTTTCGTATTCGATAAGTCTTATTTTTAGTATGTTAAATTCATTATTTATTTTTGCCAGCGTATAATTCTCAGACTTTTTGACCATTTCTTTCGATTTATCTATTTTATTTATATTTAATTGAATTTCTTGTTTGATTTTAACAATTCGACCAATTATTTTGTTCAAATCATCTTGATCTTAATTTCCAAAAGACAAAACAAAATTTGAAAAGAAATTTATCATTTATGTTGTTTTTATATTTTTTAATTTAATTTAAATGGGGCCCCTAGTTTTGACACAACAATTTTTATTTTTAAAACATAAATAAGTAAAATTAAAAAATTAAAAAATATTATTAGTTTTGTCACAACAAAAAATACTAATTGTTTTTTTCAAACACAAAATTGTAAAATTCATTTTATTTAAACAATAAGATAATTAAAACATTTTTTTATAACATAAACCAAGTAAAGCTCATAAGCAAATCATCAGAGACCACAAAAGATCCCTATTTTTTTAGGGTCGGAAAATGAAAAAATGCAGAATAAACCGATAATTTTTTAGAAAACTATTTAATTTTGTAAAATAACCTTATTTTTTGTCATTTTTCATTATAAAATTTAGTTTTTTCTGAAACTTAAGTAATCTTTATTTTGGTTATTGTGAATAAAAAAAACCAAACTTTTCAAAGCATAGTTAATTTATTTGTTCCCAAAAAGGCGATTCTGCCCAAGTTTAACTGAGATACTCTTGGATATTCGATACAAAATTAATCCATTTTTATTGGTTATTAAAATATACCTATTATTTTTAATCGTTATAGACTACTTTTGCATTTTTTAAGCAAATTTTCCTGTTATAAACCCATATTGTTTAATTAATATACTTATATGTTTTAAAAGAAATAAATTTTGTGACAAAACAATTTCCTCATTTAAATGTTACAGTGCACTTTAAGGCCCTAAAAAGTCTACCTAAATAATTTACAAAACTTTACTTAATTGTTAATTTTAGAAATTCAGTTCAAAAAGAAGTGATTGACACAGAAAGCCTATCTTAAAGCAGATCTAAGGTTGACGAAAAATTTTCATTAGTTTTCAAAAAAATCTTTCTCGATTAAGTAATTTTTCCAGAACTATGGGGCTGTGAATTTCATGTCAATTCGCTCATTTCAATTCGCTATTTTTTCTTTAACTTTTTTTCCAAACATTAAAAATCAGTTCTGCAAAATGCTACACTATGTAGCAAATTTGCTACATAAATTTTCTTACTGTGCTAAATCTCTGCAAAATATGTGCAAATACATATACTTAGTTTTTAATAATTTTTTTCTGCATTTTCGGTGCACACATTTTGCAGATTAATAATGGGAATGTAGCAAATTTGCTACATCTTGTAACATTTTGCAGAACTATTTTTTAATGTTTCGAAAAAAAGTTATAGAAAAAATAGCGAATTGAAATGAGCGAATCGACATGAACTTCACAGCCCCCAGAACTATATTTTTACTCAAATTAAAAAAAATTTAATGTTATCCATTAAATTTTTTAATTTTTTTTAATTTAAAAAAGGGCGTTTAGTGATAAACATTAAATATTTTAAAATTCGATACTAATTAGACAAATTAAATTTTCTAAAATAGGTTTTTAAACCTTGAAATCAAATAAAACCTTTTTATTATAAAAAGAAGTCTATTTACTTTGTTTGTTATTTATATTACGTTTCATAAGCTCTTCGCGTAGCAAATTTATGTGATTTCTTTTTGCATTCATTGATGAAATCTAAAATTAAAAAAAAGTTTAGCATTAACTAGAAAATGTTTTTATTTGCTTTACATAAGAATTATAGGCTGATTTTGGGTATATAAAAATCTTCATGAATATTCAGAGTCCTTTTGATTTAATCGGAATTTCGAAGAGTTAAAACAAATTAGCAAAATACTCGTAAATAAAGTAGTGAATCGATAAGATTTCATAGAACTTCAGATAAAAAAGTTGAAAATTCCATTAATTTCATAAGTTAACGTAAAATTAAAAAGTGAAAAATTAAATTTTAATCTTTTAAAAGGTCAAATAAACTTACTAAATTTAATAAAAAATATCGAAGATTTTAGCGAATTTTCGGTAAAAAATAGGGTTGGGTAACGAACAAAAAGTAAGCTTTTTCAAAAAGTTTTCCAGAGTTCGGGCAACTAATTAAGTTTTTTTTTTTGATCAAAAATCATTTCGAACTAAGTTTTTTTTTCCGAAAAAAAAACATAAAATACTAAAATTTTTTAATTTAATCTAAATTCGCAAATAATTAAATTCGACTGTTTAAAAAGGAAAAGGGAAACCAATTTTTTAAATTTTGCTTCATTTTTTTAAACAAATTTGAAATGTTGATTTACATTTTCTCTTATTTTTTTTTTAAACTGGACATTTAATTGAACTTTTCAGAAAGAAATAATTTTTATGCATGTAAAAATTAGACTTAAAATTTTTTTTATACAGCCTGACCTCGATTTTGTTAACTGTCTCGGTAACGTTCAAAATGTTAACAAAATCAAACGTTAACAAATTCGAGTAAAAAATTAAAGGATTATGTTGATGAGCATCATTTCAAAACTGTTAACAATTTCGAGGGTTAACAAAATCGAGATCAGACTGTATTTATTCCGAAAAGAAAACTTTAACACTGTAACAGAAACATTTCGAAAAAATGTCTAGAAGTGACTTAGAATTTTTTAAACTAAGTTTCTAAATCCTTTTTTGGTTAGCTTCCAAATAGTTTTAAAATAAAATTTAACACGCTATTTGGTTTCAAATTGAATGTTATTTTTTTCGTAAAAATTACAGGAATGGCAATAGTTAACTCTTTATTTTATTGATTTTGTTTCTACTCGACAATTTCAAATATCTGCAGTTAGTTAAAACAACATATAATAAATACACTATCAATACTGCTTAGGTAACTTTTAATTTGAAATATAACAAGTTACCTAAGCACAGACTGCCTATTTTTTACACCATGTCTAAAAATAGCTAAGTTAAATAATGTAGGTGCATTTAACAAAAAGATTTTTTTTAAAAGATTAGTAAATTACTAGCTCATTTTTGTAAAAAGTTGTCCGATATATATCATTGAAGTTTATTAATAGACTATTTTTTTGCTCTTTTAAATGCTGAAGTTGATTTTTCTTTTCATTTATCCTTAAGATAGACCAAAATATAATAAAAGATCAAAATATTATAATTTCTAAAAGACTTACGTTTGGTAAGTAGCTTGTCCAATAAGAAAGTTAAACTTTTTAGATAAACCAAGTTCTTGGGGCGGGATTTCGTTCTGGTCGTCTTGATCCATCATTTCAAAAAAATAAAAAACAACTAAAATTCGATTCAATTAAATAGATATCTTTCTATTAGACTCATTGTTTTTTTTTCTATTAAAAAATAAAAAAATTTCGTCTTTATTAATATTTTTAATTTCTATTGCGTAATAATTTTTGTTAAGTACGATTATTTAATATTTTATATACTTCGTAGATATAAAATATTTCAAAATTTTCAAGGAACTCAAGATTTGGACAAAAGATTTCCAAAAGTTAGATTGGATAGTTTTTAGTTCTGTAAAAAAAAAATCGCATAATTTAAAAACAGAAAAAAATTAAAATTTATAATTTATAAAAAAAATTGCAAATTATTTTTTGAATAAATTTTAGTATAAGCTATACAAATTTTTTTCCTTTCAAATCTGACACGAAGTTTGACTTTATATAATAAATCTCAATTCTTCGGTATTTTAATCTTATTTTTTTCTTGATGAAAGAAGGCAGCATTATTCAAACGTGAAATAAAGTTAAAAAAAGTGATAAGACATTTTCATTGAAAACGTCTTATCACTTTCATAAAATAATAAAATTCAAAAAGTAAATTTTTCACTTAAAATGACATGCATAAAGAAACAAAATTTTTAACTTACCGATCTTTTATCTTTTTTTGTCGTAGTTTTGATTTTTCTCTTTTAACTAAAATTTGATAGCCCTAAAAGAATTTCTTTTTGATGTTGATGTTCAAAGAAGTAATTGTTCGAGTTGTCCATACTCTCAAAACGTCACATACACGTGGAGCTCGAGTTGACTTAACTCGAGTTTTATTCGAATTCGGCTTAGAATATTTCTGAATGTTTCCATTAGTAAGGAAAATCTTTCGCTTACCTCAAAATAATTTCTAATTGGAGACATAGCCTCCAATATTTTCCAATATTTTTTGTTTAAAGGACCATGTCTTAAATATTTTCAGATTAATGGGCCATTTTTTTAGCTACGATGCTCACCAAATTAAAGACCATATTAAGATTTAAAGGGCTATCGCTAAAGTTTTAATCAACATGTTAAGGCTTTTTTAGCTAACGTTTCTTTACTCGCATATTAAAAGCTCTGCTTCAAGTATCTTTTAATTACCTAAGGAGTCTTGAGTTGAGTCTAGCTAATAATTATTTTTTGAAAATTGAATACTGACCCGTAATTATTGAAAGAAAAAATGTACCATGCTGTTGTTTCTGTTTCAGAACTACAAATAAAATAGCCGAAAGTGCTTTAAGTAACGGTCACACCGAATATAAATACAACGTCCATAAAATATTTCAAAGGAAGAACTTTGATTCCAACTTAATGAGTGATGACGTAGATCCAGCTGACACACTCAATAATCCTAAGTACTAGGTATTGCTATAACAGATTTGCCAAAATGCCCAAAAGTCATTCATCTTTTAACGTATAAATCGATCAAAAAGTTAAAAATTTAGCTACTAAGGAAAACACCCCATTTTTCAAAAAAATATATTTGAAAATTAAATTTTTAAATTAAATTGGTCTTTAAAACTCAGATTTCCAAAAAAAAATATTTCTTTGATAAGAAGTTTGGATTTTTTACAATTTTGAATGATGTTTCGTAATTGATAAGAAAAAAAAATAATAATTTAAGTTTTTTTTTTTACTTAAGATTCTTGAAAATTTTTGACTTTGAAAAACTACGGGTTATAATTTATAAAACCGTCTTATAGTAGGTAAAGTTGTTTTAGTGTTCTTTTTTTTAGCTCTTTCATTAGAACACTCGAATCTAGATACATCATTCAAAAGTAGAATAACCTCAAAATCTGAATACAAATCGGCCAAGTAAACTTTAGCACTTTTGAAAAGTGCGTGCTTTGAGCAATCCAAATCATCTTACTTTTTTGAATACTTTTTTCACCTAATTAAATGACTTTACTTGTTTACTACTATGATTTCAGCAGGTTTAAAGTAAAATTTCAAGGAAATTTACGGGAATTCTTTATAAAATAATTACAAGACTATTGCCTTTATTTTGCCTTTTTTCGTCTAAAATACCTAAAATGTTCTTAATTTGGGTCCTACTAAAACACTGACCCTCCATTTTTGAAAAATTCCTGACCCCTACTTATCTCAGCTAGAAAGTGTCCTATCGTCATCTTTGATATGCTATATTGTGTTAAATTTTCTGAACTTTCTGAAAATTATTTTCATTATTTTTCTTATACCGTAAAACCTTGCTTATAAGCGACTAAAAATCGCTCTTTTGAAGGGTGAAATCATACTAAAGAAAAATGAATTTGGTATTTTGATTTGACTTATCCGATAGACTTTAGTGTGGTCTATTTAGTTATAGAAAAATTAAATTTTTTCTTCTTTCCCTTCTTCTAAAAAAAGGGGGTTTAGGGGGGCGCTTATAAACAAGGTAATACGGTAGCTTTATTATTTTATGAAAAAATTACGTTATATTACAAATTAAAACTCCTGACCCCGCAATTTTGTCCGACTGACCCTCAACCGACACAAAATTTCACGAGCTTTCTAGACATGTATTCAGTTTTATTCCAGGATGCGTATTTTTCTTGATATTTTTATCAAATAAAAATACATACTAATTTCAAAAATATGATTCCAAAAATTTCCAAAAGTAGCAAATCGACATATCAATCGATTCAAAACTTTCTCAGCTACTTGAATTTATTGTTAGTTTTTTTTCCTTTTATTTTTTTTCTAAAAACTAAATTTAACTTAAATAATTGTATGACCCCCCAATGACCCCAAATTTTATCCGACTGACCCACAACCGACCCCCATTTTTCAAAAACAAAATTTCACGAGCTTTTTAAAAATGTATTCGGTTTTTTTCCAAGTAGTATAGTTTTTTAGATATGTTATATTTTTCGGTTGGGGGTCACTCAGACAAAATTGCGGGGTCAGGAGTTTTAATTTGTAAAATAACGTAATTTTTTCATAAAATAATAAAGCTATAAGAAAAATAATAAAAATAATTTTCAGAAAGTTCAGAAAATTTAACACAATATAGCATATCAAAGATGACGATAGGACACTTTCTAGCTGAGATAAGTAGGGGTCAGGAATTTTTCAAAAATGGGGAGTCAGTGTTTTAGTAGGACCCTTAATTTGGCCTGTTTTTCTTTTTTAGATAGAAAGCATACACCTTCCAAAGAAAGAAATTTTTAATTGTATGAAATTTAAAAATTAGAGTTATTATTTTCATATGAAAATACATGCTTATTCAATGAATTTTTATTTCCTACTTTTTTTAAAAATTTATACATTTATTTTTGAATTTTATTTTTATAATTAAGATTTTAAAAAATAATTGATTATTTAACATTATAAAAGGACTCATTCAAAATTTTGCCCTACAATTTGTACATCTTTTCTCTCTCATTGCTAAGCAACATAAAACAACTAGAGGAAAATACAAAATAGCCATTAAATATGCTGAAGACTATGATGGCAAAATAAAGTTTTATTACTATTACAATTTACTATTTTCAATTTTATTTTTTGCAAATGCACAAAAAAATTTTTAGATTTAATTTGAAAAAAAAATTTTGAAATATGAAAAATTTTTTCAAAGTAATTTTAATTTAAATTGTAAATTGTAATAGTAATAAAACTTTATTTTGCCGACTATGATAGGTTTAAGTTTAGCCGTAGCTCGAAAATTAATGATGTTTTTATGTTAAATAAACGAAATGTTAGGAAAAACTATATTCAAAATTATAGACAACCGAATTATAACTATAAAAATCTAAAAAATTTTAAGAATTTTAAAAACTCTCAAACTAATAGTAAACCTTTTTGTAAAATTTGTAACAAAGAAGGCCATGAAACACAAAAATGTTTTAAAAATTCTATGTATTCAAGATCGAAATCTAGAAATCGTTCAAAATCACCTTTTCCCAGTAAAAGAAATTCTAAATTTGATTCAAATTCTAAATATAAAAACGTTTTAAATATAAATGATTTAGCAAAAAGTATCGATTTATTGAACATTTTACTATTATAAACAATGAAAAAATTGAAATTGTTTTTGATACAGGTGCCATAATTTCATTAATGAGTTTGTCTGTAGCATAAAAACTAAATTTAAAAATAAGTCCATCTTGTCAAAAAATTAATACTGCTGATGGAAATACACAAAGTGTCATAGGTGAACCGGAATTTTAAAAATTGAGATAGAAGACACTGTAGCTTATATAAGTTTCGTCATTGCCAATATAATGCATACCCAGGACTTAAATCTTAATAAGATTCTATTAATATTAACTAAGAAAAAGAATCTTATTAAGATCATATAATATCTTCCAAAGAAAATTAAAGATTCTATAATAAACAAGAAAATTCAAGTTTTTATTTAAGATTCTTATTTAAGATATTTTTAAGATCATTTTTTAAGGAAACTTAGGGAAACTCCGAAGAAACTTATATAGATTCTTTATAAAATTCTTTAGAATTTCTTAATAAAAGATTTATTTGCAGATCTTAGTAAGATCTTGACAAAGTATCTTAAAAATAAACTTTTTAAGAAATTAGTATGATATTAAAAAGAAACTAACAAGATTTAACATCAATTTTATCAAGTCATTTAAGAAATTCTATAAAGCTCAAAAAAAGATTTAAGTAAGATTATTTAAGAAAAAAATTAAGATTGATAATCAATTTTACAATTTTTCAAAGGCCTGAATGCTTTTGCTTTAACATAATACTTAAAATTAATGATTCCTAAAAAAAATCAGACTACAGTGAGACCCCGTTTATATCATCATGTCAGTTTCATAAACTTTTCGTGATATAACTTAAGTATGATACAAAGGCAATTTTATTAAAAATTCTTTTAAACAAAAAATTATATTATTCTAAAATTAATTTGGTTGATTCTATTGTGTTTTATACACTTTTGGTTACAATCTTGAAAATAATATTAAAAATGATTGCAACTTTAAAATTTTTTTGCAATTAAATTATTTGGGGGTTACATTTGCAATAACAGCCGACATTGCAAATTAAATAAAGCAGATAGACCTGAGTGATTTAATTTTAGTATTTTTTAATGAAAAATTTGATATTTTTTAAAAAATATTAATTAGTTTAGTATTATAATAAGGCGTTTAGTGGTTTCTGACCAATTAAAATAAAAATTTAATTTGAAGAATTTTGAATTTTATCTATTTGAGATCTCTGAATAAAATTCTTCTTTTTTTTAGAAAAAAGAGACAAATGAAACAAAAAATTCTAATATGTTCAATTTGGCAACATTAATAAGTTTTTCTTGTCCGATTGAATTCCCAGCAAACTCTATAGAGGTTTGAAGTTAATAATTATTAAAAGAGATTTTTAGGCAGTTTTAATATTTATTTTAAAAAAATCAATGTGTGATTTAAATGTTTTGACAAAGAGTGAAGGCATATACGTAAATATCAAAACAAATAATTTAATTTCCAATAATGTTGAAAAAGCTAACAAAGAAGAAATGAAAGAACTTCTTTTAGCTGAATCCGATTTTAAATCTGTTAAGGATTTAGCAGAAAAAAATGATATTTTAATTAGGGAATGTCAAGATTTCAAAAGTCTTCTTAACATTTTCTCAAGATTAGAAGATAGATTTTTGACACAATATCTTAGTGATGGTAGCAAAATAACCCTATATAAAACCATGGGAACAATTTACAAAGTTAACTGCAAGAAAATTAAAGAAATAGAAGTCGTCACTGAAACATTTTCAAACAAGACCCTAGCTTTATGCTTTAAAGATCAACCGATTAAATTTTTGGATGAAATGTGACTAGAACAGGCTATTTAACTCAAGATGGAATCATAAAGATAGTCTCTGATGTTGTTCCATGTAGTAGAGAATTTCAGTACATACAACTTCCGATACAAGATAAAACACTAGTACGACAACGTGAAACTTTTCTAGCATCTGATTCTCAAATCCAATATTTCAATATTGACTACTTGGCAAACAAAGTAAAAGAACCACAGCTATCTCACAATGCATTATTACTCAATGGAATAGATCTTTTATCAACGTTTCAGGAAGTAATGAACCATGAAATGACTGCCAGAACTTGGTACACTCATATGAGCGACCAATCAAACATTCGATCAAAATTAATAGACGTAAAAATTGCAATCGAAAACACAATTTATTCGTGGCTCAATTATGGAATGTATTTCGGTAAAGCACTCGTATTAATTTTATTTTTGTTTTTTATTATTTACATATTAATAACAATTATAAAATGCATAATTTTTAAGAAAAAGAATTCTTTAAGAAATTATAACTCAAAACATAGAAGATAAAGAAAAGATTTTGAGCTAAAACCTTTAAAAGCAAGACCTGTTGACGAAATGTTTGACGAAATTTTTAGATCAAATATGAGTCTTTATCCAGTTAAAAAAGATGATATTTAGATAATACACTGCCTTTTGATAGTCAATTCGAGGTCGAATGATTATTTTTAAAGGGGGGTAATGTTATAGAAAAACATAATTAATATTTTAATTTATTATTTACGTTACTATGTTTATTTTATATTGTATTTATATTTTTACAAATTAATTGTATTTTACTATAGTTACAATTTTGTATTTTATTTTATTTATTTTTAATTATTCACACATAGCAACCAGCTCGCTCACTTAACTACCGAAAAGTATAAAATAACGAACCGAATAGTTATGAATTCGAGCTCCCAATTTAATTCTTTAAAATTGTATTTTTAAACTTTTATTTTAATTCAATAAATATTAAAAACTCATACCAGCTTTCTATAATCATCCCTCTGACTTATACGCAAATATCGGCCAATCTAAACGTATAACAAATTTTTCTTTAAATTTTCCTCGCGCAGATTCTTAAACACTATCTCCAGCTGCGACAAATGTTCATGGAACGTCTTCGAATGAATCGTGATGTCGTCGAGATTAATTTCCACGAAATTTAAGTTTCCTAAGATTCATAATACTACTGAAATCAACAGCAGCATTCTTAAGTCCAAAAGGCAATCTTAAAAACTCGTAATGACCATCTGGCGTTGAGAAGTCCGTTTTTTCAATTGAATCTGGTGACATCTTTACTTGCCAATACCCAGATTTTAGATCCAGAGCGCTAAACCATTTTGACACAATTAAACGGTCAAAAATATCATTGATAACAGGTTCATCTGCTTCGTCACTGCATTGAACTTCCTGTAATCTATACACTTACGTTTGGTACCATCTTTATTTGGGATCATTATTACCGGTGCTGACCATGCTGATTTTGATGGCCTAACCAATCGAGCCCTTATCATCTAATTAATTTCTTTTTGGATTTCATTGCGTTCGCTAGCTTAATTTCTATATGGTTGTAAATAGATAGACCTAGGTCCTCAATGCAAAATGCAAACATCCTTATTTTTCTTCTATGTCAACTTCGTCAACAACTTCAGTCGATAGGACATTTCCCATGTCGTCGAACGTCTCATATTTCGAGTCATCTTTTAACAGCCTCACAGTATGATCAGGAAACCTTAATATTTTTTCAGACGGGAATATTCCGGAACCAGTCTGTTTAAACCAATTAAGACTAAGTAAAACTTCATAGTGTTCCATGTATAATACCAAGAAGGACATTCTGAAGGTATGACCTTCTATGTCGACATTTACTTCTTCGGTTTCTCCTAATACCTTTTTTACGTCATCAGTTGCTGTCTTTACTTGAACATTGGATTCGTAAATTTTTAATCCCAACCTCTCAACGATTTTATTTGATAAAATAATTTCCACAGCTCCACTGTCGAGAGCCAACTTCACTGGAGTCCCATTTACGAATCCTAAAATGCTCAAAATGGAGTCACAAAGCTAGTCTAATAGCTTCTTCTAAGGTTTTGCATTGTTTTGACTTAACCTCAAATTTTGTTTTACTATTCAGACCTTCTGCAATGCAATAGACTTTTTCATCTTCATTTCAACTAGTTAGATGACAGATAATTGACCTGACTGAACATAAGAATCGTAATTGTCACTTTGATTTAACTCTTTATTGAGTTCTTAATCTATCGATATAGTCAGTAGGCCTAAAATTTACCAAAAGAAGTTCCTTTAAGTTATTCCAATTCGCACTACTCCTTTGGTCAATTGTAAACTGCCTAAGAGTTTGAGCTGGTAAGCCCTTAAGGAATGGCATGATAACGTTAAGAATAAAATTCCTTGGTACACCTACAGCCTTTACTGAATTTTCGATAGCGAAAATCCATTCATTTAAATTATCGTATCTTC
>NTPY01000526.1:1434693-1456652 GCA_002922825.1 Brachionus calyciflorus | reverse complement strand
ACAAAAAAAGTAGAAGAATCAGTAATGTTTTTAGAACAATTAATTCTGAATCGACCCAAGATGTCAGAGAATACTGAGAAAGAAATATCGGCTTTTGTTTATTTACAAAATTCAATATCGTCTCAAGTTGAAAAGTCGATGAAAGTGGTGATGAAGAAGATAATCTTTATTATGATGATGATTCTGACGACGAAAATGAAACTTTTTTTAATGATAATAATATTATTAGTAAAAAAAAACAATTAAGGAATTGTCTCCATTCAATTCTCATTTCATCAAAATTAAAGAAGATGTGCTTAATAAAATTCAAACATCTAATTACAGTCAAGCAAAAGCTTTTGACTATAAGAAAAATATCCTATCTTTTTCCCCTGAAAAATTGACTAAAAAATAAAATTTTTTCAAGTCTTTAATATTAAAGGCATTTACAAAAATCCTATTTTTACATTATTTAAAAAGTCATAAAAAAATAAAATCCTAAAATCCTAATTTTTGAAAAAAAAAAAATTTGAAATTTGTAAATTAATAATTTTAACATAAATTATTAAAATTTTTTTACATTACCAAAATGTCAAAATCCAACAAAAACTGCAAACGATTGCCTCAAGATTTCCAGCAATCGATCAACAATTACGTTGATGAAAAAATCGAAGGTTACACAGAAAACAAAACGAAACCAAACAAAAATGCTACAACATCAAACATCAAACAAAAACTCGCAAACGAAGTTGCTGCCTACCAAGAGAAAAAAAAAGATAAAATCCTAAAAGAAAAAAGAAATATGCCTAATTCGTCAGAATTAGATACTTCAGTTTGCTCGGCTTTGAGCGAAAACAGCGATGTTAATGAATTTGAAAATTTGGAAGAAAAAGTCTTTAGATATGTTGGAGAGAATCTCAATCGATTCTTTAATCCAATAAGACTCAAAGATGAAAAAGATTCCTTTATTTCTTATCCTAACGCCTACATTAAAAAAGCATTTATTAACAATAAAAATAAACAACTTTATATCATTATAGATGACCCACCAACCATTAAGCATCTAAACAAATATAAATGGCCCGAAGATTCTGGTAATTAGAATGATTCTAAACCGAAAAAAACTTTTATAGCTATCAGAGGTGTCCATCAATCAATTAACATCGAAAGTGATGAAATTCGAGATCATTTGTATTCGAATTATGAAATCAGCGACGTCAAAAGAATAACAAAAAAAAGCGAAATCTCAAAACCACTGCCCATACTAAAATCAAAAATAACAAATCAACAAATGCTTAATACTTTTTTGAGAGATGGTATCAAAATAGGGACTCCGTATTGAAATAGCAGAGTTCAAAATAAATTAATTAAAATAGCATAATCAAAACAGCCAAAAAATAGCTATAAAAAAAAGTTCAAAATAAATGTTCTAATTAGCTATTTTCATAAAAGCAAAATCATAATAGCTTAAATTAAAAAATTATATTTAATTGACTAATTGATTAGATCTTTTTCCTTTAAAATATTGTAAACTAATTTTGTCAAGTATCATTTTATTATCTTTTGATTTATTTCGATATATTGATAACATCGATTATCAAAATTTTTAAATCAATAATTTCTAAATTTTACATTTAAATCTAATGAATTTTGGTCAGCAATTTCAAATTTTTGTAAAATTTGGCCTTTCCTAAAACCTTTTAAGAAAAATAAAAGTTAAAATAATTTTATTTCTTTAATTGACTTTATTATTCAGGGATATATCATTGATTCCTATAGGAAGAAGTATGAATTCATAAGTATAAGAAATTAGAATAATTTGGCGAATTTTAAGGTTAAGTTGTACTAATTCCTATTCTTGATATTATTGACTATGAGTTTTAGCGATTTTGAGACTTTTATTTTAAGCTAGCTAATTTTTATTATAAGTGCTGTTTTAATCAGTTTTATTTTGATACCTGATTTTAATTTTTTGCTATTATGATAATTGCTATTTTGACAAATGGCTTTTTTGATTAGTTTTTTTTGACACATTTTATTTTGATAATTTCTCAAAATAGGGTATACAAACCATAGAAGTGAGATCTGGAAATTCGAACCGAGGCCATTACAATGTAAACGCTGTAATAAATATGGCCATGCTACGTGTGATTCAATTTTAATCTGTCCACTTTGTTGCGAAGAACATAGCCTTCAAGGCTGTAAAAACAAACGTGACCAATCAAAAATAAAATGATCAAATTGCCAAGAGTCGCATCCGGCTTTTAGCAAAAAATGCAAACAAATGATTGAAGAAACACAGAAACTTCAAGTAAAAAAAAATTCAAACCCCAAACAAAAAACGAACCAAAGAAAAACAAGTCAACCGACTAAGAGTACACATGATACTTATTCTGATAAGCCAACAACAAGTAGTGAAACTGTCAATTTCAAAGAAATTGTAGCGAAAATTATTGGAAACTTATCAATTGTAACATCAATGCAGATTTTAGACACGTCGAGTCTAATTAAGGTAAATAAAACTATTGAAATTTTAATTGAAAAATTAAAGGGATACTCCGATGAGAGGAGCTCATTTAAATTGTCACTCATTTTCAAACAAATTCCATAAAATTTACGACCTTATAAATAAGAAAGGAATCTACGTCCTTTCCTTAAACGAAACATTTTTTAATACAAAAAATAATCACTCTTCAATTCTTAACGATTTCGAAATCGTTACTTGTAATAGAAAAAATAAATCAGGAGGAGGCGTAGCTATCATAATTAGAAATAATATAAATTATAAACTTATAAAAACTGAAACGAAGGATCAATATGAGTTGATAGCGATTGAAATTCAAAATCTTGAAGAGAAAACCTTAATAATTTCAGCCTACAGACCTCCTAGTAGCAAAACAGACTATAATTTTTTAGAAGAGTTTTTAACAAATTTTAAAAATACTTTAATACTTGCTGACTTATCGCAACTCACACGTCGTGGGGTTGTAATTTTTCAAACACCAAAGGGAGAAATTTAAGGGAAAAATTAGACGACCATAACTATATAATTTTAAATGATAATCAACCTACGTTTAATAAAAGTAAAAATGTACTCGATCTCGCAATTGTCAGTTGTAATCTTTTTAAAAAAACCTATAATTTTGAAGTTTTAAATAATTTCAAAATCTCAGACCACTGGCCAATTTATTTCGAAATGAACAGCTGTGTCAATCAAAATGAAATTAACAAACTAAATATAAAAGAACTGAGTAACCAACTAGAAAACGTCATTTTCACCGAACAAAAAAAAATAGATAGTATAGAAGATATTGAGAAACGACTATTCGAATTTAATTCAAAATTAAATACGGCAATTGAGAATTCAACAAAAGTAATCGAACAAAAGAAAATAAAACTAAAAATACCAAAATATCTATTAAACGAAATAAGATTTAAAAAAAAGCTAATGAGAATATACACAAAAACGCATGACCCCTTGTTAAAAAATCAGCTTAATAATCTTAATAACTCAATCCGAACGAAGATAAAAAAATAAATACTGAAAAGTGGAACATATTGAACGAAAATCTAATCAAATCAAAGCCAAGCGAAAAAACTTTTTGGTAAAGTTTAAACAGCAATAACACTCAAAAACCACTACTTGAAGGACTGAACCTTAAAGAAGAAGAAAAACTTGAAGTATTAGCTAACCACTTTGAAGCAACGTTTAAAAATAAAGATGACACAAGACAAACTAACTTTTTCAAATATTATAAAACACCAAAATTTAACAATGAAATTACATTAAACGAATTAGAAATGAATTTAAACAAGTTAAAACCGAAAGAATCGTCAGGTTTCGACCTGATAAGTAACAAAATTATTAAACTTTTTCCTTTACACGTAAAAAATGAGCTTTTTATTTTTTTTTTTTTTATATCGTATAGACCTATTTCTCTTTTGAGCTGCATTGGAAAGCTTTTAGAGAGGATAATAAATACGAGACTAACAAAATGGGCAGAATCAAAAAATATTTTAGTAGACGAACAAAATGGCTTCCGAAAAGGACGATCAACTCAGAATGCAATTTTTAAATTAATAGAAAGTGTCTCTAGAAAATTTAAAAAAAAAACAAAAAACAGGGCTTGTTCTCTATGATTTTGCGAAAGCTTTTGACACTATTTCGCACTCAGGTATTCTAAGAATACTAAACAAATTAAGGTGTCCAGTGACAATCGGCAACTGGGTACAATCTTATCTAGAAAATAGGAGTTTTAAAATTTGGAATGAAAAAAAGTCATCATCAGAAAAACTAATTAAATCAGGCGTTCCACAAGGTGGTTGTTTAAGTGCACTACTTTTTTCCTTATTTATAAACGACCTCGGTAAAAAATTAAAAAAACTAGGCCCCAAACTAAACTTCGCGCTCTTTGCCGATGATGTGTCAGTTTGGTGTTCACATTCAAAAATTAGTTGTATCAACAAGACCCTAAAAAAGCTACTATGATTATAAAAAAATTCGCGGAAAAAAGAGGACTTAATATAAACGTAGAAAAATGTAATTATCTGGTTATAGCTGGTATTATCTGATTTTAATTTAATGCTTTAATTTTAATAGACAAAAATAATCTTTCTTTATTACGTGGTGACTTTAAATAAAGGTTCCGAAAGGGGCATTGTAGCAAGTGTAGCGACCGGCTCTGTAATTAGGAGTTTGCTATTAAGCGCTCGGTCGTGAGGAAAAAAAATAGACAAAAACAATCTTTCCTTTATTTTTTTTAATGATTCTTAAATTTTTTTTATTCAAATTAATTCAAGGTCAATAATTTTGATAATGATCGATGGACAATTGCCTGTTGAATTCAATTAAATAAATTTAAAAAAAATACCTAGATAGTTTATTGCTACTTAACACAATTTGATTTAACTGGAATGTTTTGCACAAAAACTTTATTTAAAGATATACGAAATTACGAATATTACGAAATATTTCGTCATATTACGTAATGGTACATAATGTGACGCTCTAGCACATCATTATAGGCGTAATATTATGTGATATCATGTCTTGTTAGGTGATGTTACTTGATGTTACAAAAAATCAAATCAATGTTGAAAATAAATTTTATTTTGCAGTTTTAAAAAGAGGCAACAGTTTTAAATGAAAAATATTTTTAAGTATCCATTAAGTAATGAATTATATTCCTAATTCTAATAAATAAAGCTACTTGATGAATAACAAGTTCCTCTTTTCCAACCAAAGACAGTCTAAATTTCTGTTTAGAAAACCATGATAAGTCTAATGAAAATAATTTTTTGATAAAGTAGATGAATTGAATTCTACTTAAAAGATATAAAGCTATTAGTTTTCCTTTCCTCATCTTTTTTATACGCTCATGATTGATCAGATTAAGATGATACAAATGGCAACTTTTTTTTTAATAAAGCTTTTTTCTTTTAAAGTTTAAATCAAAATAGACAAAAAAAATTATATAAGAATTTAAAAAAATATATATTAGCCTTATATAATTATTTTCACTGAATCTAATCCTTCGAACTAAAATCGAATTTTATGAAAACAATTGGTCGTGTTAATGTCCAATTTCAATATAAAAATTTAGAAAATTTTTTTTAATAAAAAGAGTTGATTTTGATTTCTATTAAAGATACTTAAGTTGTGCTTTTCAAAAATTTTCAATCTTCTTTTAATAAAAATTTTAGACAAAAATATTTTGAAAAATTTCAAATTAAACTTGACAGAAATTTTCCCAATTTCAATGAACTAAACTGGCCTCTGGATTTACCCAATTAAAATTTAGTTCTTAACTATAGATTTACCTCTAATTAATTTATTTGGTTTTAATTTTTTAAATTTTATTTAATAAGGGTTCTTTCGCTAATCTGATTCAAAATTTGAAAAAAAAAATGTTTCATTAAAAAAAAAAGTTGCCATATCAAATTCTTATCAGAAACGGTACAAAAAATATTGTTCTAAATTTAATCGCTACTCAAAATTTTTGCTTTTTAATGTTTACTTTTATCTATTTGAAAAAAAAAATATTAGCGACAAAAGACAACTTTAGCCTCAAGAAAATAAGTTACAAAAAATTGTGCATGACTAATACGACCTTTTAATCTTTTTTTTCTTTATTTGAAAAGAATATCAAAGAAATTTTCTGCTCTTTTTTTATTCAAATTAGAAATTTATTCAAATTAGAATAATTCACCATGTCTTTATCTTTAATTACGAATTCGATTTATTCATTTCCAATACGATTAATACTATTATCATCGATCGCATCAACAACAAAAAAAGTTAAAAAGGTCTTTTTTTACAAAGAGTTTTATGGATTTAGAAAAAGTTGCCTTTTTTAATTTAATTAGAGACTTGGTCAAATAAGGTAGATAAGGATATGAAAAATGATGAGCATGACTGTACTTAGCTTCTTTTTGATCAATTTCAAAAATCAATTTTTTTTTATTAAATAAAATATCCAGCTACTAAACGATTGTACGATGTTCCTCGTGACAAAATTTAAAAAATAACATAGAAAATTTATTTGAATTTTTTAAATAAATAAATAAAGATGAGAAGATTACATAGAGATGAATGAAAAAAGTTCACAATAAGAAATACATAACACGCTTAATTTTGTCATAGATGAATACCTCTATGTTTATTTTAATTTTATTTTTAGTTCAAAAATAAGATTAAGATAAAAATCAAAATATTGTGCTTTTGATGTTGTTTTCATTAGAAAGGAAGAATTAGCTTAGCTTAGCTTTTCTTTTCGGTAAAATAAAATTTAAATCCTATTCTTAAAGATTTTGTAAAAAATCAAATAAAAAGTGGGTGGACACAAATTTTATTGCAACCGGATAGTATTTAGTCTTAAAATAAAAGAGATTATTAGATAGACTTGAAAAACAAATAATAAAAATAAATAACCAACACGCTTCGTTGTTTGATTCATCAAGAGAAAATGAGAGAAAAATAGAGAGAGAGAGAGGGTGGTGTAAAATAAGTACTCAAGAGATCAAAAGTTAGGGTCGTTTTTTTTTATTTTCAAAAAGATTTACTCAATATTTAGTAAATCTCTTAAAATATGCGATGGCATCATATTTTTGTATGATTATATTTTTTTATTGCACGATATGTGATACTTAAAAATGCAATTGTTTGAGCATGTTCTTAAACTTGAAATACATTCTTATGATTCAACTCAATATTCTTCTAAATTGTTAAATTATTCTCAAAAGTCAACAACAATAACACCAACTACATCAAAGACAGTAAACTGAGATCGCTTAAAAGAAAAAATTGTGATGTTTACATAAATTCCTGCTAATACTTGTTGTTTAATCTTTTATTTTTATTAGCTTTACTTGATAAAATTTACAAAAAAAAATTGTTACAAAACAACTTATAAAACAATTTTGATAAGCTTACATTGAAACTAGAAATTTGATTATAAAAAATTAAAAATTTCTTTTTTTACAAATAGACCAAATGATGTAATGTAAAAATTACAAAATAAAATGATGAAAAATGGTCAATTCTCATAAAACAAGAGGTTATTTTTTAATTAACAAAAAAAATAGTAAATAATGCTTGAAATTCTTTTAAATAAAAAACGTAAAATTATGACAATTTTGATAACATTCCATTAAAATGTTGAATAATCAAATCTAAAACAAAATCTAGCCCTTGAAGCTAAACATATCGAATCAATGTTTATGAAAAAATAAAATATATTTATTTTTCAGCCTCTCTTGAATTTAATTCAAACATTAAGCAAGTGGTTTTGTTATGGTATCAATATTTATAATTTTATTTTCTCATAGGTCTGGTTTATTATTAATTTATTTTTTAGTCCAATTTAGTGTTGATTCCAAGTAATAAAACCAGGAAATAAAGAAATTTTGTTACAAATACTTACAAATAGTTGTTTTGAATTTTTCGGTAGAAATAATTTCACAAATATGAATAAAATGGGATGGGCTAAGAAAAAAAAATTGTTTTTTTAATATAGGCTAAAACTATTTAGTATTTTTTAGCCAATCAAATTAAGTCTAAAACTAGGAAGATTTTACTATAAATAAAAATTGAATATATTGAGATTTAAAAATTAAAAAAAGTTGCTTATCTAGAATGTCTCAACAAAAACAACAATTAGAAAACATGATTAACTTAGAAAAATTTTACATTTTGCAAGAGTCTTATTTAAATGAAGATTTAATTACGGAATCTATGCGTTCAATTTTAGTTGAATGGATGTATGATTTGTGTAAAGAAGAAAATAAGTTAAACGATGGTGTATTTCATTTATCTGTCAATTTGTTTGACCGTTTTATGATTGCACTAAAAAAGAATGAATTTGTCAAAGTGGACAAATCATATTTGCAATTATTTGCAACTGCTTGTTTATTTTTATCATCTAAATTAAGATCAAATAGTCAATTTGATGCCTTTGCTCTAATCGAATACACAGACAATTCAATATGTCTTAATGATTTACTCGAATCAGAGCTATTTGTTTTGGAAACATTGAATTGGGATGTTGATTCAATAGTTTCAAATGATTTCTTTCAATATTTTACAAATGAACTCAAAACAACTCAACAAAATAAAGATTTAATTTATCAAAAATTTACAGAAAAAACAGCCAAATGTTGTATTGATTTTAATTTACAATACTATTTACCAAGTCAAATAGCTACTGTTTGTCTTTTACAAATTTTAAATGACGAAACTCTAATAGAATCAAATACACAAGAACTAGAAGATAATATTCTAAATTTAGTTGAAAATGATCACAAAATGAAAGCATTGATGAAAAAATTCAATTTACATTTGAACGATGATTCACTTTTATTTGAAACATCTTGGTCATCATCTATTGAATCATCACTTGTTTCAACTCCTAAAAAATGCTACGGACGAATAAACAAGAACACAAAGAGAATTCAAAGAAGAAATTCATTAAAAATGAAAAAAGTTTTAAATTCATCATTAAATTCAAATGATAGCGATATTTCAATAACAAGCGATTTAGATTTGTCAAATAGTGTATTATCTTGTTCGCCGTTGAGTAGCTTTTAAAAATAATTATTAATCAAATTTATTATTTAAAAACAGTATTTTGTACAGAAATTTTTATTTTAAATTAATTTTCCTATAAATAAATTCAATTTATTTAAATAAAATTTTATTATTAACAAAAACTTCTTGTTCAACTTTAAAGTTTTCTTACCCAATTCAAAAAAAAAACTAATTAATTAGGTCTTGTTTAAAATCAACCTGGTTAGAAAAAATTGAAAAAAAGTTGATTTTTTATGTGCAAACACTCTTACCCAAAGGATAAAAAACAATTTTCATTCGTTAAGAAATTAAAAAGGGGAGTTACATTTCTATTTGGCTACTATTTTAAGTGATAAAGATTCAATTATCACAGAAGAAGCAAAATTTATCTTCTTCTAGGGTCTTTATCTTCAATTAACAAAGTTAGACTTCACGTCTCCTACATTTAATTTTGGCGTTCAAAAAAATTCGTTGATAATTATATATTTTAGGTTTTCATGTTTATCAATTTATCATTTAAGGGAATTTAAAAGGTTAAGGAAATAAGAAAGCTTTGTTTGTTTATCAAATTTTGTTAAATCGTTTAATAATTTATATCAAATTATCGAAATTTAAAGTTTTGTGTTTACAAAATTATCAAATTTAATTTTTGAGATCAAATTTTTGTGAAAATTTTTTTTTTCAATTATGTTTAGACAAATATTCTAATATTTGCATTATTATTAACCTTAAAATACCAGTTTGATAAGATAATGTGTTCTTTTCTAATTCATTTCAATTTTGATATTCTTAGGAAAATATTAATTAAGTTACTTGTTATTAAGTGCAATAGTACAAATATCACATTCTCTTATAGGAAGCTCTAAATAAAGACTCGTTAAAATGTATATCACTGTTTCTTTCTCAGTTTGAATTACAATTAAAAACTACTTGATTATTATCTTGTTTTAGAAAAGATAATTCAATTGAATATTTAAGTTATTCGATACATGTATAAATCTTATGTAAACTAATTTTAAATTCAAATCTGCTCAAATGTCAAAATCAAAAAATCAACAAGTAGCTTTTGGCCAAGTGGTAAATAAATTGTTTCAAATATCAATTAGTAATTTTTTTAAAAAAGATTATTTAAAACAGCTACTTGTTGCAATCGCTTATAAACCTTATCCGAATTTCAAATATAGATTAAAAAAAATTATCAAAATATTTGAGAAAAGGTTTATCGAAATTTCAAGTTAAATTTTTTTAAAATTAATTTTTGTTTTTTTCAAAAATAACAATAATGAATTGCTAGCGAATAAACAATCTACTGAATAATACTGGTATCGAATAACAAACTTAAATCCTTTTTGAATATTTTTAAAGTCTGGTGACAAATTTGGTGGCTATTAATTTATCAGATTTTTCTTACAAAACTTAAATAAATACTTTATTTTACATTAAAAAACGTTACATTAATATATGCGTAACCCAAAAATTCTATTAACGATAAATTGATAGCTAATAGCATATACTTAATTTAAGAATACTTTATCACTAATGGTATTTAACACTAATCTTCTCGCTTATCTCTTTTGAAAATGGGCTTCCTTTTCTATTTTGTTTCAATCAAGAAATCTCAATAAAAAACAAGAAAATTCATGCTAAACGTTTTCTGTATGAATAAGGTGCAATCTTTTGATGATACAATTTTATTTTTATTTGAATCTCTGAACGTCTATAATTAAAAAGTTAATTTATAAACGCTTCATTTATATTTAAAAAAAAAATGATTTATTACCAATTGTTTATTCATTCCAACAGAGGGACTCAACCTAAATTTTAGAATAAGTAGGAGGAGCAGCAGCATTAGTATAGGTAATTTTGTCCTAATAGTTGTAGCCTAATTAGTATTAGTGGAATAAGAAAATGTTAAAGACTAAAGAGGAACAGTTTATATATGAAATTTTTCAATTGGAATAATTTTTTTCTAAAAGAACGTTTGATTCTAATAATTTAGTAGAAAACTATGTTGAACGCATTTTAAAGCCTTATTTTCTGAAAAAACAGATAAGAAAATTTTAAATTACCTTGGAATAAGCTAGATGTCAAACTAGAGAATTTTTTAAAAACAGTTTATATTCATGCGGATTCATCAAAGATGAATCCGCATGAATATAAGCAACATCAAAGAGTCCTTGTAATAACATATTTACTCGCTAATAATGACATGTCATTATTCCCGAGTATCTAAAAAAATATAAATGAAGCGTAAAAAATATAAATTAAGGATTTTTTGATTTCTTTACTTAAATTTTTTCTTCTTGGTTTATGTTATTATAATTCACAAGTAATCGACCCTAATGAATGTTAGAATATGAAGAAAATTTTCGAAAATTAATTTATCACTAAAAGATGTACATTTTACTCAAATAGTCCCGATTATAAGTATATTCTCAATCAGTCCAACCTAAGGTGATCATTTAAATTTCATAACTTATGATTTTGGTACTCTCAAGGAATATTAGATATTAAATTATTATAATAAGTAATACTCATTTTTATCTATTTTTTTTATAAGTTAATTTTTGTCAAATAAGATTTTATATAAATTACATTTTAAAAAAATTAAAACCACGATTAATTTTGAATATTCTTGAACGTGCAAATTGGTTCATGAATAGTTCTGAATATTCATGAAACTTCATGTACTTTCATCATAACAATTAATAATTCTTCATTAATATTTCTAAATTTACAATAATATTCATGGAATTTCTTTAATATTTATGAATATTCACGTTATTGTTTCATAATTTCACGAAAAATTATGAAGGTAATGAAAAAAAAATGAAATCCTAAACAAAATTGAAAACAATTTGTATCATCTAAATTTTATTACTTTTAAATTATTTTGCCTCTTTGCATTATCCAGATAAAAGTTCTGAATTTATCCTAAAAAATATTCTCCATAAACATAAGTAAAATTAAGATGGTACAAATTGTGTATAAGATATTAAAATTTACAGAACTAATTTGTTACGCCCAGAAAAAAAGTTGTTCGTTATTTATAAGTTTACTGTACTTTTGTAAAATTCACATTCGCTACCTATTTGAGCAAAAATAGCAATTTTTTAATTTGAGCAAAATTAAGACTGTCGAGTTAAATCAACTAACCATTGGGCTTTAAAAATTAGAAATTTTTTTTTTCTATTTTAAAAAAAAATTTCTAATTTTTAAAATAAAGCATACATTGCATCATGATATTCTTGTAATTCCGGAATTATCACTTAAAAGCATTTGTAAAGAAATTCTTGTGAAATATCTGTAACCATTCAAATCTTTAGTATTACTTTTTAAGTCGTATTCAGACTGAATGTTTTTACAACCTTCTAATAAATGAACATGAACAAAAATACAATGTCTTTTATAGCTATAAAAAATTTTTGAAAAGTCGAAATCAAAACTATCTTTTATTTTTTTCACTGTCATACCAATTTTAATGTTAGGAAATATAAAATTGACGCTTAAATTACCTTCCGTTTTAATTTTGAAGGAGCTAAATTGATAACTGAATTGTTTCGATACAGGATTTAGAGAATAGTTAGAAAAATATCCGCTTGCGATTATAGAATTTTTGAGATCATTCGGTAAAACCAGTTTTTCCATTAAGTTTCTCAGATAATTTATATTGGTAATAATAGATAGATATGAATAAGCTTTACAAAATTCAACAGTTGGATTGGAAGAAAAGTTCATTAAATTTCCCTCGACAAATTGCAGAAAAAAAAAGTGATCAAAAAGAAATTTTTCGAGAAATAAATTGTTTTGGTAATTATGAACTATTTCTTGTAAAAACTCGATACTTTTTCATTAATATTTTCTTTTGAATAAAAAATAATTGTTGCAATATAATTCTTAATACCACGAATGGTGTATTTTTCCACAATTCGGCGTTTAAATGAATATCCATTCAAGATTTGCAGGACTTTTAAATTCAAAATAAATGCCTTGATAAAAAAAAGAGAAATTCAGCATCTTGAATATAAGGAAGAAAAATGCTTTTTAATGAGCGTTTTCAACTAAATTTTTTTTATTTAATTAATTTTTTAAAAAAAAAATAAAAATGATTTTTTAGCTATATTTATTTTAAAAATTAAAAATCAGTTTATGTAAGCATTTAGGAAAGAATCAAGGAACAAACCATACGAAAATTTTTAATATGACCTAAAATTTAGGTAAATTAAATTGAGAATTTATTTATACTAAAAAAAAGCTGAGCCCGAATATATGACTCAATATAAATCTTGTCATTAATTTGAATTCGACGTTAATCCTTACCAGCAACCATATGGTAGATTCTTAAAATATTTTAGAGTATATTCTAGAGGTTCAAGTTTTAGGAACTAACCTCATGCCGAATTCGACGTTAATCCTTACCAGCAACCATATAGTATATTCTTTAAATATTTTAGAGTATATTCTAGAGGTAAATAAAGAGAAAATTTAAAGAAAAAATTATTTTTTCCAATTTATTATATATAATATAGTAAATTTCTTTTGGATTTTTCAATGGTTGTACTGGAAAAAAAATCTTCGCCATGTTAAAAGATATGCATACGAGATTGGGTGAATTTATGAAAATAGCAATTAACATCATAAGGCTTTGACTTAACTACTGTCTTTTTATTAAAACAAAATTTTATGATGCGTAATTTGGGGTTAATTTGGAATTTTTTTCCAATCAAATGATTGAAATTTGTGCGCTATTTTAATTTATAAAATTGATAAGAATAGTGATAAATTAGATTCGAAAATGCGCTTTTTCTTTTGCTTAATTTGAAAAAAATTTTTTTATTTTTTATATTTATTGAATTGATTGAGTGATCTAGCGCATATTTAATTAACATTATTTTGATATTTAAATAAGAGCAAATCAGGGGACACTTAAAACTTAAGTTAAGAAAAATGGAAGTAGCTGATTTTGAAAATTTTGTCAATCAAGTTCAAAAGTTTTATGATGAAGAAAAAGCTTCAAATGAATCTTTAAATTCACTGCAACATGAGCTCATTGAAATGAAAAATGATCTGATTAATTTTTCACATAATAAATTTAGATATTTGACAGTAATTTTAATAGTGATATATTTTGTCGGTTGATAGAAAATTAAATAACTGTGATTTTAATTTCTTTTTTAGGTATATGAGTTATTTAAAAGGGAACCAGATTTGCATTTATTTAAGAAAATTGTTGAATATTACACATTAATTGAGAAAAATGATCCGTCCAGAATCGATAGAATGAAAAAGGCATTACAAAAAAAAAAACTTTTTTTAATGAAGTTCGGTCATGAGAAATTTAATATCCCTTTTTCTCAATTTTATGAAATTGTTGAAATATATGAGGATGAATGGATTAGAAATACTAACTTTGAAAATCACCCATATTTAAAGGCCAACCAAATTGTTGCAATCTCAACAAGTATTCATTCTAAAAATCAAAATGGAGAGTTAATTGAAAATGAAAGTGTTATTTCGAAAACAGAGGCCAATCAAATTGTTGAAATTTCAACAAGTATTCATTCTAAAAATCAAAATGGAGAGTTAATTGAAAATGAAAGTGTTATTTCGAAAACAGAGGCCAATCAAATTGTTGAAATTTCAACAGGTATTCATTCTAAAAATCAAAATGGAGAGTTAATTGAAAATGATAACTTGATTTCGAATCATTCCGAATGGATCAATAAAAATTCAAATTCAGATAGATCAAATGATAAAGATGATTTAGGTAACAACCAATCGATAAAAAAAATCAAATTAAATGGTGAAAGAAGAAAGTCCATTCGTAAAAAGTTATTTTAAAAAACTATATTATAATGTTCATAAAATTCCAAATTTGTTCTTATTAAATTACCGTATAACCTTGCGCCGAGTCGCATGCACTTAAACCCAAGTTTTCGGGATGTACCCAGCAATTTGATTCCAAAATGATATAAAAATTAACCAATCAAATCGCTGGGTACATCCCGAAAACTTGGGTTTAAGTGCATGCAATACCGCGCAAGGGTTTACGGTAATATTAAATGATTTTCTCAGAATATATTTATTATTATTCTATTTAAATAAATTTTTAGTTTGAAAAAAAATTGAATTAATTTTATTAAGATTTTTTATCATTTTCATTTTAATTTTCCAGGTTAATCTAGCAAATAATAATCGGATTTTAATTATTTCTATATTAAAATATTGATTCATTAATCGGATTTTAATTATTTCTATATTAAAATATTATTTTTAATATCGAAAAATTAATAATCCAGTCAATTGTATGTTTAATCCGACCAATAAGAAAATTAAAAAAATTAAATAAATTTTAAATGAGTTAAATTGGATAAAATCCCTTTAGCCTAATTATGCCAATGAAACGATAAATTAATAAACACAATAATAAGGCATATTTCCACACGTTGATTGTAATCAATATTTTAAATATATAAAATAATTTGTAATTGTTGAAAACATTCCCATTAATCAGATCTACGATGTTTTACAAATCGGTGAAGGCTTTACGATGTTCATGGTTATTCATTTAGTCAAACTCTTTTTTATTTAGTTTTTAAAACTAAATTGTTTATTTTATAGAATGGAACGAATATTCCTTGAGAAATGTTTGTTATCTTAGTCGATTAATTTTCGGAAATTGATTTACTCTGGGAACCTGTTCTAATATTTTTATTAAGAATTATTTTTATAAATAATCAAATTTTTTGTTTCCTCATCTATTTTAAAATTAACATTGAATTAAACAAAAGATTATTTAAATTTAATATTGATATATTAATAAATATTTTGTTGTCTGTAAAAAGTGGAAGAAGTGGTGTTATATTAATCTGGCATTAAGAATATTAATGTAGGAATAATGTTGATTAAATAAAAAGAATAATTTCATCCCTTATATTTGATTATTGTTGATTTTGTCGGATATTTTGGAATTGTTCTATTAAATTTTTGACTGCTGTTTTATTCTAAATTATAACTTAGTTTGATCAAAAAATTTGATAAGGAATATGATGTGAAAGTAGAAGATTTGTAAGGTGCACTAAATTATAAACCTTGGTAAAGATATGTCTGTTTTTGAGTCTTAATAACTCATGTATTTTCTGATAAAAATATTTTGAATTTAAGAGTTGGCCATGTTATATAAAATTGATTTTGATATATGCCTAATTGTTAAGGGATCCCGCCACTCAGCTTGACCGGAATCGCTAATCAATTGAGTAATAAAATTTAAAGATTCAAATATAATTGATAGAATTTCGCTCAAAATTTTCCTATTTACTTTAAAAAAATTTCATCAAATTAATGGATAAAATAGAATTTACTATTTACTCGATTTAGTAAAAAAAATAAAAATAATACGTTTGGTATAGAAAGTTAACTCCAATTATATTGCCTTATTTATCATCATATTTATCATTTTTTCTGCTCGTGTTATTCTAATTTAATCATCTAATTATTTTTTTGGTTCTATTTAACGATAATCTAACATGAAACGGAAAATGAATATCATAAAAAATATTGTTGAAGAGTTTAAAAAAAAAATGGAAAAGCTATGCGTACAATACTGTTGTAACAACTGTCTAAAAATTCTATATGTCAATGGAATAGTTTGGTTGAAGATTCCCGATTATATCGTATCTGTCCATTTGAAACATTATATATTATATAAGAACCTTATTTTGACCAAAAATGATCAGTATAGTTTTTGTTATGTCTGTGCTAATGCTATAAAACACAATAAAAAGCTTGAAAGTTTTAATGATTTCTGTGTTATTCCGGAATGTATCCGAAACTTAAAAGGATATCGACATTATTCTAAATTAGCTTTGTGCACGTTATATTGTGACACTTTCCAAAAGGATCATTATTCATATTGGCATATGAATGGTAGGGTAAATTTAACAAAAAAAAAACAAGAAAAGATTAAGGGTACTTTTGGGATGATTTATCAAAATAATATTGATGAAGAGTGTTTAGAAATTAATAATATTAAAGAAGCTTTGATATGGCTGAAAAACAATAATAATTTATATAAAGAATGCTTATCCAATCTTGAAAAATTAGATAGTTACGTTATTAATTCTCATGAAGGTTTTCCTGCAACATTTAGTAAATTGATTGATAAAGATCAACATGAGATTCGAATTGAACCAATTAATGCTTCTGATAATGGATTAATTATCAATTTAGACCCAAAAAAAAATCGACAATTCGTTGAGCATGTAGATTTAACTATAGGTTACTCATTGCAAAAAGATTCACAAAATAGATTTCATAAAGTTGAAATTAAAGCAAATGATGATTATATTGAACCGAAGATCTTTCCACATTTATTTCCTGATGGGAAAGGCCATTATATAAAAAACAAGTCAGTAACTTTGGCACAATATTTTAGAAATCGGCTTTTGCATTTTGATTCTAGATGGAGAGACGACCGTTATTATATTTTTTATGCATATGATAGGTTAACACGTGAGAGGATTACATCCGTAAACTCATTAATTAAATCGAGATCAAAACTTGCTGAAGATAAAAATGTAGGAAATATACTTGAAAATGATTATTTTGAATTTGGTAACTGTGTTCCAAGAAGTATAACCGGGTCAAAAGCTTATTGGAAATCAAAGTATTATGACTTGATCTCAATGGTAAATACGCATGGTAAGTTTGTTTATGAGTTAATATTGACCTGAGAATATAAATTTATTTTTAATCAAAATTTTATAAAATTAAAAAAGTCTTTTACAATTATAATTAAATTAAAGCAAAACAAATTAATCAATTTTAATCACTAAACATTAATTTAAGGATTGCCAGCATTGTTTATTACACTAACAGCAAATGATTCATGGGTCGAATTAAAAAGCATTTTATCAGAAAAAGAAAATTCTGCAGCAATTTTTAACCCAGTTGAAGTCTGTGAATTTTTTTTTAGAAAACTTAGTTTAATGATGAGATATATTACATCTGGAAAAGGTATTTATTTATATTTTTTATTTTTATGATAAAAAATTAATTTAGAATCATGTTAATCATAATTATTAAAGGCTTTAATTTAATTATTTTAATTCATTATTTTAATGAATTTTACATGGTTAAACAATTAAAACATATTGTCAATCGATTTTCAAAGAGAGATTTAAATTATCGTTTAGTTATTTTTTAATTGATTTAATTTTGAAGAATTTTTTTTTATACATTTAGAAATTTTTGGAAAAGTAGATCATTATTGGTCACGAATAGAATGTCAAAACAGGGGATCGTTACATGCTCATATATTATTATGGATTAGAAATGTCAATAAAGAATTGGTATCAGCAGAAATGCCCAGAGGGGATGATGAAGAAACAAAATTATTACGCTCATATGTTAAAAAATATCAAATTCATCAATGTGTGGAAAGGCGATGTTTCCGAAGTAAAAAATTATTTTATAAAAAATGTAAATATGGATTCCCGTATGAGCTTTGTAAACAAGATTATATTGATGATAACAATAAATATTATTACAAAAGAACAAAAAAAGAGGATACGAATGTTGGTCCTTACAATAAAAAATTACTGATGCTCTGGGATGGCCATGTAAATGTTCAATATTGTACTAAAAGAGGTTTAGAACAATACTTGGTGAAATATATTTCAAAAGTTGAGCCATCTTTTAGTGCAAAAGAAATAAAGAAAGAGTCAAATCAAGTAACAAATTATTTCGACTTAAGAATTGTAAGCTCTGTTGAAGCAGCCGCATTTATATTAGGACATCATTTTGTACAATCAAATATGAAAGTACTATTTATTCCAACTTCATTTCCGAATGAACAGTTTAAGTTTTTAAAAAAACGGAATGAATTAGTTAAATTAAGTTCAGATGATAGAAATATTTTTAAAGATTCATTGTATGATCATTATCTAAATAGGCCCTACAGTGAGGAAACAAATAAATTAACAATTTTTGATTATCATCAAACATTCCAAATTTTTTTAAAAGATTCAAAAACAAAAGTTCCAAAATCAAGATCGGAACGTATTTTAAAAGACCAAAAAGAAAATCAAGTTGTAAAAAGGAAAAATATTATAATAACTCGAAGTAACTTTTATGATGCAAGTGATGGGGAGATATTTTATTATCAAAAACTATTGTATAATGTTGAGTTTAGAAGCTTTGATGAACTAATAAGTGAGACTAATCAAACTAAAACTTACAAGGAAGAGTGCTATCTTCGAAAAATTATAAGGATATCGGAGGATTCCGAGTATGATTTAGAATTTTTAACAAAAGAAAATTTAAATGACACAAAAAACGTATTGGATTTAAATATAGCGAATAAACGGCAATTTATATCAGAAAATTTTGAAGATTCTGGACAAGATGAGTTAATATTTAATGATCCTCAAATATATAGTGAACAACTAGAACAACCAAATTATGATTGTGATTTATCCGAGTTTCAAATAAAGGATTTTAATTCAATTGATAATGAAGAAGGAACACTTCTAAAAATAGGCGAAAAATTACCAAACTTAATCAATGAACTTAAATCTGATTATAAATTATTAACTACATGTCAAAAGAATGTTGTTGATTCAATTAAAAAGAACGCAAGCAAACAGCTTTTGTATTTTATATTTGGAGCAGCAGGAACGGGAAAGTCTTTTTTAATAAAGTATATCAATAACTACTTGCTGTTTCAAAATATTTATGTTTCTAAATTAGCTACAACTGGCCTAGCTGCTAGAAACATAGATGGGCAAACAGTACATAGTTATTTTTCCATAGATATAGAGTTGGACATTCATTTAGAGTTTGAAAGTCCAAAATGGAATAAAATAAAAAACAACGATTTTCTAATTGTTGATGAAGTTAGCATGCTAAATGATAAAATGCTAGACAGAATAAACGAAATCCTTCAAGTTGTAACCAAAAGTAATACATTATTTGGTGGGAAGAGTTTGATCTTTTTTGGTGATTTATTTCAGCTCCCAGCTGTTTCGACAATTAGCATTCCAGTGAAACAATTATATGAATCTCAATTATTTACTAAGAATTTTATTCCCTTTTTGTTAGAAACAAATGTTAGACAAAAGTATGACGTAGAATTTCAAAATTTCTTAAATAATTGCAGATTCGGGAGATTAACCGAATCTGATGTCGAATATATAACTAAACGCATTTGTGGTGTTGGACATGACTTATCAGATGAATGTTTGGATTTAAATCAAACCACAAATTTGTCAAGTCTTCATGTACAAAGAAAAGAAATCATTACTAAAATAACTAAAAAAAGAAAATCAGACCTAAAATTAATTGTAAGTGAAGATTTAGATATTTTTGGAAATCAAATCAATGATCACTATATAACAACAATTAACAATCGAAAAGGAACTCTTGAGCATAAATTAGAAATCTATCCCGACTGTCCATTGATGATCATAAAAAGTGGAGGGTTGGCCTCAGAATTGACTAATGGATTAAAAGGAAAATATATTAGCCATAGTGAACATGTACTTCTTATGAAATTAGAAAATGGTTCAATCATGACAGTCCCTAAATTCAAACAAAAAATTTTTATGAAAAATATTAATCAAGTATTCTTTCGCATTCAATTCCCAGTAGTCAACGCTGGTGCTCAGACAATTCATAAAGTTCAAGGTCAAACAGTCAAGAGATGTCATACTTCTATTGACAAAACACTATTTTCAGTAGGACAGGCTTATGTTGCATTGTCACGGGTTCAAAATTCTGTAGATCTTCACTTAAAGCGATTCATAGTTGATGTAATTACAGTTGATGAAAACGTTGTTCGACTTTGGCATTATATTAAAGCTAATGGTACAATGAATAATTTCGAATTTAGTCAAGATAATTTACCATTAATTGAACCCACACAATATAAATTGATTTCTAAAGAAAAACCTTCAGATCAAATATTAAATTCAGTTCCTAAAATGAAAAACAGTAATTTAAACGGACAATTTTTAAATAACGATTATACATTAAACATAGAAGGAATTATTAATTACTTTCTCAAAAATAAAGAATTTACAATTAAAAACTTCGAAATGGACGATCAATTATTAAATTATTCTGTTAAAAAACAATCTCTTGAAAAATTTTTTAAAAACCAAAATCAAAATTTCCAAAATATATTAGAAAAATTATATTTAAATAAACATTACTTTAAACCAGAGAATATTATAGAAAGAAACATTGTCACATTACTACACCCAGAGTTTTTAAATAATTATGTCCCAATTAAAACAGCTCCGGATGGCAACTGTTTATTCCATATGGTTTCAATGTGTTTATTTGGTCATTGTAAATATTCAACATTAATTAGGATATTTACTGTTTATTATCTTTACATAAATAAAAACACCGTACAAGAATTTATTAAAAAACAGATTAAATTTAATAATCCTTTAATCGAAGAAAAAGACTTGCAAGTACGTTGCGATTATCAATATAGGAAATTATTATTAGATGCTAGAAAAAATGGGAATTGGTGCAATGAATTCCATCTATGGGCAATTAGTTCATGTTTAAAAATTTCAATTTATATTTATTCACGCATGCGAGAAAATATTTTTAAACTAAACAATTCAGAATTTATTAAAACAATCAATAATAACATCGCAAATGTATGTCATGCAATAAAATATGTGCCAAAAAGTCAAGAATCGCGATTATTTATTTGCGGCTTTTTTAATCAAAGCCACTATTCAGCAGTATTACCTTTAAGTTATAAAGCAACAGAATTTATTCCTAAAAATGATTTTTTTAATTAAATAGGTTATTATCAATCATAATTAAAATAATTTATAAATTTATTAATTTCAAAAATTGATTAAATTCAATCATGCTTAATTCTAATAGAATTTTT
>NTPY01000526.1:1395862-1430907 GCA_002922825.1 Brachionus calyciflorus | reverse complement strand
TGAATAAATCGAATTCGTAATTAAAGATAAAGACATGGTGAATTATTCTAATTTGAATAAATTTCTAATTTGAATAAAAAAAGAGCAGAAAATTTCTTTGATATTCTTTTCAAATAAAGAAAAAAAAGATTAAAAGGTCTTATTAGTCATGCACAATTTTTTGTAACTTATTTTCTTGGGGCTAAAATTGTCGCTAATTTTTTTTTTTAAATAGATAAAAGGATACGTCAAAAAGCAAAAATTTTGAGTAGCGATTAAATTTAGAACAATATTTTTTGTACTGTTTATGATAAGAATTAGATATGCTATCATCTTAATCTGATCAATCATGAGCGTATAAAAAAGTTGAGGAAAATAAAACTAATAGCTTTATATCTTTTAAGTAGAATTCAATTCATCTACTTTATCAAAAAATTATTTTCATTAGACTTATCATGGTTTTCTTAACTGAAATTTAGACTGTCTTTGGTTGGAAAAGAGGAACTTGTTATTCATCAAGTAGCTTTATTTATTAGAATTAGGAATAGAATTCATTACTTAATGGATACTTAAAAATATTTGTTTACATCACATTTAAACATTGTTATGTCTCTTTAAAAAATATCATTTATTTTCAATAATTTTACATGGTTTTTTAAAGGAAATTTAATAAAAAATTATAACAAAAGTTCTTTCTTTTTTTAAAAACTATTTAGAAAATTCTCTATAATTTGGATTATTTAGCCCACCAAAAATCGTTATTTTTTGAGAATCATTTGAAAATAAAGCATTACTTGTTGCATCATTCTTTAAAATTAGTGAGTCCAAAAACGGAATTCGAAATCTTATTATTCGTTTCTGCCTTAAGACAACTAATACAACAAAAGATACAGCGATTACGCCCAATAATACCGCAACAACTATTATAATTACTGTACCACCACTCTTTTTAGCTTTTTCTTTTTCACCTATAATTAAAAATAAATTATTTTTTTTATTTATTTTATAAAAAAAGGCCTCAAAAGCATTAGTTGAAGCTGGGTTTTAGGCAAGTCTTTAATCTGAAAACTTATCGTCTTCTCTTAACTACCAAATTTTAGAACTTAATCTAAAATTTTTGAAATACTCTTTATAGATTAAAACAAAATAATTTTATATATAAGTTAAATTTGTTCAATTTTTAATATTTTTGTTTTATCTCGAAAAAAAGACACGGAAAAAGAAATATTTTCCCAAAAAATGCAGTTAAAATTGCGTGAAAAACACTGATAAAATGATAAAAAGTCTGTTAAAACAGCATTTTTAGCGTTTTTGTAGGAAATTTTACTTAATTTACACAACGCTAAAACAGAACCCAGAACACTTGAAATATTCGAGTCTAAGTTTTGAAAAAATTAATTTTACTTTTAACTGTTGTATCTAATTGAGTTTCCCTTGAAGTTGAGATTTCAAATGTTGTAGACTCAGTTTTAAGAGTTGAAAAAGTTGATGATAAACTTGGTTTGCTCGATGATGATGATGATGATGACGATGTTGGGTTTGTCAAGGTACTTGAAATAATAAATGTTGATTTACTAGAAACTGATGTTGTTGAATATAATCTTGTTGTTGTAGTTTGAGTTGAAGGTACACTTAATGATGAAGATGTAGAAACAACTAAATTAAAAAGTAAATTCCTAAATTTAATCGCTTTACAAAAACAGAAGAATAATAAATATTTTATACTTCTCGGCATTTTACAAGTATATCTTCTTTTGCTTAAAAAACACTCCGAATCAAACCACTGATTATTCGACATGTAGAAACATGCTTGGGTTTGTATTGTATTACCAAAGTTTACAAAATCTAATGATTGCCCATCTACCCATTGATATACATCTAAAAAAATTCAAAAATTTAGAATCTCATAATTAAATTAAATAAAACCTTACTTGATATAGGATTTTTTTCTAAACCTATCCAACTAGCTACACTGGGATTTGTACTCAAAGAAGATACAAATTCAAGTTCTTGAAAATTATGTATAGTTACTAAATAGCTTCCTTTTTGATAGCAATCAAATTTAGCATCTCCAAAAGATCTCGAATTAATATCTAATTTGTAACAGTATGCACCAAATTCTTGCCAACCACTAGGACAATAACCCGGTGGAGGTTCAGTTACAACTGGAACTGGTTCTTGTGTTATTTTGCATATAAACGGTTTTTTGTCTCCACAGTTTGTCGAATTCCATAAACCAGTACTTGATTGAATAAAATAGCAATTTGAAGTTGAAGATAGATTAAATACATTTTCACCCCAGTTTGTAAAAGTTACTGGCCAATCATCACTCCAATAAAATATATTATCGGCATTCTTTTCCAATAAAAGTTATCAATTTTACAAAAATTTTCATAAATTTAGTTTTTTTCTTACTTTGATAAGACCAATCCATGGATCGGCTTGAGTTTTTACATAAGTTAACAAATTCATAAATGCTTGTTCAAAGCCATCACTAATAGTTACTAGATTAGCTCCATCGTTTTGTTTACAATATTGTATGGCGTCTGACCGTGTTTTCTTTTCTAAATAAAGCTGATAACAATTTTTTCCATTATCCAAACTAAGATATCCAGTTTTGGAACAACCGGAAGAAACTAAAGGAGCATTTGATTCTTTTAACAAAAACGAAATTTTAATTGATTTAAAATAATTTTGTTATTGAAATATTTTTTTGTTACCTGGGCAATTTCCCCATTTAAATGATTGATCACAGTCATTAGTTGTACAACACCATTTTTTTAATACATCATCTGGTCCCATAAGAGGCCTGGATTCATATGTACACTGATAATGAGAAACATTTTTATATTTGAAAGGAAAAACACATGGACTTTCGTTTGAATTTCCATTTACAGTTTTAACTAGATTTTAAAAAATTAACTTAATTATGTACCGTAAACCTATGACCAGTACTCTTAGAATAAAACTGTAATTTGGCTTTTATTTTATATGGAATAATTCCTACCTTTACCATGTTGCCAATTTTTTTAAAATTTTTTGAGAAAATTTCTTGAATGCCTCTTATTCTCCATTAAATAAAAGCCGATTTTGCCTTTTTTTTTTAGAAAGAATTAATTTAATTTTTAAATCGAATTTTACTCCACATTTTCATTTTCTCAAATTTAAATTAATTTTTTCTAGAAAAAAAGTCAAAATTGGCTTTAATTTAATAGAGAATAAGCGGCATTTTCTCAAAAAATTTTAAAAAAATTGCTATAACATCGTAAAGATAAGAATAATTCCATATAGAATAAAAGCCAAATTACAGTTTTATTCTAAGAGTACTGGTCATAGGTTTACGGTATAATATTTTTCAAAATGGAGTAGTTAATTAATTTACTCGGTAAATTTATACACTGATACCAAACTCTAAGTTGTTTCTTAACACCAGGACAGGGATCATCAAAAATAGTTGCATTTGCAGATAAGTAGCAACTTTTTTTTCCTTGACACAATTCTCTTACTTTTTCAGTTGTCGAGGCTCTTGATATACATTCATCTCCATAATGATATTCATCTAAATTAATATTTTATTTAAAAAAAATTAAAAAAAAAATTCTCAAGCCAGATAATTGTTGAGCATTCGGATGACGAATCTCAATAAATTTTACGCTAATAAAATTCTGAAGCAATTTTAAAGAAATTATAAATATTTTTAAATTTACCGTCACAAGTCATTGAATATAAATCTCTTCCGAAATCGGCCTTTATGATAGCAATACTAAAATTCTGGGAACAGGAAAGAGTAATATTTTCACTAAACGAATTCAAATTCGATGCTTCACATCCCGATGAATACTTTACACCATCTAAATAAAATAATTAAATTTAAAAATCAGCATAAATTAATTTAAGATATCACTTACTAGCTTTTAAAGAGCAAACAAAAGAATTTTGTGTGTTACAATCGACATTTATCCATAAACCAGGTGTTTTAGGATTGCCGCTAATAATTGCGCACCTCTCATTCTAAATTTTAAAAACAAAAATAGGAATAAAAAAAAGAGTATATAAATCTAAAACTTTAAAAATTACTCCGTAAATATTTCCTGGTTTATTAGGTGCCCAATTAGTAAAATCCATTAGGGAATTATCTTCAAAGTAGAAAGTATTTCCTGATGGAGCCCACATACCTAACCAATAATCTACATAGGTTTTGTTTCGCATTAAAGCAGTCAAATAGGCTAATAAAAAAAAATTATTTTTTAATTTTAATTTAGTCCTTTTGTCTAACTAGTTTACATTGTTCTATTCGACTATGAATTGACGCAAGACTTGCATCGTCTTTTTGACAAATTTTTCTTGCTTCAGAAAAAGACCTTTTGTCATTCGATACCAATCTAAAACATTTTATATCAGTACAATATCCCCATCTCATATCTTGGTCATAGTCAAAAGTGGTAGCACACCAAGGCGAACGATTTTCAAATGTTACACATTCATAATAATATTTTTCTTTATATTTAAACGGAAAGACACATGGACCAACATTGCCCTTATTATCCGTAGTTACAACTAAAAATATTAGAAAAAAATTTGTGTACAATAATTTCTGCAAATAATTTAAAGGAGAAATACCTCCGAAAGTTGAATAACCAGGAGGACACGCTTCTGAGTTTCCATTATTAAAGCTTAAAGGCAAAACAACTTCAGTTTCAATAGTTCTATTAGATTTTTCACATATAAACCCATTAGGATTCGCACAATTGACATCACTTGAACATTTTTTAATTATGTTAAATAATTAATTAAATCTTTAGCCAAAAATTACTTCCAAAATGCTTTAAAAATAATAAAAAAATTAAACTTCCTGTTTTAAATATTTTTATAATTAATAAATACCATTAGATGATAACATTTCTGCACACTTTTCTCCACCATGAGCATTGTTAGGCTCTCCTGAATTCCAATTTAAATAATTTAGTGGCGATCCATCTGACCATATAAATCCACCTGAAATTGAAGCATATAAACCTATCCACCATTTATCTAATTTTTTTCCAGCCTATTTAAAAAAAAGATTATTAAGGAAATAAATACCAAGAAATCTATTTTTTGTTATTAAATTGCATTACAATATTTGTGACATATTCTAGTTCTTTTTTTGAATGCATTGAAAGTAAATCACCTCCTTGATTTTTGCAAAATTGTCTTGCACTATACCAATCAGTTTTTTCTTCGTTTATACCAGAGCTTACATAATAGCATTTACCATTAAAGTATGTCCAGTTGTAAATCGTGTTATTTGCACATTCAACAACTAATAATTTAGGGGAAATTAGAAAAAAAAAAATTAAGACATGTCAACAAAGTTTAAAAATTTTGATAGAAGCATCTATCATAATAATTTATCCCCAGCCCTTTAACTGATAGTCCAATTTAAATATTTGGTTTAAGTTTATAAAACATACTTGGAAAAACATTGTCAAAAATTTCAGTAATATTCGTAGGGTCTACTCGCTTTTCAATTTGACAAGACCATCCTTTATTAGTGTAACAAAAATTATCTCTCCATCTACCCCCAGTTCTTAACTCAACACAATTTTCCACTCCATTAAAATCATCAGGCTGTCCGAAATCCCAATTAAAATAGTTAGCGCCACTTCCATCAATCCACTGATATCCTTTATCTTTATCTAATTTATTCAAACCAATCCAAAAAGCATAATCACTACCAAAAACATAAGCTGTTTGACCACTTATTACTTGACTTATTGCAGTATAAGAGCTAAAACTCGATAAATGTCCATTTAATTGTTTACAATAGGATTCAGCATCAAACCATGTCTTTTTTTCGCTTAGGTTTTTTGGACCGAATAGTTTATGACATTTATTATCGGCCTCAGTCCATCCAGTAGGACATTTAATAGGTTCTGTAGTTGTCGGTGTAGTAGGTGTCGTAAATAACGAATTGCGCACGCTGCATATACTCGGAAATTTCAAATCGCATTCAAAATTAGACCAAAATCCTGTTGAGCTCATTCCCACACAATTACCTTTTGTCAAATCAGGTTGATTTCTATCCCAATTACTAAAACTAAATGAATCATTATTACTCCATTGATAAACATTAGTCTGCGATACACTTAGACCTATCCATTTATTAGATGAAAAATCAGTATGGTATTGAACATTTAACCAATATTGTTCAAATCTATCTGTAATAGCTACTAAATTACCATTTAGTTGTTTGCAATTTAGCTCCGCTTGATTCCATGTTAAACTGGAAAGTTCTAAATAAAAACATCGGTTTTCATAACCTCGAAAACCCTTAAGAAATAAATTTGAAAAATAAAACTTATATTTTTAATTAATTTTTATGATTTTTTTTTACTGGTGGACAACCGGGAGTTTGAATAGTACTTAAAGTTACAGGTACTAGTTGAACCTTTTTTTTACATAAAAATCCATTTTTATAATTACACGAAGTAACTAACCATTGACCAGCATAAAAAGGTTCCAATGGTGAGTCTCTTATATGCATAGCTACACATTGAGCATTTGAGTTCGGCTCATTTGGAGCCCAGTTTGTGTATGTCGGATTCGATCCTGATACCCATTTGAAAGAAACTTGATTAAAACCACTTAATTCATCATACATACCAAGCCAAACTGATTCTTTAGCTTCATGCAACAAAAGAAAGTAATAATAAAAGAAAGTTACTTTTAAAAATAAAAAATAGAATTTATTTTTACATCTATCAGTTTCAAGACAGCATTCAAGATCAGGATCATTGTATTCGTTACAAAGACCTGTGACGAAAAAACTATTTGGACATTGTTCTTTATGAATACAATTACCACCTCCACCAGTTGTTGGACTAAAATAACTTGTACAAGAATCTTGAATAGCTAGAAAATGTTAATTAAAATTTTAGAGATTTTCGGTTTTAAAAAAAAATTAATAATTCAATTACTAGCATCCTGTTCACATACAAATTTAAATGATTGTGAACCAGAACAATCTGCATCATACCACTTTTTGTTTGATTTTCTCATTATGGCACATCTATCAGCTACAATATTGCTTGTTGGAAAATTAATATCCCAATTCGAATATTGCTAGAATAATTTAATTATAAAAAAAACACACACTTTTTTACCAATAAATAAAATTATTTTACTCCGGATGCTATTGTATCATCGGCATATTCCCATAAAGTCTGACCTGATTGACGTTTTAATCCAATCCATATATCTTCTTTGGCTTAAAAATGAATTTTTTAAATCGCTTACAAACATTAAACTTTTCCTGATAAGTCTTTCAGATTTTATCAAAAAAAAAATTATTAAATTTACCGAATTCACTCAAAAATAATTTCTTGTAATAGAGTATTTTAGAAAAAAATGCTTTAATTATAAAAATTACTTCAATAAAAAAATTGTTTGAAATTTGAATAGATTTCGTTGACTTTTTTTTTTAACTACATCGAAAATTCTTCTGTAAAGTTTTCAAAGAAAAATTTTAAACTTTTTTATTTAAATTTATCGTTCAACCTTTAAGCATCTGAAACTCTTGTTTACTTTTAGTATTAAATATGTTACCTATTTCTGCGACAAAATCTAGTTCTTCTTTTGATTTTAAAGAGGAAATAAATCCTCCTTGTCTCCTACAATATTCTTGTGCTTTATTCCAATCAGACGAAGATGTATTTATAAATTGATAGCATGAATTCTCAATACTACTCAAAATCCAACCAGCAGGACAGCCTAAATTTTTTCCACTCTTTGCTTTTTTTTTCATTTGAATCATGCTAACCACAAATTCATTTTCTTCTTCACTAAATATCTCAACTAAATCAGCTTTTTCATTCTTACAGATGGATTTAGCCTCATCGAAGGATTTATGATCAGTTATTAAGCTAAAATATTTATAACAATTCGATGCATAGTTTGACCAGTCATTTTCACATCCGTAGTTAAACCCAGGTTTAGTTGATAAAACACTACTCGGAGTAGTCGTCATTGAACAATTACTATTTGTTTTTTTGCAAATGTAAGGAAATTTAATGTTACTTAAACTATTATCACATTCTATGGTCTTCCATTGACCGTTCAACTCGTTCGAAATAACAGCGCAAAATTGATTCTTTCCTGTATTATATTCTCCTTGTGCCCAATTGGTGAATATAAATGGATAACGACTATCAATCCAAGACCAGCCTTTGTCTGATGACTGACGCTTTGCTCCAAGCCAAAACGAGTTTTGATCAGATAAACTCAAATAATCTAAATACAAAAATAATCGATTTGTTTAATTTTCTAGGCTTAAGCATATTTACTTTGAATATAAAGCTGTTCATCAACTGTCGAAATTGAAACTAAGGATCCTCCCATAGATTTGCAACTTTCATCTGACTTTGCTAAAGTTTCATATGAAGTGCTGAAATGGTAACAAAAATTCGAAAATGGTCTTTCAATCCAACCACGTCCGCATTTCTGACTGATTGTAGTTGTTGTCAGACTTGATTGCGTTGGAATTTCTTGTCCAATTGGTTGCTTAAAGCAAGCATAATTTTGAAATTTTTGATTACAACCAATGGTCATCCATTCACCTAAATACAACTCAGAAGCGTCCAAAATAACACAAGAATCTGTATTAGTCATATTTGGATGATTATGTCTCCAATTAGAAAACTTATATTAAATTAAAAATAATAAATTTTTCGATAATTATTCTATTAACTTAGATAAAAAGAGCGAGAATTTTTTGGACTTAAGTTGAAAAAATACAATGTGACCTCTATCTTGTTAACATCTATTTATTATTTTTGAAAAGAAAATATTAGACGAACTTTAAGAATGTGTTTCTCAAATGATAAAACTTAGGATGGTATAATTTTACAATTAGACTCACAATCAAAGTTTTAAAAAAAATACGTGTATTTCAGATTTCAGTTTGTTTCTGTATTTACTATTTTAAAAAATAATAAAAAGCTTAAACTTAAGTCACTGAAAAGCCTAGCAAAAGAAATATTCTTAATACTGCTTTATGGTATTGTTTACCCTTAATTTAATTAAGATTAAATAATTACGTTAGTTTGAGAAAGCGGGATATTGTCCGACCATGTAAAAGTTGATTGGATACTTTTCAATCCGATCCAAGTATTCTTACCATTGTTTACTTTAAAAGTAATTATTAATTTTTTAATTATATATTACCGTAAACCCTTGCGAGATGTTGCGTGCACCAAAACCCGAATTTTCTGTTTGTACTCAATTTTCTGATTGGTTAATTTTTTTTTCAACCAATCAAAAAATTGGGTAAAAACCAAAAATTCGGGTTTTGGTGCACGCAACATCTCGCAAGAGTTTACGGTATATATAAATTATCAGTAGCATAATCGTACTTAAACTGTCAATCACAGTTTGACTTTGATATCCTAAAATTTTAGCTAGCATTGAATTTTTCATTAAACATAAATTATTTGCCTCAGTAAACGATACTCCTGTGGAATTTTCAAAAATTTGGTAACATAATTTATTAGCCTCAGACCAACCATTTTCACATATATAATTATTTTCACAATAACCCCACTTTTGGTCAACATCATAGTTTGAAGTAACAGAACACCATTCAGGATATCTACCACCATATTTACCACATTGATAATAAACATCTCCTTCAAAAATAAACGGAAAAACACACGGTCTTGAATCTCCATTACCACCATAAGTGAAAACTAAAATAAATAAATAAAGGTGAATTTTTATTTTAAAAATTTTCAACATTTATTTATTTAATACCATTGCTTGGATGAGGTATAACTTCTTTTTCAAGCTCAATTTCACAAATATAAGGTAATTTTTGAAAACAATTTGATGTCATGTACCATCCACCTTGATTTACAGCTTTAAAATAATTTTACAATTGAAAAATTAAAAATATTTGATTTATTATTTTTTAAGTAAATAATACAAATTAATCCACAGTTATCTCTTGTTAGATCTTTAATTGGCTGATTTGGTAGCCAATTTGTAAAATTTTCTACTTTTTCAGAATCAGGGCTCCATACAATATCATCAATCGGCAGAAAATCTTTAATTAAAAAAAAGAATGAAAAATTTAAAATTGTACCTTTTTTAGCCTTAAATAGAATAAAATTACCCGAAAGACCTAACCAAAAATCATAACTACTGAATGTATTTTTTATTTCTCTCTGAATGAAAAGCTGCTCATATTTACTTAAGAGATTAGATTTTTGTCGTACACTGTTTATAAAAAAAATTTTAAATTTTTTAATTTTACTCCTTAACGTTTAAAAAGCCTCCTCCAAAATTCTTGCAAGTATTTTGAGCATCTATCCACGATGTGAACTTCTGCCTAGCTGAATTAATTAGATAGCACTTATTTTTAAACGGTATCCAACCATCAGCACACTCTCCAGGACTTTTTTGACATGCATAATAATATTTATTAGAGCAATAATCGATGCTCCATAAACCATTTTTGAGATCATTAATAACAGTACAATTACCTCCATTAGAAAAATTACCTTTTCTAAAAATTTTTTAATTATTTTTATTAAAAATTTACTAATATTTAAAATTTACATAAAAAAGGGTTGTCCTGGGGCCCAATATTGAAAAGGAATACTAAAATGATCATCTACCCAATGTAGAACTCCATCATCACCATTCTTTTAGTATGGTAAAAATAATTTAAAAAAGATAGCTAAAATATATAAAATATATTAAAAATATTAAAAAGTATATTAAAAAGCTTTAAATTACGAGAAAAGCTAAGAATCTAGAGTCGTAGAAGAAAAGAATTTTTAAGAACTGAAACATAAGACCTTTGGCAAGTTCAGTGGTTACCAATTATGCACCTAATCTCTTACAATGCTAAATTAAATCTTACTTTATCAGATAAGCCTATCCACAGAGCATTTTGAAAAATTTTGTACCAATCACTTAAAAATATTTGAATTTGATCATTTTTAACAACGACTAAATCTCCGCCTTCACTTTGGCATTGGCTTCTTGAATCATCATAGCTTAATTTTTGCCTAAATATTTTTATACAAGTTCCATTAACTGGTTCCCATTGATTATCAATATCACATGGAGTTGATAAACCTGAAAAAAATAAAAAAAATTACTAAAACTAATTCGACTCTTTCAAATTTTACTAACCCATAGGTCTTTTGCAAATGTAAGCCTTAGGATCGTTACAATTTTCGTTTGAAAAAGAACCGTTTTTAGCTATTTGCAAACAGTCTCCATTTATATCATCTGGTTTGCCAGGACTCCAATTACTTTCAAAATAAAATTTTTTTATTAAACTATTTAAAAAATTATTTTGAAAAAATTACACTTGAGAAGGACTTTTTATATAATTTTGAGAAGATGGTCCATCATTCACATCTGTCCAAACCCAAGCTCCATCTGTTTGACGCTTATATCCTCCAAGCCAAAATTGACTATTTGCATTATTATTAACGAAATCAATCAAATAGTCCCTATCACCAGTGTCTTTAATTGATGCTAATTCAGCTCCAAAGCTTTGACAAGCTACTCTTGCTTGATACCAATTACGAGCCAAAACAGCTACGCCTATTTTATAACATGAACCATATTCTTCATTTAGAATCCATCCCACAGGACACGATCTCTGAGCTTTTAAAATTAGCTTAAATTAATAAATTTCACAATTTTTTTAAGAGAAGTTTAAAATTACAAAACGTAAAATTGCTACTCAGTAAAAAAATAAGTATAGGAAAAATGTGAAGCATTTTCACTATAATATTATGATTTTCCTAATTTGATTTTAAAAAATCAAAGCAGTTTGAATTATTTTTTTTTATATATATCAATGCTCCTGACAAGATGTAATCGTCAGAGCAGCAGAAAAGGATTATGTTTTAACAGTTAAAGATATGAAAATATTTAATTTTATTTAATTAACAAGGGTTTATTTTTTATTAAACAATTTTTTTTGCAAAGATAATTTTTTTTATAAATTGGCAAATAATGATAAAACATTCATGTGATTTTGTGAAACTACTTAAGTCATACTTTTCGATTGTTAGATAAGTGACGGTCTTCCGACAAAAAAATCAAACCAATATTAGAAAAAAGTTTAAAAATTAAAAGATTAGGATGATTTAAAAAACCTAAAAACAGCTAATGAAAAAATGTGATCATTACTTCATTTTTGTTGATATCACAAAAAAAATACTCTCGGAATAGTTAGGCACGTGAGCATAAAATCGATTGATTTGACCGATGTTGTAAATCGATGGATTACATTTATCTGCACGGGTCAAAAATAATCTATTGAGAAAAATTCTAATTAAAAAATTACAGGATCATTTGATTAATGTTTTTTTTTTATTTGGGTGAAATTTTTTTGTGACAGAAGTGGGGACTTGAACCCGGACCCTTGAATCAACTAGGTTCGCTAATTAATTCAAAACTCCAGATCCCCCATCAAACGAATCGATCCATTGGGCCTTTCCCATTTGATTCATGTTTCACCCATTTTTGGAATCACCATACATTCTTCTATATCCTTTTGTCTATTAGTGAATGTTTTGGTATAAAAATATTCACGTTTCTGGTCAAGATTAATCTGTTAAGTTTTATTTGCTTTTTTGTAATTAATATTTTAATTGTGTATAATTCTTTTATTTGTTTCTATTATTATTCAATTAAAATATTATTTGCATTTAAAAAAATGCTTAAATTCAAAAAAATCAAGATGTAATCAAGTCGAATAAAAAACAAATAATCGAACCAACTTATTGAAAAAATAAATAACATTAAATCAAGCAAAGAAATGAACTTGAATTTACCAGATTTTGTTGAGAAAATTGATGTAGAATCAAAAAATAATTCATATAACATAAGCAGCTTACTCGAATATTTCCAAAAGTTAAACGAATATCTTAACCATGAAGAAGAATTTGATAAGAACAATCGAAAAATTCGTCGAATCATATTCAAATATTCAATTTTAGCAAACAAATTAATACCCTTCTATAGTTTTATTTTAACAAAACTAAACTCAGATGAACATAAAGAAATATTTGTAAAAAATCCTCAAACCCTTTACATAAATAACAAAGAATTAATTTCAAATGCAAAATTTATTAAAACTCTAAACGAATTGTTACGTTTAATTGTCGATTTGACATCAACAAGTCAATTTATTTCAATAAACCATAATCTAATTTTTAAAGTTCTTAGCCATTTTGATATAATTCTTAAGCACACTCCGGCAAACATTGAGATACCTGATATTCTAAGAGAAATAGCTCTTTTAAACAATCAACAATTTAATCCTATTGATGAAATAATTGCAGAGAATTTGCTAAATTTCAAAAACAATTTAGTCAAATCGGATATTTTTGGTTTAATAGGTGAGTCGTTTAAGAGTTTAATCGAATTTTATAATTCGTTAAGTTCGACTTATATTTATATTAAATCATCAATAAATGTCAATGTGAATCATTTGAAAAATTTCAAATTATTAAAAAGTATAATTTTTGATTGTTTAATCTTAAATTTATGTTTAATTCGCAATTTATCTATTGATAATAAGGACTCAAATTATTCTCTTATTTTGAACCGTTTATTCGAGAATAATTTAGGTGCTTTTTTAATAGAGCTGGTTAATTTATCCAATTTAAATAAGAGCTTTAAAGAAAGTAAAAAAAATGATAAGCGATTTTTTGTTTGTTATTCACTAGTGACTCAAATATTAGCTTTGTTATTTGGAAAAATATCAAATCAAAATGTAGAGAATTTTAATTCTTTTATTTTACTTGATAATGTTAAAAATGATACTCAAATTTTTAGCAAAAATTTGCTAAATTTTTCAATTAAATTATTCAACTCTAATTGTTGTATAAATTTAATAAATGAAATGGTACGGCTTATAACCAGACCGATTGATTTAATTAAATACTTTGACATATCTTATTTTTTTTGGTTAGTTAAATTTTCAATAAATGAGCTAACGAATAAAAAATATCAAATTGGAGATCGCGAATTTACAAATTTAAGAAAAAAAATACTAAGCTATGATTTGATAGGATTTATAGTTTTTTCAATATTGAACAATTTTGAAAATTTAATTTTTGATTCGAACCAAAAAAATGTTATTTTATTAAGACTAGTAAAGCTTAGTGATGTAAATAAGCCTACAAATGAGCCGACATTGGAATCAAAATTTAAAAAAGTTACTAATATAAACAGTCTAAAACTTTTAAGTTTAAGTTTGAGTTGCTTATATCAGATTCTAGAATCTATTCATTTTGTTCTAGATTCAATAAATACATACAAAATGTTAGATAATTATCTAGTTAATCAAAAAGAAGATATTCAAAATTTTTTCATAATGCTAAATGAGTTTATCAACTTTGAAGAGTTAAAAAAACTATTTCCTTTACTAATGAGATTTTATTGTTATAACAATCATGTTTATTCGGACTCTTTAGTCAAGTCAATTTTTCTCACGAATCAATTGTTTTTAAATACAATTAAAAATTGCTATGAAATTATTGAAAAAATAAGGTCTATGGAAATTGATAGTGATTCTGATTTGATACTTAGTGATACTAATGCAACAAAAAATTCTTCAAGCTTTGCATCTAGTACCACTGTATTCCATAGCAGTTTGAATACTTGTGAAATATTTAACATGTATGCCAATTCACATACGTCTTATATTATTAAAGATGTCCTTACAAAATTTGTAAACAACGATGCAATTTTAAATCGTTGTGTCATTGATTTTTTGGACTCTTTGATGCGTGAGACAAATAAGCACGAATATTTGTTCCATATGAATTTTGCATTAGCTTTGGCTAATATAGCAACTTTAGATAGTTATAGATTATTGGATCAAAGGACTAAGGATTTAGTGTCCAATATGTTATCGAGTATTAAAAGATTGTGTAAAAAGAGACCTAATTTTGCGAATAAAATTTTATTTAATATAAATTGTAGTAAAGATAAGTTGGATGAAGAAGAAAATCTGAGAGGAAATAAAAGAGTTAAATTGGAAGATTTGAGCAGTTCAGATTTTTGTTTAGATACGGATTCATTTTCATATTCAAAATTTTCAACATGTTCATCATCTTTATCCTCTCTTAAATCTTCAAATAATGTTTCCTCTCGAAATTCGGTAGAAATCAAACAAGAAAAAATCGATTCAGATGATGAATATTTTGGTGATAGTTTAGAATATTCATCACATAATTTAACCGAATTAACCACAGAATTAAAAATTCTAATTGAAAACGAATTTTTATATTGTATTAAATCGTTAAACGCATTAAGAAACAGTAATGAAAATAAATTAGATTCGAATATAATTAAAATTTTAACATCGAAAAATGACTATTTATTTAAAATTTTTACATATATGGTCGATTTATTACAATCTGATTCAATGTCTAATGGATTACGCATTAATTCAAGACAAATTTTTAATTGTTTAATTAATATGAAATTTACAATGAGTGATAAGATCAACTATTTAAACGAGTTGAACAGCTCGTATTTAACAGGTGGTGATTTTCCATTAGGAATAAACATTGGTTTTGGACCAAATAAGACGGACTTTTTCAAAAGTAATGAATGTATTAGTTTACGTGAAGCATGTAGTACAGAACAATTTAAAAAACACTTGACAGAAACCTATGTGAAATATTTAATAGATAAATTATCAATTAAATCAAAAAAGACACGAAATGCTATTTTTTGGATTTTTAATATTTTAAAAAGTTTAAAAATGTATTTGAGCAAAAATTCAATTCATTTGGATATAAATACAAATGAGATAAATCAATATGCTTTAAATCCTAATCTATATACAAAATTAACAAAATCGTCTTCTTTATTCCAAATGAAATTAATCAGTTTGTATCACGCTCACAATCTTGGAACACCTTTGATACCCTTTACATACGAGCTACAACAAGTTTTTCATTCTGTTGATTTTTCTAATCTTTTAGATGTTTTGGGAATAGCAAGAACTATCACTGGTTTTCCTTTTATACCAAATGACTGGTTAGACACGAATAAACAAAATTTACATGAGAGTTTAAGTATAATTGAGAAATGTCTTTGTATATAAATTTTATAAAATTTTTTAAACAATTTTGGTGATAAAATTTTTCAAAATAAAGCAAATTATAATTTTTCTCAAATTTTTTAAAATTTTAATGTCGTTTCAAATATGATTATACAGGAAAAGATCTTGAACTACAGAATCAAAATATAAACATGTTAAAAATATAGTGTTAAAAACTACTTATTCAGAAAATGAACTTTTTTCTCTTAAAGCGATACCTTACTCGGAATCTTATTTAGTCTCAATCCAGTTTAAATCTTTCGATAATATTAAACGAGATGATAAAGTACCCAGTCTCTTTAAAGTGTATTGAACATGCGTGCCACATGTTCTATTTCTTGCAAATGGCACTAACTGAATATTTCTTGATAAATGAGGAAATTTTGGGTCCTTGATGAATTTTCATTACAAGTTAAGTTTATATTTTGATTTTTTTAAAGATTGAGGCAGTTCCAAAGAATAATTCCCGGTTTATTTTTTAGGAAAATATTTGGCACCTTGAACTTTTTCACCATTTATATGTTTATATTAAACAATATTCAAGTAATTTCATTTATGTAAAATTTGATTTTAATTAAGAAAACTAAACCCTTTCAATAAGTCAAGGGAAAATGGCAAGAATTTCATTTTTTTTAATTTTTAGCATGTGACATGCGTGTGTGAATGTAATTTCACACATGTCTCATGTTTTTTTAAGAGACTGGTAGGAAAATATATTGAAATTAACCGTATAAATGAACAAAAGTACAAAAGAGAATACTATGATGAATTTTTATTTGGTGAAAACCTTAGTAAATTCAAAACGATCTATAACAGGATTGATGAAATCAATGGTGTGCTGGTGTTAATAATTTTTAGATGAACTCTCAAATAGCTATGGCATTTATAATATTAGAAGACTTTATAGATAAGATAAACTTCATGTAATAAACTAAAAGCAAAGATCAATAAAATATCCGACTTTATACGAGTCTTAAACTATGGCGTTGTATTCAATAAATATAAATATTAAGTGTTACCAAATATTCGTAAATACAAAGTTTGTAATAATTGTGGTAGTCTCTTTCATCAAGATAAGGACTACACTGCTCAACAAAAATGGCTAAAATGCGGTGAACATGGACATAAGATTAAACACTGCCAATCAAAAAAAATTAGATGCGTTAATTGTTCTGGACAACACTATTTTTTTAGTATAAAATGTGTAAAATATAACCAAAAACTATATCAGACCAATACATTTATATTAAAAATCCTCTCTGAAAATTAGAGAGATATTGTCGGTTTTGTATTTATTTATTGAATTAACCTTTAAGGAGAAGTAAATTTAAAAAGTTAGAAAAAAGTAAAAAATAAAAAATACAAGTATTTGATAAGATAAAAAAAAATGAAAATTTAAAGAAAAGAAAAAAGAAGAGAAAAGATTACGATACGACAAAGTTCAAATCAAACATAGTGTAATGAGTTTAACTTATTTTATTAGCACATTGTACCTCAAATTATTTAAACAAAGTTTAATTGAGTCAGAAATACCTATCATTTTATTAAGTTGGTTTTAAACTTAAATAAAGTCTTTTTAGTTAAATTTAAACGACTGAAAAACACTATGAATTGTTTTAATTTTCTCAAAGGATAAAATAGGAACTATTTCACTAATCGCTTTTTTAACATTATCATAATTTTTTCATCAATCGAAATTCTACCTAAATAAATTTCGATTATTCTTTCACATAATTTAAAACCAACATTAGAGCCTTGATCAGATGTTTTTATATATTTTTGAATTGATGCTTTTTCCGATTTTTTTCGAGGACCAGCAACTTTAAAGTCATTCTCATTGGAATCATTTGGTTTTGATTGATCGGCTGAATTAGTTGAATCAAATTTTCTAATATTTGTTTGTCCATAAGGACATGTTGACGGCCGAGTAGGATAAGAAATCTGTTGTTTTTTATTAGGATTGGAATTCGATTTACTACTAGTTCTTTTGTTAAACCGATCATTGTTTGCCGGTGGAGAATCTTGGGCAGTTCTTTTGTATCTAGGGGTCTCTTTTTTATTTTTTTTACCTGAAGCCAATACAGTTGAATACACTGGTTGTTTTGGTGTATTTGGCACATGGTTTGTCGAAGGTTTGAATCATCATTTAAATTGTTAATATTCAAATGTGATTCAATTTTTTTGAGCTTTAAATTATTGTTCTGAACAATTGATTTTAAGGCTTCATTTTCTGATTGGAGCGTAATAATTCGAATAGTTTGAATTTTAATTAGATCGATTAGAAATTTTATTTGATTATTCGAGTTCTTTACATCAATATGAATTTCTTCCATTGAGGTGAAGATATCTTCTCAATCATTTTCGTTTAATAGATGAAACGTTTGAGGATAACAGAAGCTAATTTTATGGCTCGTCCTCGAGACTGAGTCGCCAGTTTTCCGATCATATGCGATTGAATTCACACTTTAATCTTTTTAGAAAAAATTGAAAAAAATGATGTTTATCATTTTAATTTTTATTTTTTTGATCAAAGGCCATTAAATATTATCAAATTAGATAGTTCTTTTTATTTTTTACTCTAATTAACTAAACCATTCAAATGGAATAAATTACAATGATGGTATTCAGCTTTTTATCATCGGCTAAATTTAAAATTAGTGAATGTATGCAAAAATGAGTATAAATGCTATCATTTTCTTTCATCCTCATAAAAGAATTGCGACAAAAAAACACAAGAAAAGCTTTTAGAAATTTAAAGCAAATTTACTGATAGGCTTTCTAATTTTTATCTTTCTAAAGCTCATTTCAAAGTAAAATTCATTTCTATTTTGAAATACTAATAATTCACTATTGCTTATTTCTTATCTAAAATTTAAATCTTATACTTTTATTTTAATTTAAGATCATTTAAATTTACATGAAAAAGGTTTAAAAAAAATTATTAGAGATGGTTTAAAATTAAAAAGCTTTTTATTTACGCGTAAGAATAATTACTATGCTAGGATGATAATATGAAATAGGGCTTTTCATTTTTTTCTCCTTAGATTAATTACATAGATCAATCTACAAATTCAAATAAAAATTATCGCTGACTAAATTTTTTTATCTTCTAATGACCATGCTGTCCATCTCGAAAATAAATTACCTTTAATTTTGAGTAGATGAGCAATCATCGTTAAATAACGGTTTCTTAGTAACCTTTTTTATTAATCAATATCTCTATATTTATTTTTTATTAGTTCAAAAATAAGATTAAGATAAAAATCAAAATATTGTGTTTTTGATGTTGTTTTCATTAGAAGGGAAGAATTAGCTTAGCTTTTCTTTTCGGTAAAATAAAATTTAAATCCTATTCTTAAAGATTTTGTAAAAAATCAAATAAAAAATGGGTGGACAAAAATTTTATTGCAACCGGATAGTATTTAGTCTTAAAATAAAAGAGGTTATTAGATAGACTTGAAAAACAAATAATAAAAATAAATAACCAACACGCTTCGTTGTTTGATTCATCAAGAGAAAATGAGAGAAAAAGAGAGAGGAAAGAGAGAGGGTGGTGTAAAATAAGTACTCAAGAGATCAAAAGTTAGGGTTGTTTTTTTTTATTTTCAAAAAGATTTACTCAATATTTAGTAAATCTCTTAAAATATGCGATGGCATCATATTTTTGTATGATTATATTTTTTTATTGCACGATATGTGATACTTAAAAATGCAATTGTTTGAGCATGTTCTTAAACTTGAAATACATTCTTATGATTCAATTCAATATTCTTCTAAATTGTTAAATTATTCTCAAAAGTCAACAACAACAACAGCAATAACACCAACTACATCAAAGACAGTAAACTGAGATCGCTTAAAAGAAAAAATTGTGATGTTTACATAAATTCCTGCTAATACTTGTTGTTTAATCTTTTATTTTTATTAGCTTTACTTGATAAAATTTACAAAAAAAAATTGTTACAAAACAACTTATAAAACAATTTTGATAAGCTTACATTGAAACTAGAAATTTGATTATAAAAAATTAAAAATGTCTTTTTTTACAAATAGACCAAATGATGTAATGTAAAAATTACAAAATAAAATGATGAAAAATGGTCAATTCTCATAAAACAAGAGGTTATTTTTTAATTAACAAAAAAATAGTAAATAATGCTTGAGATTCTTTTAAATAAAAAACGTAAAATTATGACAATTTGATAACATTCCATTAAAATGTTGAATAATCAAATCTAAAACAAAATCTAGCCCTTGAAGCTAAACATATCGAATCAATGTTTATGAAAAAATAAAATTTATTTATTTTTCAGCCTCTCTTGAATTTAATTCAAACACTAAGCAAGTGGTTTTGTTATGGTATCAATATTTATAATTTTATTTTCTCATAGGTCTGGTTTATTATTAATTTATTTTTTAGTCCAATTTAGTGTTGATTCCAAGTAATAAAACCAGGAAATAAAGAAATTTTGTTACAAATACTTACAAATAGTTGTTTTTAATTTTTCGGTACAAATAATTTCACAAATATGAATAAAATGGGATGGGCTAAGAAAAAAAAATTGTTTTTTTAATATAGGCTAAAACTATTTAGTATTTTTTAGCCAATCAAATTAAGTCTAAAACTAGGAAGATTTTACTATAAATACAAAGCTAAAATTTTTTCAATATATTTTATTAATTGAATATATTGAGATTTAAAAATTAAAAAAAGTTGCTTATCTAGAATGTCTCAACAAAAACAACAATTAGAAAACATGATTAACTTAGAAAAATTTTACATTTTGCAAGAGTCTTATTTAAATGAAGATTTAATTACGGAATCTATGCGTTCAATTTTAGTTGAATGGATGTATGATTTGTGTAAAGAAGAAAATAAGTTAAACGATGGTGTATTTCATTTATCTGTCAATTTGTTTGACCGATTTATGATTGCACTAAAAAGGAATGAATTTGTCAAAGTGGACAAATCATATTTGCAATTATTTGCAACTGCTTGTTTATTTTTATCATCTAAATTAAGATCAAATAGTCAATTTGATGCCTTTGCTCTAATCGAATACACAGACAATTCAATATGTCTTAATGATTTACTCGAATCAGAGCTATTTGTTTTGGAAACATTGAATTGGGATGTTGATTCAATTGTTTCAAATGATTTCTTTCAATATTTTACAAATGAACTCAAAACAACTCAACAAAATAAAGATTTAATTTATCAAAAATTTACAGAAAAAACAGCCAAATGTTGTATTGATTTTAATTTACAATACTATTTACCAAGTCAAATAGCTACTGTTTGTCTTTTACAAATTTCAAATGACGAAACTTTAATAGAATCAAATACACAAGAACTAGAAGATAATATTCTAAATTTAGTTGAAAATGATCACAAAATGAAAGCATTGATGAAAAAATTCAATTTAAATTTGAACGACGATTCACTTTTATTTGAAACATCTTGGTCATCATCTATTGAATCATCACTTGTTTCAACTCCTAAGAAATGTTACGGACGAATAAACAAAAACACAAAGAGAATTCAAAGAAAAAAATCATTAAAAATGAAAAAAGTTTTAAATTCATCATTCAATTCAAATGACATTGATATTTCAATAACTAGCGATTTGGATTATTCATTAGGTTCTTTAAATTTAAGCTTTCATTCGGGTTGCTTTTGAAAATAATGCGTCAAAATACTACACAAACAGTAATTGTAAAAATTTCAAAGAGTTTATTTTTTCATTATTTTTGTAATCTTATCCAATTTTAATTTAAATAAATATTTTGTATTTAATTTAATTTTTTATTTAACGAAGAAATTCATGTTCTTTTTTTTGGGCTCACGGTAAAACGGCAATCAATTAGCACATGCTACTGTAAAACGGCAATTTTACATAAATGTGTTAATATTTTATTTTTTATCTAACCGTAAAAAAAAGGTGGAGAAAAAAAAAGAGAAAATTAAACTTATCTGTGATTTAATTGCCGTTTTCCTGCTAATTAAAATAATTTATTTACTATAATGAGTATTTATCAATTATAATGAGATAATTTCTAATTAAAATTAAATAATTATGAATAATGATGGCTATTTAATTTATTTTCCTTACGCCATATTATATAAAAATAAGAAGAAAAATCTAATGTACATTAAATAAATTTTCCAATGTCTTCCAAAGCTTCTTTTATCCTTTCTAACAAAGGTAGTGAAATGCTTGTTTTCCAGGGACATATATACCAAAAATTAAAAAAGCCTGACTCTGAAGGAAAGCAAATTTGGAGATGCAGATTAAACAAAAAAAAAGAAATCAATTGCAAAGTTTTAGCTTATACAAAAGGGGATTTAGTGCTTGCCGTTAATAGTGACCACAATCATGAACAAGCTAAAAAGAGTGAGATTATCATGATTAATGCAAAAAATAACAATATTAAAACTTGCGTTAAAAATGATACTCACTCAATCAAAAAAATTTTAGATGATGAAATTGCAAGGGCAATTAAAGAGAATAACTTGCCAATTGATGAAGCTGCTGAATATGCACCTAAATATAAAAATACAGTGAAGACTCTTTATAAAACAAGATTAGCTAATTTTGTTCCTAAATTACCAAAGAACATAAGTGAAATAAATTTTAATGGTGCATATTCTTCATTCACTTTAACAAATTATTCAGAAAGATATCTTTTATTCGATACAGAAGATAATGAAAGAATTATCTGCTTTGCATCTCACAAACAGTTAGAAATTCTATCTTTGACGAAGAGGTGGCATGTTGACGGTACTTTTAAAGCAGCACCTTCTCTTTTTTACCAATTGTATATGATACATGCTTGGTATTTAGATGAAATGCATGCTTGTGTTTTTGTATTTCTACAAAATAAGTACCAAAGCAGCTATCTTAGAATGTTAAGCCTAATTAAAGAAAATTCTGAAAAAGCAAACTTTATTCTCAATCCCAGTGAAATAGTTATTGACTTTGAAGTTGGTGCAATTAATGCATTTAAAAGATCATTTCCTGGCATTGAAATAAAAGGGTGCCATTTTCATTTCACACAAGCTATTTGGAAAAATATTCAAAGGCATGGTCTTGCTGATAGCTATGTATCTAACCTGGAGATTTCTCAATGGTTAAACTTATTTAAATCATTAGCATTTATACCTGTCGAAAGGGTAGTTCCGATTTTATTGGAACAACATTATTTTACAGCAAAAACCTGAAGACAAGAAATGTAATGATTTTATAACTTATTTTTATTCAACTTGGATGATCGGAAGAAATTATGATTTGAACATTTGGAATCACTTCAATACAATAGGACCAAGAATAAACAACCACGTTGAGGGATATAATAATAAAATTAATTCATACATTGATTATAGTCATCCACATTTATACTCAGCGATTAAGACTCTCAAAGATCTAGAGACTTCAACTGTTTTAAATTATATTCAAAGAAAAAACGGTGGATTAACTCAATTTCCTAGAAGACCACAAGACAAAGTTAGAGATCGTCTTATTGAACATTGAAAATCTAGTTTGATACATCAAAAAATTGATTTATACCAGTACATCGAAAGAATAACTGATTTATTCAGATATGATAAATCAGTCAAAAAGAGAAGATTGTATGTCCCAAAGCATATCGACCTTGATACTGGAAAAACATTAATTCAAAATGATTTAAATAAAAAAGATATTCAAAGTGTTTCAACATCAACAGTCAGTATTCATAAGATTGATGGTCAAAAATTCACTTTTTTAAACAAATATATTTCAGAAAACCAAAAATATTTAATAGATTTAGTGAAAGAGTTAAGAGAATACAATCAAATAACTTACTATTCTACACAAGATATGGATCAAAGTCATCTAAGCGTCCTTCGTCATTGGGAATGTGAAAATGGTGTACCAGTTCATACTACAGGTGATTGAAATTGTTTATATAATGCTTTATCTATTGCCTTAAAAGGTGATGAAACACTTTCAAAAGATTTAAGACTAGCTATGGTCTTTATAATTTTTGAGCATGAAAATTACTTTAGACAGCTATCAAAAAAATTTAATTATGTAAACAGAGACTTTGAAAATTTAGTTGAGAGAGCCTCAACTTTAGGAGAATGTACCTAAGTTAAATACTCCACCCTTATTCCTTTCATTACATAATGTTCATTTTACACCAATCTTACCAGTCAATGATTTATTTGAAATTAAAAAAACAACATCTAGTCATTTAGCCTTTGTCAAATTTACATTCGAGGGGTTAAAAGTTTATTAATAATTTTTTTATAATTTTTTTTTTTGCTTCTTATTTGATAATTTTTTTAACGAATAAAAATCTTAATAATAAAATTATAATGTAATTATTTTGTTGGCGTTTTTTTTTCACACTTTTTTTTTAAACACTTAACTGAAATTTTTCTTTTTATCCTGACCGTGTCGCTTGCAAAAAGAGTTGCCGTTTTACTGTAGAATCTTTTTTTTCAACATAAATTTATTTTCCAATATCTCAATAAATAACATTAAAAAATGTAATGAAGTTAAGTTTTAGCATGAACAAAATGCATTTAAAGATCGTTAAATATTCGAGATTTTATTTCCAGATTAGGCCATTATTAGACACTAGATTTAAAAAAAAAATCTATTGTGATTATTAATCACTGATTAACAGTGTGATCAGAGATGGTTAATTTAATCGAATTTTAATCGATTATTAATCTTAATCGATTAAATTTTTAATTTAATTTTAATTTAATTGAACAAATTTTTATTTTTTTTTATTTTAATTTAATTTTAATCGAATCAACAAAAAATTTTCGATTAAATCGATTAATTATTCGATTAAATTTATTTTAAAAGTATAAAAAAAAGTTTAAGTCTTGTATAAAATCAATAGTAAATGTAAAATTTATAATAAATCCTCATTTAATTTTAAAAAAACTAAATTTTCAAATAAAGCAATGCCTGTTTTTCGTCTTCGATTTGTTAAAATGTTCCCTGATATATTAAACATACGTTCAACAGCAGCAGATGAGGCTGGAACTCCAAGAAATTTTTTTGCTAATTTAGCTAATAAACTAAATTGTACTTCATGACATTTCCAGAACAGTAAGCAATCTTCATATCTATTTATGGCAACATGATCACTGTATTGTTTTATTAGCACATCAAAATCATCAAATGTTGTTAAACCATTTTTTTCGACCTCATAAAATATGAAATTTGATGAATGAGATTCGTTTTCTATATTCTCTTTATTGTTTGAGCTATCACTAAGCACAGAACATGGTTTTAAAAGACCCAAATGATATTTAAGCCGTAATTTTACTTGGTCTCTTTTTTTTTGTGGGAATGTTTTAGGGCCAAAAAAGGGGTCCAAAAACGTTGATATAATAAATATATCATTTTCAATCAGACCTGAAAATCGTTTATCTAAACTTACAATTAAATCATTTCTTAATTGTTTAGTATATTCTTTACTATTAATATTGTCTAGTAATCTTGACCTAAGTGCGATAATACACGGATAAACTCTTGATATGGATACTTCATTTGTTTGTAAATTATTAGTCAACCACTCGAAATGCTGTAAAACTTCGGCAAGTTCTTCTAACATGGCTCTTTCTTTTAAACTTAAGTTAAATTTAGTTCTAACCTCCTTTTGTTTTTTGTTTTTTGAAGGCATTGATTTTCTTATTGTTTTGAAATCTTCGTCGCTTAAACGTAACACAGACCGTATCATGAATAAAATTGAATTCCATCGTGTTATTACGCAGGTTAATAATGTTTTCTCAAGCTTTCGAACTTCTTCAGCAATCAAAAGGGAAACCTTTGTTTTAGAAACGATGTCTTTTGAAACTTTTTTTATTAACAGTGTATATTCGTCATCCAAATTAATACCATCTTTTAATACTAATTGACCAGCATGTGCACAGCAAGGTAAATATGAATAAAAAGTCAATTTAAGATCAGTTAAGTCAATTGGCAAATCAATTAAAGCATCTTCATCAACGTCATCGTCCGTGTCATAATCATTCGAATTTTCTTCTTCTTCTTCTAGAGATATCTCTTCAGTCAATTCATCTAAGTCTAACAACACTTCATCTCTGTTCATGAACGACAAAATTTTCGGTTGATTAGATATTTTTATCTGATTAAACTCTTTAATCGATTCATTCAAATTGTCAACTTCAATTTCTTGTTTTCTTGATTCAACAATGTCTAATTTTCTTCTTCTTTCTAATAATAACTTAGTAAGATTTTCAATATTATCATTATTAGCACCACCTGTGATGCTTGTTGATTCTTCTATATCTCTTAGTGCCTTCTTCATATTAGCTGCTTGGTCTGCCACTACCTTGAATATCTTATGGTTTATTTCATATTTTTCGGTTATAATATCAAATTGTTTTTTTATATTTTCTGATGTATGTCTACCGACCATATGTTCAAAAGAGATAACAATGATTTTCATTTGCCAATCATTTGTTATACCCTGAGCAATATAACCATTAAATGAACGTAAAACAGCATCGCTCCACCCATCTAGAATAATATTTACTGATTCAATATATTTCAATTGGTCTTTAATTTTATTTTCAATCTTTATTCGTATATTAGGTAATGTGGTATTTTTTATAGTGTTACGACACGGTAATTTAAAAGATGGTTCTAAACATTCGGTATAATCAATAAACCCTCTTTTCTCTACTATTGAGATCGGCAAATAACAAGTTATTATCATATTAATTAGTCGCTTATTACTAAAAAAAATTTTTAAATTAGGTTGTGTGATATCTGCATAAATTTCTTTTGGAAGCTTTAATTTTTCTAAAATTTTTTTTTGCAAATCAAATATTTTATAAATTTTAAATTTTTTCCGGGATTTGTTAATTTCAGAAAAAGGTTACATTAACCTTTCGTTATTTGATAACTCAAAATTTAGAATATCTCGTTCTAAGTATGAACTCAGAATTTGGTTAATTTGGTGAACATGATTGTACAATATTGGTCATTCACAACTTCCATTTGTGAAAGTTCATGAGTTTTCATGAATTTTCACGTTTTCATCATCTTTCATGAAGGTTCATGAATTATAATTTTGATGAAAGCTTATGAAAAGCGATATACCAAAAAAACAGAAAAAGCGTAACTTTGATAAAGAAAACATTGATTTTATATGGAATCTCGCGTTTCAGTCCGGTATTAAAATTCAAATTTTTATTCTTTTTTGAAAAATAATAAAAACAAAAAATTAGAAAATTGAATTTATTTATTTTTTTAAATTAATTTCAATTTTTAATTTTTTTTCCGGAGTTTGTCCGGTACTATAATACCAAACTCGAAAATTAGACCGTGTTTTAAAAATTAAAAATTAAACTAAAAATACGTCCTAAGAATAAATTTTTTATTTTTGATTCGGAAACAAAAATCGAAAAAGTTTTAACATGGAAAGGATGGTCTCGAGTACACGGACAATATTAAAAAATCAATTTTAAATACCTGGACCAATTAACGAGAATTTACGGTAAGGAGGAAAGATTGGTTATTTGGCAAGCCTTGGAAACCATCGGCAATCGAAAAAATATTTGTCATTTAAGTGTCAAAATAATAAATTAGTTATTTTGAAAAATCTATATGTTTATCGTAATTATTTGATTAAATTGTTCGATTTTTTAAAATTTTATTGATATTAAAATATTTTTTCTAAAGTAATTTTGGCCAAGGAATCCGATTTTGATATTATCGGATGTCATCTTCAAGGTAAAAAACAGGTATTTTTAGCAAGATCGAAAATGAACGGAGCTTTGTTCTTACCAACTTAAAATTCGTGCTCAGCTCGTCGAGACGATTCAGAATATATATAGAATGTATGCAATATCTGGAAAAAAGACCTTTTCCGCGTTATTCTTCATTCATGCCAAAGAAAAAGAAAATTTTAATAAATTTTATCCTTGAAGTTATTTTTAGAAATGTTAAATAGAAAAACTCATATAACAAATTTTTGTTTATTTATTTTTTGTATTTTTTTAAAATAAAATCATAATTAAATAAATAAAATCTTAGAAAGAAAATTAAATCTTTTAATCAACTTTCCGAAATAAGATATTGAAAAGTATCTTAAGGCTAAATTATATAGGTGATTGAAAAGTAATCTATTAGATTACTGAAAAGTATCCTATCACAAAAAAAATCCTATTGCTTCATTCTTTAAAGCTCTAGGGACTAGACGATATACTTGGTTCCAAGCTTCCCAACCTAGTTTTTCCGTATATTGAAAAGTATACAAAAAAGGCATTGAGAAGTGTCATAGGGTCCCTCTTTAGACCGTACAACAGTCAAGAAAATCAACAACCTAGTATTGATCAGAACCACTCAACCCTAACGGATCAGAAATCCACACGAAGCATTACATTTGTGACAGCAGTCTCCGGAACGGTAAAATCAAGTTATTTATATACAAAAATTATAGTGGTCAGATATTCAAAAACCATAAAATTTATAGAAATAATCATAAAATGAGCAGGAACGAAGTTACAGAAATTAAATTTGAGACCAATGATGCCGAGTTTGACCAAGCTATTTTATCTGCTCTTGAAAATGTTCAAAATTGTTCTAAAAGAAATGATGGATTTAACAGAACTTCAATTGAAAATTTTAAAAGAAATTACGCCTTGATATTCAATCTGTTAGAGAAAAATGGATTAAAGGCAACCGAGCCAAATGATTGGATGATTTGGCTCAGTGAACAAGCAAATAACAATAGAAATCAAAAAAGAAAGAAACAGCGAAAACAGCATTCAATTTGGTAATGGACCGAACTATTGATTATCCCTTGGAATTAGAATGTTGGCTCCTAAAAGAGCAAAAAATACTATCGAATTCTGTGTTGGAAAGTAGTGATTCTAAGTTAATACTACCAAGTGGCTCAGGACAAATCAAAACAGCAAAAAGCACAAGTACAACAGTCGATGATTTTATCAATATTATTATGAAATTGAGTATCCAAAACAAAAATTTCAAATTAGAATTACTTAATAATTCAGGTCAAGATGCTAACTTTTGGACACCTAGATGGACAGATGATACACGGCCGATTAAAGTAGTGACACTTTTCCAAGATGACGATCTACAAAAATTTAGAAAAATAAAAATTGGGAACACAAGCTTTGCTGAAAAAAAAGAGAATCTTAAAATAAATTTTAAGCAAGACCGTACAAGCGACATTCAGTGTGATTTTTACGTGGCAAAACAACGACCAGATGAAACTGTCGAAAAATTTAGTAAACGGCTTATTAATTATACCAATGAAGTTATCGAACAAGAAAAAGTAATAATGGAAAAAAGCCTGATAAATGTTTTTGTCAGAGGTCTGGTACCAAGTTTAAGAAAAATATTGGCTACAAGCACTTCGAATGACTTTGATGAATTAGTAAGAGTCGCTAAACTAATCGAACAATACGAAAGAGAGGAAAAAGAGACTACTTCATTGGTGGCAAATATTGAAAACATAAGCTTAGCAAAAGAAACAGAATTAAAAAAAAGTACGTGTACAATATGTGACAAGGAAAATCACGAAACGGCTAATTGTTTCGAGCTTAAGTCAGCAAAAGATTTTGTTAAAAATAAACAAAGAAAATTATATAAACGGGTAATAAGAGATAAAAAAGAGGAAATACCAAATACAAAAGAATACTGCTCGTATTGTAATAAATAATATCATACATACGAAAATTGTAGGATTCGGCTAGGTCTTTGTGGCAAATGTGGAAAAATTGGTCATTTTGCTAACAAATGTAATTTAAACATGTAAAAGGGGTACTTTAAGTTAACTGGAGTTCTAATGAATTTTTCAATTAATAAAATGTTTAAAATACAAATTTATTTTTTAAAAAAATTTATTTCGAATCGATTATTTGTTTTATCAAAATTGAAAACGATGCATAAACGTTTTTGAAAAATAAAATAATCAGCTAAAAAAAATTTGATTTATTGTTTCTAAAAGCAATCTAAAAGCAAAATTTGATAAAAAGTGATAAATATTTTTTTTTACTTCAAATCTTACTCAAAATAATTACAAATTTATAATAAATTTTCATAAACTACCATTATCTTATTTACATTTCAGGTTTTAACCTTTTTATTATCGAAGTCTATCTTTATTATCGAAAAAAGTCGCATCTGAGGGAGCAGAAAAGTTAGGAGCATTTTCGGGGAAAGAACAAAAAGAACTTTATTGAAGCCTTTTTTTATATTCTTTTCTTTTTTGTAAAACGCACTAAAAGTTTACTACGGAAATCAAAAAAAGTAGCAGCTATAAGGATGTCATTATCTTGAAAACTGGACTTATCTATATAAAAATTACGTAAAACACTGTAAAATAATTGTATTACTTGTTTGTTCTAAAAAAAAAAGTCGACTTTTAAGATGTTTAAGTCGACTCACAACACTAATTTCAATCACTCGTTGTCCAAATACAATTTAATCTGTTTTTCAGGAGACAATTCGTTATTGTATTGGACGATGAATGGTACCGTAAACGCTTGCTCATAATTACATGTAATACTTACGGTTGTTTGGGTATAATTGCATGCAATTCTAACCGCATAGGGGGCATTTTTTTACTAGTTATAGTTACATGTAACTATACGGCGATGTTTGCGCAGCAATAGCCAAAAGCATTATAAAAAATTTTTTTTTATTAGATTTATTAATTTTTAATGCATTTCTCCCTATTCAAATTTGTACCCGTACCTGTAGTTTACCCGAACCCGTACCAGTACCATACCCTACCCGTAGAAAACAGAACCGTAATCAAAAAAAAATTTTTGTTGAGTACGGTTCGGTTCGGTACGGCTACCGAACTTTTTTTTTTGAAAAAATTTTTTTTAAATTTTTATTAAAATATAGCTGCAAAAAGTCTGAAACAGTGCAAAATTAAGTGCATGAATTGAAATGACGAATTGAAATTTAGAAGATAAATGGGTTAGGATAAAAAAATTAGAATATAAAGCTTTATTTTGCCTTTCTTGACAGAGTGAACGAAACATATTTATATTTATAAAGAATATTTTAATATTGATTTTTTAATATTTCTTTGAGACATTTCACTTCACTTCGATTTGTTAAAAATTAATGATCTTGATCATGAGATTTAAATTATTTTTTTTAAAGTAGATAAACATTTACCCGGGTATTTAATTATTTGTGGGAACCATAACTAAAATCTTAAAAGTCAAAATGAAAATTCCAGTAAAAATACCCTTAATAAGAAAGAATATTACAAACAAATAGTTCAAAGGCGATTCCATGATGTAAAATTTTATAGAAAAAGCCTTGATAAATAAAAAAAATATATATACGATCAAAAATATAATAGATATAAGATCGAATGGATGAAATCGAGTGATACTTTATTCTAATAGAATTTTTAAAAAATACTGGTTTGATTTACTGCGGATAAAAAAAAAAGTCTTATATAATGTATAAAAAGACATTTTAAAAGAAAAAAAGTTTATTACAGAATTATACACTAATACTAATATTTTAAAAAAAAATATTACAGTCCCAACAAAAAAATATTTTAAGATAAAAATTTCAATCACAATCGACCATTTCAACCATTTCTTGTATTTCAAATTGTAAACTATTTACATAGTCTTGCTGATGTTTTTTTACTAATCGTTCGAATTCATCATAGTAGCCCATTCTAACAATAAATTTATCATTTCTGCTAGTGAAAAGGCCAGTTGGACGACTTCTATCAAATGTATGATTTTCTTTTTTTCTTGCTAAGTTTTCAAAAGCTGTTTTGAGTTCAAGGAATTCTTCTTCATTTAATTCTTTCAAAAATGGAATTCCTCTTTGAAAAAAAAAAAGAATTAAAAAAAAAATTTAAGTCTCTTTACTCTTAAAAAATAAATACCCAGAATATTTTCCAGAGCAACTTCTTACAGGAGTCATAGGATCATAAATTATTATATATGTTTCTTCATATTCGAATATACTATAAATATTTGATAAATTATCGGAAAATAACATTAATAATCGACTACCAGTAGGTGGTCTTACTTTTTGTGTAAAATGACAAGACATTCTAAATATATTTTTTTAAATTATTATTTGTTTGTTATTTATCATTATTTTAAAAAATGAAATTAAAAAATGACATCTTTAAATTTTAGATTCAAAGAGAATTCAAATTAGAATACAAGAAACATTTTAAATGTTTAAGTGCTCTCTCTTGAAAATATCAGAAAATAACATAAAAATCTTATAAAATATTTTTTAAAAATTTAAAAAATTGTTTATTGACGATATTTTTTTTATCATTATTTATACTAAAACCAATTCATCAGTTTCAACATTAAAATCAAGATTTAATTAATTGAAATTAAATTTCAAAAATAAAATATAACTTGTACTAAGTTTGTTGAAAATAATTTTTTATATTTTTGTTTACTCTTTTTTTCTAAATTTCATACAATTGTAGTTATTGTTAAATAATAAACTTTGCAAGAAAAAAAAAATAATGTTTAAATTATCCAACCAGAACATGGTAAAAAAAGGTGGGCTTTGACAAAAAAAAATTAAAAAAAAGGTTGTCGATTTCTATTTGAATTAAAATTAAAAAAAAAAGTTTTAGGATAATTAATACCAAATTTAATATGAAATTTATTTAAATTAAAGTGAAATCATCATTACTATTCAAAATAATACTTGTTACCTTCAATGCAAAAAATTTTATTTAACAAAAAAAATCCAGAAAAATAAAAAAGAATTATTAAGAATTGTATTTTTGACGGATAAAATACGGAATGACTTCAATTGGAGCTTGATAACTTTTAAGAACTAAAGGCCCTTTAAAACTTGTTCCATTTTCAGCAATCCATTCACCTCTAGGTAAATATATATCTCTTTTGTATTGGTTTTCATCTAAAATCGGAGCTACCAAGATATCGTTACCAACTAAGAACTGATCTGATATTGTCAGGGTTTTTTCATCTGAGTTATCTATCCACCAAACTGGTCTTATAACTGGTTCACCAGTTTCCACGGCATTTTTAGCATATTCAATCAAAACGGGATAGACGAGTCTTTCGTGTAGATTAACTAACTCTCTGCAAATTTGATTGACTGGTACTTTAGTTTTATTGTTGTAGTTCCATGGTGGAATTGAAAATTGCATAGATGGCAAAAATGCTGTCAATTGAGCCCAACGTATGTAGAGTTGATAATCTGGATAAGCTATTAATTCAGAATCAAAGTCAATATCTTCACCGTTGAAGATGTATGCATTTCCGCCTAAAATTTAAAGATGTTTAAAAACAGGATTTTATAATTAACGATTATTTATGATTATTACCGATCATATCTGGAAGAATAAATGGATAACCTAAAATACTCATTACAAGCCCAGTGGTCACTACAGATTTTAATCCATTGTCATAACCCTAAAAAGCAAAGAAATTTCAACTTTAGGACTATACAGGGATAATCGAAAATTTTCACTTTTTATAAAATATTATCACAGGAAAAATTTTGAGCTTAGCCATTTTTTTTATTAGTACTTTCATTTTTTTTAAATGAAATAAAAATTTCAGGTGTATTTTAAATATATTTCAGGTTATGAAAAATTAAATATAGATTAACATTGGATCCTTGAAAAAAGAGCACCTTCACTTTACGATAAACAACGCTTCCATCTGCGGTTTCTGTATTTTTCAATTTTCTCAGACTTTTAAGACTACATATGAAAAAGCGTCAAAAAAGCTTTTCATGATACCATAAAAGTATACTTGGCTAATTTTAAAAGGCATTTTTGTGATAATTGTATACAGCACAAATTAAAACAAATTTGTACGCATTTTTCCTCGGCTCTTCCTTTCCTCTTCCTTTTAAGAAAACAATCAATAATAATGCTAATATTATAAGATATTTTTTGAAACTTTTCCTTTCCTGAGAAAGGAAAGGAAAAGAATAGGAAGAGTCGAGGAAAAGAAAACAATCGTACAATTTAGTTTGTACAGTATTCAGCGCAGTCGAAACGCATCCCCAATATTTTCCAATGCACACCCGCCCACTTCTATGCTCTAACTAAATATTAGCTTCTTTTTTGTAAACAACTTGCCATAAAATCAAATAAACAATCAAGATGCAAACTCTTTGATTTTTAGACTTATCTTTCTATTAGATAAAATTTATTCGGTATTGACATTAAACATACAAAACATAAACATAAATTTTCATGAAAATTTTTAAAGCTGAAATAATTTAATAAATAAAGTTCGGAACAGAAATGGGGTTTTATTAACATTTCGATCGAAATTTCTAATCGAGGTGAATATAAAAATCAACGTAAATGAACAAGCCGATTAACGATTTCGGTTTATGCTGAAAGTAGTGGTGCGGAGATTTCAACATTTTTGAAATCGACCGATTTCGATTTTTTGTATGGTAATTCCGATTAATCGTCGATTATAATCGAGAATGTAAAAATATCTCAAATGTCTTTTATTATCACAAAATCAGAAAATTATTGTATATTTAAACCATAAGAATTTCTCAATCGTAAGATTTGAGTTTGAAAGCTCTCCAAACCTTTGATTTATTTAAGTAAATTGCTTTTTAAAATACAACTGACATTTTTGTAAGGAAATTCTAATAATCTTTAAAGTATATATAAGAGTAGACTAAGTATTCAAAAAAACGGAGCCTAAAAAAAATTTGAAATTAACAATTAAATTTTAATTTTACAAAAGAGCAAAAAATAGCGGTAAAAATTTTTCTTTTTTGAGTTTTTTTGACTGGCGAATATTTTTATTAAAAAATTTTTTATTTTTTGAGCGCCAATTTCTGAAAAAAAACTTATTTTTTGCTTTTAAGAAAAATAATTTGCATCTCTAAATTAATCGCGATTTCGGACAATGAAATCGATC
>NTPY01000526.1:1361971-1395154 GCA_002922825.1 Brachionus calyciflorus | reverse complement strand
CTCAGACTTTTAAGACTACATATGAAAAAGCGTCAAAAAAGCTTTTAATGATATCATAAAAGTATACTTGGCTAATTTTAAGAGGCATTTTTGTGATAATTGTATACAGCACTAATTAAAACAAATTTGTACGCATTTTTCCTCGGCTCTTCCTATCCTCTTCCTCTGAAGAAAACAATCAATAAATGCTAATATTTTATAAGGTATTTTTTGAAACTTTTCCTTTCCTGAGAAAGGAAAGGAAAAGAATAGGAAGAGTCGAGGAAAAGGAAAGGAAAACAATCGTACAATTTAGTTTGTACCGTATTCAGCGCAGCCGCAACGCATCCCCAATATTTTCCAATGCACACCCACACAATTCTATGCTCTAACTAAATATTAGCTTTTTGTAAACAACTTGGCATAAAAATCAAATAAACAATCAAGATGCAAACTCTTTGATTTTTAGACTTCTTTCTATAAGATAAAATTTATTCGGTATTGACATTAAACATACAAAACATAAACATACATTTTCATGGAAATTTTTAAAGCTGAAATAATTTAATAAATAAAGTTCGGAACAGAAATGGGGTTTTATTAACATTTCAATCGAAATTTCTAATCGGAGTGAATATAAAAATCAAAGTAAATGAACAAGCCGATTAACGATTTCGGTTTATGCTGAAAGTAAAAAATTGCAAATAATTTTCAAAATATAAATGAAACTAAAAAAATAGAGAAAAAGAAAAAATAATTGAAAATTTTTCATTTACCCATGTCGAATCCTTGTCTAACATTCTGACGAAAATTGGAAGATCTTGAGTTTGACAACCAGTTCTTACTTCAATCATTCTTCCCAAACGACTTGCCATTCTAGCATAACCCATTGAATATTGATCCGGCGTAATAGATCCATCATTAAGCCAAAATCGTTTTGGTAGCCAATTTACCTCGCCTTAGATAAAATTAAATTTTTTACTAAAATCTTATTTAAAATGAAAAATTTCAAAGATTTAATTAAATTTTCTATATTTTTCAAATCAAAAAAAATATTTTTTAATCCTTTATTTTTTCTTTGAATTTTGCCTTTTTAAACACTTATTTAGCCCCACATAAAAGCCCGCAACAACAATCATAAACAATTTTATATTAATACGATTAAGAAGTTTCTTAATTGTGATGCTACTAGGGATTACGATAAATAATACATTAATAAAAAAAATTAAACCTGCATCAAATTTAAAAGAATCTATTCCGGTAGTTTGTCTAATTTTTTCCAATTCACTATAAAACCAATTTGTCGCGTTCGGATTTGTGGTATCTAAAATAATGGCTGCTAAACCATCCCACCATGAGGTAAAAGCTAAAATAAAAATAAGTTAAATTTTTAAATAGAAAAATTAATAAATTATTTATAAACCTGGTCTTAAACCGTCGGGCGCTCTAACTTCTAGAAAATTAAATGCTTGAAATAAAAAGTTTGGCGAGTCAATATTTGCAAATGGGTGCACCCATAATGTTGTTCTAAAATCAAAACTATTCAAATATTCTATTAAAGACGCCATGTTAGGAAATTTTTGAGTATCAAATGAAAAATCTCCATAGGAAACTTGCCATTTATCATCAATTTCCAATTGAGAATGTGTATAATTATTTGCTAAGATTTCATGAGCAAACATTTTAATAGTACTTTCGTTAATTTTCTTTTTGAAATTAGCCCATGTTGACCAAATCGGACTCTTAAACATGCGTTCATCAGGTATTCCACTAGGCTTTGAGAAGTAATTATTGATTACAAAGAGTTGTAATTTATTCAAATAACTATCTTTTACATTTGTCTTGTCTATCTTACAAATATCATATTTGAGTTTAGTAATAAAGTGTTGATTGTGATAGGGTTCTTTAGAACTGGCTAGTAAACAAAATGAAGTTCTATTTTTTTTAACAAATAGCGGTATTGTTTGATTAACAATAATTGCTACTCCATTTGAAGATAACCAATAACGCTCTAAAATAGAACTCCAATTATCTCCAAATAAACCAGTCAAATAAGGTGTATACTCTTTGAATTCAATATTGTTTATTGGCCAAAATTGTTGGTTTTTATTCTCTGCTTGACCGTACCAGTAAGAATCTCCTAAATTAAAACAATCTTCAAATTCTTGATTCGCATAATTTGTATCAGGTTTTTGATTTATCGTCCAATCATATGTTTGACATGTGATTGATCCACTCTTTTTTGAAGTTGTTACATCTAGTATTAAATTAGCTGCACGAGATGTGGCATTAAACCATATTCTATAGTCATTTTTATTTTCTCCTTCTTTAGTAGTTATTTCTTTATAGTCATCAAGGACCAAATTCATTCCAATTTTACCACTCAAAATCCGATTTTTAGAACTATCATAAACAAACATGTCCCTTGTTAAAAGATCATGGATAATCTGTTTATCGCTATTTAAAATTTTATGATTATCGCCATTAAATAATGGTTTAACATTATCTGAACATTCGTTTTTAGTTAGAACAGTGAGAGATATAACTAAATAGCCTATCAAAATAGCCAAGTTCAAAATTGTAAATATCACTATTGATAATTTAATTCTTTTAAGCTTTTTTTCTTCCATTTTATCAAATGTTTTTGAGTGAGACTCGGAAAGGGTGTTTTTTTCCATTATTTTAAGTTTTTTTTGTTGTTGATTTTTCTAATAACAATTTATTGCCATAAATTTATTTTATAATTCCTCGTGATTTTTTTAGATAAAAGTTTTAGATAAAAATTCATATATGGTTGTCGCTAGGTAAATTAGAATATTACTTTTGTCCTTTAGTTTCTTTTCTTTTTGTGTCATATGAAAAATTCGGTCGAATTTTTTAATGATAAAATGGGATGTGATAAATTCTTTTATTTCAAAATTAATTTATATAATTGATAAATTTCGATTCCTTTGTGCCTTTGTAGTTGAAAATGGTTTTTTTTTGTTGAAAATGTTGAAAATGGCTTATTTGATTTGGTTCGGAAAAATCTTGTGAATAAGTAAAGCTAAAAGATAGTTTAAGAAAAAGAGACATTAGTTTTTCTAAAAATAATAATATAACACTAATTAGTGTTATTCTTCAAATGGAATCGTAGCGAGAGCAGGAAACTCCTTAATTCAACAAAGAGGTATACATGAATCCCACAAACCTATGTTTTGGGCATGTATTCTGGAATTCCTCTAATTGAATAAGTTAATTTTATTCATTTAATTCATTTAAATTGACAAAAATGAGATTATTCTCAATGTATTCCTGATTTATTCTAGAAAACATGTAACGGGTGTTCAATAAAGGTTGTCGTTTTTATGTTTTCTTTTGATAAAATATTTTCTGTAAATCCGAATCTATTGAAATTTTGTACGTTTGTTTAAAGGACTTTTATGTTCAAAAAAATGTAAAGAGTAATTTTTTTTAAAACCAAAAACATATTCTGAGATAAAGACCAAAATTTGGTTGAAATATCTTTCACAAGTTATATGGCAAAAGCAAAAAAAGCCCAAATTTTCATTTACAAAAAAAAGGCTTAATTTTTTGATATAACTTTTGAAATAAATCTCATACAAAAACGATAAATACAGCTTTTGAAAGCCTCTTTTATTAGCTATTCAACGATATATAAAAATTAATTTTTTTAGTTCATTTCATCGGAGGACATTTACCATTTAAATTAGCGGTAAAGGTAAAATAATTAATACAAAGGTTACAGACAACTAAGTCAGGTAATATTAATTATTTGGTCGAAAATAATCACTTAAAGTTTCGGTGAAATATTTTCCGCTTTTAGCATTTTTTAATTCCGTTTCCACATTTTAGGATATTCGAAAAAATTCCAGTTTCGCAGTTTAGGCATAATCTAGAAAAACATCATTTGGACTTGAAAATAAATTGATTAGGCTAATTAATATTATTTGATGGTTCATTAATAAACTAAAGTATAAATTTTTAAGCATTATAAAAATAATTTATTTAATAAGTTTTCAAAAAAAAAAAATAATTTATTTTTCAATAATAATTATAAGAAATAAATTTTTAAAAGAAAAACTGGTTAAAATAATCCGTTTATTTAAGTTTTTGTTACTTTTATTTCTGGCATTAGATAGTCAAAAGAAATAATAAAAATAAAAAATTTGAACAAAAAAAATATAAATAAATATTATTAAACTTAATAAAATGACATCTCTACTCTTAAATTAAACTCATCTTTTTTTCTTTCTAATATTTTTTAATTACATAAAGTAAACACATTATCGATTCTTGAATTTTCCTAATAAAAAAAATTTTTTAAACAAAAAATCTTCGAATTTACAATATATAGTCGAATAAACAACTATTTTCTTTTTAAAATAAAATCTAAAATTTCTTATTTTATGGGCCACCATTTGATCTTAATTTTTCATATCTTGCACTTGGATATTGTCTATCGCTTGGCGGATTGAACACTCTTGGTAAATCAGATAGAGCTGGTAATGGTAAAAATTGAAATCTTCTCTCTAATTCGTCTAATGGCTTAGTCGTTGGAGGTTGCGGAGGTGGTCTTGGTGGAGCTGGTCTATTTGGTGGCGGTGGCGGAGGTTGATTCGGAGGAGGTGGTGGTGGAGGATGATTGTATTTTTCTGGTACTGGTGGTGGTGCCACTGGCGGTGGTGGTGGAACTGGAGCAGATTTTTGTAAATTAGGATTGGAACGATTGTAAGCTGGTAGAGGTGGTGGTTGATTTGGCTGGGGAGGTGCATTATAAATTGGTGGTGTCGGGGGTAGAGGAGGATTTTGCATTTGATTTGGCATTATTGGCGGTGGCGGTGGTGGTTTATTAGAAGTCGGAAATTGTGGAGCGATCACGGCCGGTGACGGTGAAGCTGCACGAACCGGCTTCGGAAATGCCGGTATTTGATTGTTTTGACCTTAATAAAAAAATAAATAAAATTATTTAAAAAAAAATCAAAAATAAATATTTTTAAAGAAAATACTTGAAAAAAATATTAAACATTAATTATTAATTTTTCTAGAGCATTAAATTCTCTTGGGAAAGAAAAGATAAAATGAATTTTTAATTGGTTGAAATTTAGATTATATTTTTTTAATGCCATTTTGATGTTTGATAAATTTGATTAAAACCTCGTAGTAACTAAGTTTTAATATTTTTTTCAAGTATTTTTAAGTGATCAAAATTAAATTTTTAGTAAGTAGCTTAAAAAAAAACTAATGTAAAGTTATAAGCATCGTTAAATAAAAGCTAAAAGTTTGATAAAAAAAAAGTATACTAAAACGTAACTAAAAAACTTAATGGTAAAATTAAAGTCTATTTAAAAGCTAAACTAATTTAAAATTGAGAATGGGTTTTACAATTCAAAGACTTTCTATTTGAGTATTCTGTACTCTTATTTATAATATGCGTATTGTAATAAACTGAAGTAGAATTCGAAACTAAATTAATTGAATTTAACGATTTATAATTGGGACTTGAAGACAATGAATTCGAAACATAATTATACTGAGAGTATATATTAAAATTTCTATTACATTTGTTCAAAACTAGAGTATCATCTTTGCTAAGATCTTGTCTCGGTGGTGGTACCGGTGGTGCCATTTTTTTGATTTCGCCACCATTTTGTCGATTTTTGTTTGCTGTATCGGTCGGTTTTGAGTAGTTTTGTACATTAACTGATGATGTTGATGACGATGTCGAATTGGTTGAAGATGTAGATGATGTAGATGACGATGAAAATAAATTTTCGAGTACTTTTTTTTGATTTTGAAAGTTTGTATTTACATTCGAAATGCCGTTTTCTTTATTACTAGATCGATTATTATTATTTGTGCTATTTATTGGCGGTGCTGGTAATGGTTTATTTATTATTGAATTAGAAGCGTAATGGTTACTCGTGTTATTCGTGTTAATATTATATTTTGTTTGTTGATGAGTAGCTATAAGATCTAATAAATTAAAATTTAGTTAGTCATGGTCTTTAATTTGGGGCTTGTGATTAAGTTTTTGTAAGGATATCTAAATTCTACCCTGGTTCAAAAAAATCTGACCTAAAAATTTTAAAATTGAATATCTTTTGTTTTTTGAAATTTTTGGTTCGAATTCAAATAAGTTATGACTAGTTATATTTTTTTGATTTATAATGAGATGTTTGAAACTAAATTAGATGGCCTAGAATACATCTTAGTCTAAATTTAAACACACCATCGTTTCCTTCAAGTAAGCAGTTGAGACAACTAAAAATCCAAAAAAAACTGAAAATATATTAAGCTTTTTTAAGCAAGATAATAAATAAAATATTTTTTTATTTAAAAAGAATATCAGATAAGCATCGTAATTTTTTGAAAGGCTTTCTTTCTTTTTAATAATTAAAGTAAATTTTAAGTTTTGAATTTATATTTTTCTTTTATTATTCATAGGGTTTGGAACTTTGCAGGAGACTGTTTGCTATTAAGAAAACTTAAAATATCCGAATTGGATAATTAGCCATTATTTAAAAGAATCATAATCAACCATTTTATGTTTAATTTGTTAGTTTACTCCTTTTCGTTTTGAAATGTTCTAACCGCAAATGTGTTGTTCTTGTTTTTACTTAAAGTCTTTTTTTTAAAGATCATGTATTTAGAGTGGACAGGTTTTGAAAATATTTCCTCATATTACAGTAAAATCCAAAACAAAGTTAACGAAAACATGATCAATCTTTACACATTTTGCAAATGAGTTTAAAGCAGTTTATAAACAAAAACTAAACAGCACATAAACATTTTAAAACATGTTTTTATTCGAAACCTCATCTTTTAAGATTATGTAAACAAACATTGAAATAGTAGAATCGTGTACTCAAGTCCAAAATTTCAGATTTGAACCTTGGTATTTCTATTGAGTGTTTACGGTTTGGTATATTAATTATTCTATATGATGTTATTAACAGTAGTTTATGGCTTCAAGAAAAAAATGTATTTAACTTTTTTTTAATTTTTGTTAAAGTTCTTTTAGTAATTTTAACATCAATGGTTTTGAATTTTCTATTTGCCTTAATTGACTTTTCCTGATCTTTAGTTTAAAAGTATTTTAACTAAAATCAATAATCTATTATTGAAAAATTTATAAACAAGTTTGGTTAAAGGCCTATTTAGACCAAAAAGAATTTAAGAAAATTTTTCTTTAACTTTCAAGAAAATTGTCTCTAAAGATTTATCTTTATAAAAAAAAATAATTCTAAGCTTATTAAACAAAAAAACGAAACGATTAATCTTATTTTTATGTGATTTAGGTCAGATTTTTATAAATTAAAATAGAATCTATAGTAAAATTTAACTAAAAAATCGATAATGGCTTATGAAAAAAAAAGGGTCGAAGGGATTTTTCTTCTAAAAATCAAAAAAAAAAAAAAACTATACCATCTTCCTCATAAACATTAGTTATAATTAAATTTGGCTCTATTGTTGGTGAAGCGTTTTCACTAAACATTTTTTTCTTACAATCAAAATTATTTTCATTACTAAATGAATCATGCTCTGATTCAGTTTCATTTTTATTATCAGGCGAATATAAAGAAGAGCTAGTCGAACTAGTATCAAACGATGAATTAAATGATGAAGAAGAACGAACTGCTTCATGACTATTTTCATCGTTTTTAATTTCAATTAAATTTTGTTTAGTCAAATCAAATGTTTGACTTATTAGAGTAGGTCGGCTAATTTCAACTGAACTTTGCATTGATGTTAAATTCAAACTAGACCCATGGATTGCCACTGGCGTCTCATCAACAGGCTGAGAATAAATCGATTGACTTGGTATACTATTTGATTTAGTTCTCATTAATTTCAGAGTCGATGTTAATTTATTACTTTTTTTGATGAGATAACTAAATGTTTTAGTTTGTATAGTCGGATCCGAATTGGTTGACTTGGGAGATTTTGTCAAATATGATTTGATTTTAGACGGTGATAAAATAAATTCATTACTACTAAATTTATGACTAGTTTGATTCGTTGAAATTTTATCATTCAATTTTTTTTCGGATTTATGAACTAAAATAGGCTCTAAATATTCAGGTTCTAAAATAGGTACACATTCACTTGGTTTGTCTTCCACTCTATCTGAATTTTCTTCATTATTTTCATTTTTTTTCGGCGTTGTTTTCGAAAGTAGAAATTCTTGATTTAATAATTTAGATCTTATTTCGAGGACTATTTCCTCTTCTAAAGAGAGCGATGTTCTTTTATCTGTTTCATTTGAGTCTAATGATGGCGGAGGAACTGTTGGAAGCGGAGGTCTAGATTCGGTACATTCGGATGAGGGATAGGAGCAAGATGAACATGAATATTGAGAAGACTGTGACGAGTTCGAACAAGAACATGAAGATTGTACTGTTTTTAAATTTTTTGTTTTTTGAAATAAATTTTTGTCCTCGATTTCGGCGTAAATTTCGTCCAATAGACTAAAATCGTTAATTGTATCCACTTGATTCAACGATTTTAGCTCAGTCATATCGGAATTAATTTGACTTGATGTCAAATTTGAAAAAGTCATTGAAGACGAATTAGATTCATGACTAATACTAAATTTTTCTCTAAGACTATTTAAAAGTAAATTGAAATTTTTATTCTCTTCGAAACTAGTTTTACTGGTGTCATTAATTAACAGAGTTTTCGTCTCAGCGAGAGATAATTTAGGCTTAGGAGGTAGAGCCGGTTTTTTCGTAGTATTGGACAATATAGAAGACGAACGACATGTGGTCTCTTGATTATTATTACTAATAAATATTTCAGTTGACATTGTTTTTTTATGTTTTTTTTTTCATAAATAAAAGAGTAAGATCTATGGCATTTTTTTTTCTTATTCTTTTTACAATTTCAGATTTTGTTAAAATTTCGAAAATCTTAAAAAAAATTTTTAGAACAAATTGAGAAATTGAGTACATTACGTAAGAAATAAGTTTTTATAAAATATTTAACTTTTTAAATGAAAATCATCTGAGAAAAAATATTCTTGGTTTAAAAAAATATGCGAAAAACTCCTAAAATATACCACTTGAAACTAGTTTTTTTATTTAGTGTTAAGTTTGGACCTCTTAAATATTTTTTTTTTCGAAGAAATATCATTAATTGTTGTTGTTATTTTTTTCGGAGAAAATCATCTCTTAAATTTTTCTGTTGTGAAATTTCAAGAATATGCCCTTAGAGCTTTTTGAACAAGAAAACAAAAATCAAAATAAACAATATTAGTAGGCTTCTGAATTGTTAAAAGCTCGTTATTGAAAATTATCGCTATGATTTAGAATCAAAAGCGATCATTAATTATTAAGAAAAAATTATTTTATTTGGTTCGCTTGAGAATGAAAAAAAAATTAGATAGATGCGCCTTAAGCAGTTAATAATGAACAAATTTATTTTTGTTCATTTCGAAAGCTAAATATTAAATCTAAGAAAATATCATCTTGATTCTACAATATCTTAATCAGCAATATTCTTAAAATACGATCTTATAAAATAACCTTTCTGTGATTAAGAACTTTTATAATTGAGCGTTTTGGTTCGTTTCATTTTGCATTTTTTATTTGCTTAAACAGTATATTTATTGTTTAAGCAAAAGCTTTTGAGCGGTTTTAAACAATGTATCAGATAAATCATTTTTAAAAAAAGTTTTCTTGATTAAAACTTGTTTTGAAACGTTGATTGTAAAATTTTTCGCAGTCACTTCAAAGAAGTATCTCAAACTTAATTAAATAAAGTGAACTTTTTACAGAGAATAATCAAAATTTTTGATTATAAATCTGATTTTGTATACAATTAAACATGAGCTTTTAATCTCTTTACCTCAAGAATTTAAGGATTTTTTGTAAATAAGGAAATACCAAAACGAATACAAGAGTTTCCGTTTATAATAAACTCCAATTTACATTGAATTATGTTTATAATAAATAAAGATTTATTAAAGAAGATCAAAAATTAGCGTCTAAATAAGTTTTTGTCCTTAAAAAAAAATATTTTAGTAGCCGAAAATTTATTATACATTAGTTCCGCGGTTAAACCCGTTGCAGATATTCTAATAATAATGAGTTAATTATAATCGGAAATTAATGTACAGAAATTTTGCGAATTACTACCTTAATAAACCTACTGGTAGATTCATCCCGATCCAGAAATTTAAAGTTGGCTAAGAACTAATCCTAAAGAAAAAAAAACTTGATTGTTCCAAAAAAAAATTTGAGTTTTTTAATAAATCGAGAATTTCGGAAATTCCTCAAAACGATTATTTACGTTTGTATTTAAACATAAAAATAAACGTTAAAATGAAAATTGTAGACCAAACAGGATTATTGTTACAGTTAATGGTAGCATGTTTGAGACAATTTGAAAATTTATTTTAAAAAATAAATAAAAACTATCTATAGTTTTTCAGATTAAAGAAAAAGCTTCATAATTCTTTTGTTTAATAAAAACCTATTAAAAAAGCTTGAGCAAAAGAGATAATAATTAAATTTTAAAAAAAAGTCGAAATTTTGATTAAAAAGAAATTGTTGAAAACTAGATAATTACAATTTTAGTAAGGTAAATTATTAGATATAAGCTCTAGGATAACTCTTTAATGAACAAAAAAAATAAATAAATAAAAACCTTTAATCAATCTAAAACGATTACGAATAACACAAATTATCATAATTTTGAATTCGATTTTTCGAGATTCAGCATAGGATTAATATCTTAAAAGAAAAAAAAAACTCTATTTCTCTCTCTGGGCTCAAAAGCTTTTTATTTTCATATTATTATTATTTAACTTATTTTGCTTTTATTTTGGCTAGAAAATAGAAAAATAATCTTGAATAGGTTTAAAAAAAAATTTAATAAATTTTAGCTTTTAATCGGAAAATAAAAAGCTTGGAAAATTGAATGACCAAGACTTGAGGATTAAGAAAGATTATTAAATAATCATTAAAAGACCCACTATTTGAAACAACCTCGACTAATAGTCATTGAAGTGACTATTAAATAGAGAATTTTTTTTCTTATATTTTTATGTGTCTATTTAAAGCTTACCTCTATCCCTATTTTTATATTCATCCCATTTTTTTTTATTGTTAAATAATTTAGAAAATTTTACTTAAATTTAAGTCATCCCTTTCCCATTTTTCGAATAATTGTCTGTCTGGTTTAAAATTGGATGGATTAGACTTAAATAATAGTTGTTAAAGTAACCTGACAATATTTTACGAATGCAATGAATTGACTTCTAATTTCAATTTTGAAAAAAAAAACTTAGGTGTATTTTTTAAAAGAAAGTTTTGGAAAATTAAAATAAAACAAAATTTGGAAAACAAAAGTGTAAATTGTAAATACAAGAACATGTTGGGATTAACGTTATAAAAACCATTAATACAAGAAAATGAAATTCAACCACACACACACAAAAAAATACACAAACATAAATTTTATTTAAATTGATTGATTTCATTCGAAATTGGATCAATATTTAGATATATTTTATTTGAAATGTACCAGTGTTTTTTGGTTCTTTTTTATTTTCTAAAAGAAAAATCATGTTTGGTCATGTACAAAATAAAGTATTAAGATATGATAAATTTACTATAAAAATGTAAAATAGAATTATTATTTTTAAAAACAATAATCTCTAAAAAAGAAGAAAAAACTGCCCTTATTTGTATAAATAATGCAAATAAAAAAAAAACATGTTTTTTGAATGGAATTCGGTTTAAATTTTGAACTCAACATCGTATCGATTGGAATTTTTAATTTTAGACTATCAAAAAAAAAGGCCAGAGTTAATAACTCAAACAATCGTCCATTTTATTTCAAATTGCAAATTTTCATTTGCTTTTTGAAATCATAATAATTATTTCAAAGCATAATTTTTGTATAAAACTATTAAAAAAAAAGAGAGGGAGAACTAAAAATAGAATTCATTCATTTTTCAATTCTTAGCCAGATCCCCTCTCGTTTCTTTGACTAACATAAAAGTATTCATTTATTTGCAATTTAAATTTGAAATAAAGGAAGAGAAGTAATATTAGAAAATATTGCAACTTTTTTCTTCTCTCTCTCTTTATTCTATTTAGTTTAAATTGAAGTCATTTTTTTAATTAAAAAAAAATTAAGAATACAAATTGATGGTCTCTTTATTTTTTCTTGTAGATTTTAATCTTATCCTTATGATACTCGTAAAAAAAAATCAATAAATCAATAAAAATTTAATTTAAAATAAAGCTTTTATTTTTGCTTGAGTTTATCTGCTTGGCTAAATCGATTTCAGCTTTATTAATTTTCCGATTTTAATACAACACAGATGATTTTGAATTAGAGTCCTTTTTTTATTTTTAATTTCATGAATAATAGGCTTTCAAAATTATAGCCTTGAAGGCAATATCCTTTCAAAAATTTAAATATTTATTAAAAAAAAATTTAAATTTTGAGATAAAAATTATCCTAAAAAAACTAATTAAATTTTTTTATAAATTGTGTCGTTAAAGCTACAGTCTGACCTCGATTTTGTTAGCTAACATTTAAATAATTTTCCAATTTTCAACAAATTATTTTTCTACTGCATGGATTAACAATATCGAGGTCAGACTGTTTTATATTAGATTTAGCGATGTTGAAATTGAATTCATGCAAAGAATAATTTTATAAGTAATGTTTCAATCGACAAAACCATTTCTCTTTTAATGTCTATTTTCCATTAAAGAGTCAAAAGTTTCTAATTTAACACCAAAATCACAAAGGTTTTTTTAGAAAATAACATCATTAAATAATCTTAAATTTTCAATCAGATCTTTAATTCGAATATTCTTAAAATTTCGTTCTGAGGATGTGTGAATTGAACATTTTTTTCAATTTTTTGTAAACAGTAAAATATACAGATTATTGAATTTACTTAAGGTTACACCTCTTCATGTAAATGCAGAAACGATTTTCAAAAAATATCACGCTAAATGCATTTTTACGTCTAATTTTAAACATGTCGCTTATTTATTTAAGAGACTGAGTCTAGACCATTATTTTTGAAATAAATTTCTGGCTCCCAAATAATGAATAGTCTCATAAAAATAATACAAAAAATTTTATTGAATTTATATTCGAAATTTAAAATTTTCTATAACAAAATTTAAAATGCAAACTAATGATGCTTAGTTCATTGAGTAAATAACTTCTACTAAATTATAAAGCCCAAACTTTTCCAATAATTTCTATGATTTTTCGAAAAAATTTAATTAATAATTTAAGATAAAATTTTAATTTATAAATTTTATTAGCCATATTTGTAAAGCTTCTCAAAGGATTCCTTTTCTTTTAAAAAGTCTTACAATTTCGTTAAAAAATTTCGTTTATTTATATAGACTGTAAACAAAATATTATTATTAATTTAAGAATTAATTGTCCATTTAAGATTACAAATCAAGAAAATTCTGACAAAGACAAGCAAAAATTCCAATCATAAAAATTTTAAGATTTTAATCGTAACAACAACGATACAAAATTTAACGTTGACGAAATATTCATGAAAAAATACTTTATTTAAAGTTTTTTTTTTTTAATTTGCCGTAACTCTGTGCCTTATTTTGAAAGATTTTTTAAAAGATCAAATTTCTAAGTTCATTTAAAAATGTATTTTTTCTTTGTTAAAGAGAGTGTCTTTAGTTATAAAATTTAGGGTAACAAAAAAATTAAATAGGAATAAAATTATTTCTAAATATTGTCCTTTTATTATGAAATTTCATATTTTCCTAAATAGAACAACAACAAAAAATAAAAGCTCCGAAATAATTCTTTTTTTTTTACAAAGCTTCATATGTAATTTGCTTGGTAAATTCAAAAAAAAATATTTAGAAACAAAAACTAATTTGATAAATTTCCTGAAAAATACTCGGCTGATTATAATTTATAAATTAATACAAAAAAAATCACGCAAACTTTTTTTTGGTAAAAAAAACGAATTAGAACCCAAAGCCTTTCTTAAAAAATAATAAAATATTTTTGATCAACTCTAATTAATAAATTTAATTTTAATTTTAGATTAACATTTAAACTGATTTATTTTTCAAAATAGAACTATGGGATTAAGGTCTTATTAAAAAAACAAAAAAAGAAAGACACTTTACTTTTCAGCTTAACTAAACTTGATACATGTGAGAGGATATATGCTCATAGTATAAACCTAATAAAAATAACTTATCTTTGAGAAAAAAATTCTACATAAAAATAAAAACTAGCTCAGACATGAGAGGTCCAAAATCAAAACAAAAAATCATCTAGTTCAAGTCCTGAAATAAGATACAAATGGCAGATAATTCGAAATAGCAAAAATTTAATCTTATCATTTAGTATTTTGTTTTTGCTGCAATAATGAAAAAAAAAATTTATTTTTTTTCAATAAATCAATAACAGAGAGAAATATGATATCTCGGCTTGATTTTTGCGCTAATCAATAGAAAAATAATTTTTTTCTTGCTTGACTTAATTCTGACCTTTAATGGATAGAAAAATAGAAAATTTTGAAGAAAATCGATTTTGTTCGAATTAATTATTGACCATAATTTCAAATGAACAAAAATAAAAAACAAAAACAAAATGATAAGGCTTTTTACGTCTTTTCTTTTATGTTTTTCCTTAATTATCGATTACTAAGAGACTCTTCTTCTTCATCGCCCTTTGAACAAAAAAAAATACGTGAGTTAACTAAGGCTTGACATTTATCACAGGTTTATTTTTAAATTTAAATTTTTTTTTACCAAGATAGAATCATTAATCTCTATGATTAGTCTAAGTATTAAACTTAGCGATCAGTTTTAATTAGCTTCAACCCATTTACACTTAGCTTCCCTCTCTAGCTTTATTGCTGGTTGAATTATTTATTTATTTATTTACCTGTCAGTGTTTTATTTTGTAAGTTAATAATTTAGAGACATGGGTGTTATTGTTTATTTATTTATTTTTTAGAAAATAAATCAACATTCTTTTTTTTTTTGATGTTAAAGTGAATTATCTATGTATATAGACCTATATAGATAATGAATATTTGCATTTAAACCCTATTAATTATATAGAATCGAGCCATATTTAAGATACAACAAAAAAAAAGCTATTTACTTAGCGTAAATGTTTTATGTTTTAGATTCTAAGTGAGTCGTAAATTATTAGAAGCTTTAGCATTTTAGCCTAAAGTTTTTTATTAGAATTTAGTTAGTAAGACCATCACCGATTTTTTAGTTATTTATAGCATTTCAACTACTAGGAAATTTTAAATTAACTTACTTGTTGATTGTGAAGTTGAATTGTTGCTTGTTTTATTATTTCGTTCTTGTAGTCTTTTATTTAATTGATCTTGTAAACTCATACCCATTCCCATCATTGGATTGGGAGCAGCTTGGCTTCCAGGCTCTTTTAAAACAAAATTTATTTGAAATTATGTTTTAAATAAAATTGACAAAAAATACTTTTATTTGAAGCAGTGTCTCCTGCTGAATTAATTACAGCACTTCCTCCTCCTCCTCCGCTACTACCGCCGCCAGAGCTTCCTCCGACAACAGGCTGACTTCTGTCTTTTATCAATTTCGGATCTACTTTTTTAAGCTTTGGTTTACTCGAATCTGCGATTGATTTTAATAGAGCGTTTCTATCTGGTGCAGCATTTGAAAGTCCACCGATAGGTGGTGGCGGTGGAGGACCTCCGAGATTCGGTGGCGGAGGTGGTGGTCCGCCTAAACTTGGTGGAGGTGGTGGAGGCGGGGGTGGACCAGGCATAATTTTATTATTTCTATATTTTATTTACTAATAAAAATGATAAAATTTATCGCTAAAACTTTTTTAAAAATAACTAATTCTTCATCTAAAAATTAATTAAAAAAAATTATATTTTATCTTTTTTTTTAAAAATTCGCATAATTTTGAGCTAAAAGATTTATAGAAAAACTCTTTAATTAAAACCTAAAATTTTTAAAAGATCTGCTATTATTGCATTCAAAAATAATTTATTTTATTTTTTGAAATTTCAGCAGTCTAATTATGGCGCAAGATAAGCAAAAATTCTACTAGATCTTTAAGATATAAATAATTCTAACAAAGAGTTCTTAGACCACTTAGGCACACAATTTAAATAATAAATTTTCTTTTAAAATTGAACAAGCCTCTGAATATATTCAGATCGATTGCTTATTTTCTTAATTAAGTTCTTATTTTTAAAAATTTTTAAACCTTACTTAACCCTTGATTCATATTGGAAAACAAGAACTTTTCACTATTGAATCTAATTTTAAATAGTATTGGTTCTTTTTAACAAAAATAATGCACATCTATAACCAAGCATTCATTTTCACTTTTTTATTTAAAGTGACTAGAGGAGAAATTAGAAGGTCTTATATTTAAGACTTTAGAAGAAACTTAAGATGAATAAATGTAAAATTTCCATAGCTGACACTGTTGAAATATAATATTGATTTGCTTCTACGTAAATTTAACTTTGATAAAAATTGTAATTTTTCAAAAATTTACGTAAACTTTAGCAAAATTCAAAAGACCATTAATACTTTTTTAAGCGAAATATCAATGATTTTTTAAAAAACAAAAATATAACCTACAGCGGTTCTTACAAAAATGTAACGTCAACCGTAACTTTTGACCCTAACCGTAACCCTTGTTAATTCGCCTTAATTATCAATTTTAAGTTGTTTGAGCTATGATTAAGGTTACGGTTACGGTCAAAAGTTACGGTTGACGTTACATTTTTATAAGAATCACTGTAATTTTATCAATTTTATAAGATGCTTTAATTTACCTAATTTTCAGGGGTTTTTTTTGTTTGCAAATAGAAATGCAAAAATTAAGCATAAAAATCAGAAAATTAAACCAAACTAAAAATAGGAAATTTATTTCTTATTTTTTAGCTTAGCCAAATATATTTTTGAAAAAAAAAATTTTAATTTTTTTGTGACAAATGTGATAAAAAGTTGCATTCAAAAAAAAACCCTGCTAATTTTACATTAAAATTGTAGTTAACTTTTTTTTTTAATTGCTTTTTTTGAGGCTGATTTTTTTGGTAAAATTCATCTTAAATACCAGTAAAATCTTGTGTAAATCATTTCCAAAAATTATCAAAAGATTAAAAAAAATTTATTTTTAATATTTTTAATGCTCTATTCAAGCTGAAAAACCCAAGATCATTGATTACTACCGTAAAACCTTGTTTATAAGCGCACCCACTGACCCCCCCCCCCCTTTTTTCAGGAGCACAGTCACCAGAAAAATTTTAATTTTGCTATATTTTTATAGACCACACTATACTCTACCAGGAGTGTCATAATAAGATATTAAATTAATTTTTTTAGAGTACTATTTTTCCTTTCAAAGAGGCGATTTTTAGTCGTATGTAAAATAAGTCAAAAACAATTTTAAGAATCCAAAAGAGTTCAAAATTGACCAGTTTTATTGAAAAAAAGAACTAAACACAATACTTTTAGTTGTGGATACACATTTTTTTTACTTTAAATAACTTTTTTTGTGTGAAGTGATATTGTGATAAAAATGTGATTTGAATACACTTTTCAATAACATTAAAATTAGCAAATTAAAAACAAACTAGAATCACTTTTTCAATTAATAGTATTTAAGTAAACAATAAAATTAAAAAAACAGCATGAATAGCAATAAGAGCAGTCTTATAAATTTGACCTAAATTCGTTATTCAAAGTTAAAATTCAATTAAAAAAAAAATTTAATCTCTTACACACAGTAAGAATTTTTTGATAACTGTTTTTAGCTTGAGAAGAAATAAAAATCCTCATAAAAAAAATTGATAAAAAAAAGAAAATTTTTATTTTTCAAAGTATTTTAAATTATTCTATTAAATTCATAAATTATTTTTCATGAAATTAATCATTATACATTTACCTAAATTCTTTAAATTTGTAAAATAATTTTTTTTATTTTTGCAAACAAATTACTTTTATTTAAAAATTTAATTTTTATTATTATTATTATCTTTCTTAATTTTAAAACTCATTTTGAAAGAATTGTGTACCTAAATTTTATTTTATTCGAAATTTCAACTTGACTATTAAGTTAAGTCAGTTGATGTAAGCAAAATAGAAAATTGCTCGCTTAAAAATAAATCGCACTAATAAAAAATAAATTTTGCTATTTAAATTTGGATTACCTTGAATAAACAAAATTTTTAGAACAAATTTTCGAATGACTTAACTTTTTTATTTTGATTATCAATAATTAAAATGAAAGAGATTGAGTAGATTTTGTTATAAAAAAAAAAAACATAATCAAATTAAGTCACTAGTGTAAAGGCGCTTTTCTGATATTTTTGAAATACATTTCGAAATTCGACTTCATTCGATCATAAATCGCCATAAGAAGTTATCCTTTAACTTTGACAGATTTCTTATGAAATTCAGCCTTTTAATGGAGCCCAGTTTAGACATTTTACTTATTGGTTCATTAGACTTAAATTATAAACAGAAACTAATATTTTTACGCGATTTGTGGGTCTTAACCAATTTTTCTACTTTAAAATATCATATTCTCTACTTATCTAAGAATATTTTTAATTTGTTTAAATTTTAAACCACTTTTCTATTGAAACCAAGAACCGTCTTTTGCAGATAATCCGTGTAGAAAAAATTTACTAATAATTTGTGATTATGCAAGTCTTTGCAATTAAATAATTTAATTAAACACTATGAATAGATAGCCCCAAAAAAATTTTAATCATAAAAAAATAAAGAAAATCTTTGTAATTAATAATTTTTTGGGTAAATTACTGTAAACCCTCGATAGTAGTACCAGTATAATTTCGAAAATTGAACCAACCCTCTTTTTTGAAGCTGAAAGGTCTGTGAATACATTTCAGTAATAAAATCACTGGGTACAAATTCGAAACTCCAGATTTTTACCATGGTATAACTATCTAGGGATTTTGGGCCCTAATTAGTTTACCAAATAGGCTCTAATTTATTTATAGTATATAAAGCTGAAATAAGTTAACATAATTTTATAAAAAAACTAAAAAAAATGTATATATTTTGTTTCTGTCAGTACTTATTTGAGCTTTATAATATATATCTGATCCAATTAAGACCTTTCGGAATTTCGAGTCATTTCTAAATAGAAGTTATAGCCAAAAGTGCTGATGTTATAATTTCTATAGTGACAGTTAATAGATTGTATTTCATACAGTCAACAATTAAAATTTGAAAAAGTTAAATATCAGTTTTTGGGATTTTTTACGACGCTATAACAAAAAAATTTTGCGTCAATTATTCTGATGTTTTTGTCTCCAGCAATAAAACTTTATGCAATATTAAAAGTCAAATTAAACAAAATTCTTTTAAAATGGTAAATCTAACTCGATATTTCTTTCATTCTAAAACTTATTATAAATTTATTATGTTAACTTTTAATAAAGATTTTGTTTTTAATTTTTCGAAAAAAAGGTCTAACATAATCTCCAGCAACCCGTAAAATAGATCGAGTGAAAGGTGAGAATGTATTCAATGCGAGAAACGTTCAAGATTTTTTCAACAAATTTAACTATGGTGATACCAGCAATCGAAGAAAGGATCTTGAAGAACAGTGAACTTCAATCAGAACGCATTCACACGATTATTGAGTTTAACAAGTCCCATTCATCGTTCATTGAGTCATCTAGAATTCCTTTATAATATAAATAAGTTAAAAATTAATAACTATTTTTGACTCACCTTAAGATGGTGTCGCCCGATATATTGAATCCTGGTTGTAATTGATATTTTAGCTCATAAAATAGGAAATTAAATTATAAAATCTAAACTTTTGCATGCGTTAAAAAGTTTGAATTTTCTACGTCATAAATTTGAAAATAAGCAAATTCGGGTCTCATAAAACGACGATCGCGAAATTTTTTTAGATTTTTAAAAATTGTAAAAAAATTACCATTTTTTGAATAGATAAACATTTTCGTTTAAACATAATATTATTATATAATGAAACGATTCATTTCGATTAATTTGTTATTCGTAGTTCAACGACGAATCCGAAATTTCGATTTTGAGATAATCGAATGTATCAAATTTATTTTCAAAAGAACTTGAATATCAATATCATCTTCAGGAATTTTCTTAAAAGACAAGTATCTGATTTTTTGAAAAATATTATTTTTTTTACAATCTTGTTTAATTTTAAGTAGCATTTTAGTCATGCTAAGGTAAACTAAATACCAATTTTAATTTTTTTTTTTTTGATTTTCATTTTTTAAAATAGCTAACAAAATAAATTATTAAAATTTCAACTTCTACAATAAAAAAAAACAATAAAAGGTATTTTTGAAAAAAAAAATGGATCATTCAATCCATTAACAAAAAAAATCGAAATCGTATCAATTATAAAAACACAAAAAAGTATTAGGGATAACATCGACAAAATAAAAAAAAGAAAGAGAGAGAGAGAGCTCAATGGGTCTTAATCAATAGACTTTAAAGCTATTGTTACTAGACCCGTCCAGCAAAATTGAAAAATGTTAATAGACTGCCCTCGATACGAAATAGAAAAAAAATAGGTAAACTTTCTATTTTTTTTGTTTTTGATTCATTTATACACGAAATGAAAAATAAAATTTTTGTTTTGACGTTTTAAGGATTTTGTTGAACTCGGTCAATTTATTGAACATTCATCGGTATTTTTGTTGAAATAATTTCAACTAGTTTTGAAAGAAAAATTATCATTTTTTTTCATTCAACTTCAAGTTTCAATAATTAGATTTGTAATTAGTTTTCTCTTTTATTTTCTCTCCCGTGTTTGCGCTTTATTTACTTAAGGCTTTGACAAGAAATATAAATTTATCGAAGAAAAAAAAATTAAAGTAAAATAGAAAAATGAGTTGATTAGTAATATAAAAAAAAAATGAAAAGAAAATACATAAACTTGAGTTTTTGTTCTTGTTGTTGTTTTTGTTGCTCTTTTGATGTGAGTCTTATGTTGCAAATTATTTAAATTAATATGCTGCAAGTTTGAAAATTCATAATTTGAAATAAACACATAAATAAATATTTTTTATTCATCATCTTGCAATCTTATTCATTAAGTATGTGTACTTGAATTTGAATATCTTATTTGTTTAAAAAAATGATTATGTATTTGTCTTGTTGAGTAAAATTTAAGGTAATTTAAAGTCTATTATTGAAATTTTTTTAAAAAATATTTTGCTTCATTTCTTTATCTTAACACCTTAATTCGGGACTTTTAACTTGATTAATCAATATAAAAGTTCAATAAATTATTTTATAACTAGTTTTTAAAATGAAACAATAACTTAGTTTTATAAAAATAAAAGGCATTTCAGATAAATAGGAAATATCTGATTATTTTAGTCTTCCTCTTCTTATTAATTCTTTTGCAACTCAGCTGTATATGACAATTGAAAATTATTAATTCTATCCAGATGCATTCTTTCTTGACAACTTCAGCTAAGTCGATTTTTCCATTCCACCTAGCTAAGTGACCAAGCTATCGATATATACCGAAAGTCGATTTTTAAATAACTATTTATTAATCTCTTTTTTTTTTCTCGCGGTATCTTAAGATTTTGATGCTAAGATAATTAAAACTTTTAAAAATAGTTGGTACCGTCAAAGGGATGATTGTCCTATCCTCAACGTTTACTCATCATAAGCATTTTAACCTTTTTTTATTCCTGATTTAACAACGTCATTTTGCAAACATCTTTTTGATATTTAGAATGCAGACTTATTTTATTTACTCGAAATTAAGAATAAATTCTTCTAATTGAGCGATTTTTTTTTCAAGAAAAAAAAGATTAAAATTTAATTTTCAAATACAAAATCAATTGAAAAATGATTCGAATTACGAATAGAAAAATGTTCTACTGCTGTGGTCATTCACAAAGAGAGCATATTTTCGTTTAAAAAAGAATGCTGGTAGACAATCAATTATTCAAAGATTGTAGTGCTGTATCGAACGAAAATGAAAATTGAAAACAAACCGACTGGGAATGGAAAAAAAAACAACAAATCAACAAAGATCTAGCCAATTCAATTACTATCAAACAAATTTGAATCAAACTCTGCAAGAAGAAAAAATTAGGCAATAATTGTTGATAATCTAATTCTTTAACTTCAGAGTTTATTAAATATCCAAAAAGAATATCAAAAGAAAAGCAATAAATATAAAATAATTTGAAGAAGGACAGATATTTCACCTTTTGAATAAAGAGTGATTTAAGACTTTAGAATTTATTAAATTTCAAAATCCGGAATGTGGCGTTAGCAACTGATAGTCTGCTAACATACCCCCTTCTTTTAAAGCAATGTCATATTTCATGCAAAAATTTCAAGCTGGATCAATGAAAACTTTAATGGCCAATCACCTCATGCTATGCCTCATACAGTGGCCCTCCAGTTTCTCTCCTGGATATGATCAACTATCTTCAGGCCTACCAATCCTGAGAAATATATATTTAAACAGTTTTATTGAAATTTGAACGTTGAAATCAACAAACTTTAGCGCGAAATTTCAATTTAAAATTTTTCGTAAACGTTTGATCCTGGTCGTTATTAAATAATATAACCTTTCTCACCTTAATAATAATGCTATCAAAAACATGGCCTTATACATAAATTTCTTGTTCCAATTCCGCTCGAAAGTAGATAATTTTTATTTTTAATTGAACTAAATTATAATCTTGATTGAAACCTACAATCGGAAAGTATTTAAATAAAGATCAGAAGTTTTTCTTTTCAAACAACTAAAAAATTTGACTCCAAGATATTTTAGTTACAGTCTACAAGAGCCTAGTTACAAGTCTAGACATTTCATTCCTATACATTTCATTAAAGGTCATTAAATCACCTGTTGAATGTCCAGAGCTGTATATGAAATTGTATAAATATTTTTGAACCTTTGTAATTATACAAATCACATTTGTCTTTAATGAGTTTTCATTAAAATTCACGAAATCACCTGGTGAATGACCAAAGCACTAGTTTTTCAATGGAATAAAAAATTATTTGAGTTATTCTTAATTTTTAGTAAATACGGTTAGAAACTCATCATTTGTCGAATGTTCAGATTTTTGAAATATCATTTTTCTAATTTTTTTAAAGAAATGTCCAAAAATAATTAAAATAAACTAGATTTTTTAATTTGAAAATTTTAGGGAACTTTTATTTAAACTCAAATACTTTGGATTTGGGTAAATGCTTATTAAATGTATTCAGAAAGACGTGGATTTTTGACCCGATCAAAAATCGAGATTTGATTAAATAATGAAACGACATAGAACTCTACTTGGGAAATTTTTCCCAATTTGCAGCATTTATACCTTTAGTATTATTAATAATTAATTTTTAAGTAGAAAAAAAGCTAACAATATTCAATAAATTTTTTTTCCCAAAAGACGCTCCCTTTCTTTATTTATTTGAATGTGAGGAATTCAACGCAAAAGCGTTTTAAAGTCATCAAACAATAATTAAGTAAAAATAAAATTTTTCACGATTGAAAATATTCAACGCTTATCTAAAAAAGCATTAGTCTTGACTCGCTGAAAAAGAATTACAAAAAAATGGTCAAAATTGCTATTCTTATCGAGTTATGGTACCTTTACTAAGGAGGGTTTCATTCACGACACATGATAAATCCGGAAAGACTCTAAGAAGATTCAATTTCTTCAATCAATCTGGTTTACCACTAACGTAACTATGGATGGTCTGTAAAAAAAAGAGACTAAAAAAATCGGTAATAGCTAATACTTGAAAGGATATTTAAACAAGTGATTGATTATTACTAATAGTTGTGTAAAATAGAAATATATCATCAGCCAACAATAAAAAAATTTTGATGCATTTAAATTATCCTTTCTTTCAAGAAAATCAATAATACGCAATTTTCCATCAAAAAACATAATTTTAATATTTTTAAATTGTTTTTAACTTAAAATGTTAAAAAATAAATTCCACAAATTCGAGATTTTATTTTTTAAAATCTGTAAATCAAAGACAAATCAATAAAAAAATTGTTAAAAATTTAAAACGTCAGTAAATTTTAAAAAAAATAAAAATGAATTAGTTTTTAGACAATTGATAAAGATTTTTCTCTTATAAAACAAGACACTTTAATGGCCAAAAATATTAAAAATCCTAATGTAATTGTCATTATTATTTGTTCATAATCTTGCTTTCCTATCGGTACTTTAATTTCAATATTTTTTGATGAATATTCACATTCAATTTCATTCCATGAACATTCCTCAATGTAAATGTTTTTAACTAAATCAATGCCAAATCGATCAGTCGTGCTAAAAATATAATTTTTTTGTTTGATTAACTCTTGATCACAATTTGATACTAACAATCTTGGATTCGAGATTTTAAAGCTCGTAAAAGCATCTTTACTCTTTATATTTTCATCCCGTGTTGGTGCATGATATCGTAAATGAAATGGAAATTTTAAATTTAAATTACACACTTTTGTTATAGGATCACATGTGATTGTATTGTTTTTTAAAATTAAAAATAGATAAAATGATTCAGATCTTTATTCGACTGCTTCAATATTTAGCGTAAAACCTTCCCATGAATTAATTCCTATTTAGGCTCTTATAAGAATCTTTAAGATTTATTAGGAATAAGAATCCTAAACGGATCCGATAAATTATATTTATCTGAATTAAAACGATATTTTTTGTGCTCGGAGCGATATTTAAATAAAGCCTAAAACAATTTCAAATTTTTTTCTTTTACCAATTCAATTGAAAAATAGATATGTGATAGAAAAAGTGTAAATTAAAAAAAAATTTATTTAAAATTAATTCTTAAGGGAAAACTTGGCCAAAATTTGGGCTGAAAGATATCAAAGTTTTTATCATATTGCATTTGCATGTTTGTTTCTAGGAGATGAATCTGTTTAGCCTTATGTCCATATAAAATTTCTAATTCTTCTTCGCGTTTTAATCCCGCTCTTTCCAAAGGGGCGTTTTTAGTGGAAATTTGTTCTCTAAGATTTACTAGATAAAAAAAACAAAATTTAAAAAAAATTATTTTAATTTTCAAAAGTTTTTTAAAGCTTTTATTGTTTACCTTGTTCACCTTTAGCATGTTTCTTTCCTATCTCTTTATTTTTCATTTCTTAATTGAACATAAAAAATTATTAAATAGATATCAGAAAAGGAAAATCTTTATAGAAGTGTAAACGAGCTCAAATTTTAAGTTCTTTTTATAATTTTTAAATATAGACTTAGTAAAATTTTACCTTTTTCGCGTTTAAACTTAAAGCTTTCTTCGTAAAATTTAATCAATTCAGGATTCAATTCGAATTCCAAATCAATATGCTCTTTTTCGACAAAGGGACTTTCTTGGTTTAAAGCCATATTACTTAATGCTTGATTCGCGTCAATATGAGCTTTTTTAGATGCCTCAAATACTTTGTTATAAATTTTTAAAAACATTTCGGTTTTCGGACCTTTATTTAAAAATTTAAAATAAAAAATTGAGTTTATCAATTGGATATTTGTAAAGAGAAATTTTTTTTTTTAATGTTGACTGGCTTCTTTTATGAAATTTTTAAGATTAAAAATAGTAAAAATTTTATATATTTATATATATCGATAATTTAGCGAGACACACTAATAAATTGATCTTTTTTAACTCAATTTTAATAATCGCATTTAAATCAAAAGCTTAACAAATTACCAAACAACCTTATCCAAATAATTTAAGCGATGGACTTTTAGCAAATGATGGATGGCTCGCAAGATGATTATATCGATACAAAATTGGTCATTCACAACTTCCATTTGTGAATGACCAGAGTTGTACAACAAAACTTTTTGACGTTTAACTACAACTAGACGTGACCTACCAATAAATCATACCCAGAAAACCCCAAAATGTTTTCTGTAGTTTTTTTTTTAGTACCAAGAACTAAGGAACTGAAAAATTATGAACCACCAAATAATGTTACATTAAAATACAAAACTAGATGAACACTCATTACAAGACTATTTTTAATTATCTGTTGACAATATTGGGTGGCCGACGTAAAAGTACACCTTATTTCGATTCGGCTCAATGTCATGTAACTGAAAAAAGTCAAAGATAAGTTAAATTAATTAGAACTTGAATTATTCCAATAGAATGATTCTATATGGCAACTTTTTTTTTCAAAGTTTGAATTAGATTAGCCAAAGAACCCTTATTAAATAAAATTGAAAAAATTAAAACTAAAAATATTAATAAGAGAACTAAATTTTAATTTAGTAGACTCAGTGACAAGTTTAGTTCCTTCAAATTGGGAAAATCTCTCTAAAGTTTGAATACAGTCGAACCTCGTTTATTGGACTCGATTGGTTGAATGTTTTTATACCGATTTATCGAGTTAAAATTGTATTGTACTAAATGTAATTGGGAATTAGAAATCATGCCTTAAAAACGAGGTTTCCCGATTAGAGACGGCCGGAGATTTGACTGTATTTGAAAAGCATATCTTAAGTATCTTAAAATGCAATCAAAATTAACTTTTTTTTGAAGAAAATTTTTTAAAATTTACTATATTGATTTTGAAAATTTACATGACCATTTGTTTTTATAAAATTCGATTTTTGTTCGAAGAATTAGATGCACTAAAAATCATAAGATAAGGCCAATAATATTTTTTAATTCTTTTAGAATTTTTTTTTGGCTATTTTGATTTAAACTAAAAAAGAAAGTAGCTTTATTAAAAATACAATAGGGGAGATTCACAGTTGCGCTTCTTGAAGGTTCATGAACCTTCTCAGCGAACTCGAATTCCTCACTTTTATAACTTTTCAAAAGGTCTACCTTCATCCCAAATAAGGATAAATAAAGGCTGAAAATTTATTTACATTTTTTTTGAAAACTTGCGTAATTTTGCCAGTATAGATTATACTTATCTTCGTCATACCAATTCATTCTAGAAAAAATTTTAAAGATTATAAAAAATACATTAATTAGCTTTTTTTGATCAGTAAGTCATAAAGCCTCCTACTGTTTCAAAATTTAATAATTTAGAATAAAACGAGAATATTTTATTTTTTAATTATTTTATTTACAAAAATAAAATCTATTTTTTAAATTACAAAACAATTATTTTTCGTTAAATAATCTTAAAAAATAAAAGAAACATAACAATATCATCTAATCAAAAAAATTTAATTTTAAAAATAAAAACCAAATTTTAATAGTATTTAAACATCACTTAAAAATACTTTTTGACATTGAAACACTTTTTTTTTTTTGAGATCTAACAATTTTAAAATTTATTAAATAACAACATTAATTTAAAAAAAAAACAAATTCAATAATAAAAAAAATAAAAACAAAAGTATTTGAATTTTTTAAAACCTAAATTAAACAAAATTTACAAATTCCTTATTTTTATCAACAAATACTAAATAATTATCTACAGTTAAAAAAACATCATCAAAACAATCCGAATATCTATTAGTTATAGATATGTCATGTTCATAATTGAACAAACTAATTCTCTTACATAAGCTATTTACTTTTATTATGTTATTTTGTGGATCTAGAATAAAGTATGCTGGATCTCCATTTGACTCGACACTTCTTGATACTAAACCTGTTTTTCTGTCCATTATAACCATTTGATTTCGATTAAAAAAATAAATTTGCTCTTCTGAAAAACCGAAAATTCTTGGATTATTTTTAAGACCTGATGTATTTTGCTCTTTCCAAGGCAAGTCTGTTTTTTCCATGTAAAACTCCCTACTAGGTTCAGTTTGTTGTCCAACAGCTTCCAATTCATCCAACTCATAATCTAAAATCTCACAACACCCAGATGTTTTGTGAGTATAGAACAAATAAATATTGTTCTCATTCATAAACAACGACTCAATCGAAGCGAATTTTTTCACTGTTCTTAAACATTTTAAATCTGAATTGTACAAAAGAACATAATTTTGATTTGAGTCAAAAAAACTAGAATTTCCTTTTGATTTGGCTGTAAAACTTAGACAAAAATAATCGCCATAAGAATAAGCAACTGGAAAACTAGATAAATTCTCGAAGGCAGTGACTGAATTAATATACTTACCATTTGAATCAAAGCTCTCAACAATCAAAGCTCGTTTAGTAGTGAAGTAAACCTTAATAATTTTTTTCCTAGATAACGGTAGAATATGTTGTCTTATGGACATTTCAGCATAATTATTTGGTGTTTCTAAATCAATTCGAATTGTACTGTTCGAATTTTTAAGTAAACCAAACTCGTTTTTTATAAAAGTAGTATGTAAATTTTTTATTTTTAAATAATTTCTATTCATATTTTTATTTAAGACAAAGCCTAAAATTGATTTGTCATTTTTAGTCGAATTTTCATCAAAATACCATAAGGTTCTTTTGAATTCATTTTTTAAATGTTCTAGTTTGTTAAAATTGCTTATTAAATTTGTCAAATTAGACTTATCTTCCGAAGAAAATGAATCTAAATTTTGAGTTAAATTCTCGGACAATTCTCCATTACCTATTTCTTCCATTTCAGATAAAGACCTCTTTCTGTGTTCATTTATTTGATTTATAAAAGTGTCCCTAGACGAACATAAAAAGCTTATTAGTGATTCAGTTCGAATGTCAACCGAGTTAATTATGTTGTCATAGTGCTTATTTATTTCATAACTTTCTACTCTGTGATTGAACTTGAATTTTTTAGCAACGTTACCATGTGTTTCTTCACTTTTATTTTTTAACATATACAAGACAAAATTGTTGTTTGGCAAGTCGGTTAAATTTGATAAAGCTTGTTCTTTTTGACATTTAAAACACGAAAATAAATACTCGTTGATAAAAGTAGTGCTTTTTGATTTCAGACAATCTAAACATGCGAGATCTGAGCATGGTAAGACCTTTGGTAATTTCTCATTGTCATCAAAACTATTTTGACAGCCGGGACAGTTAAGTTGTGAATCCATTTGAAAATCTTAAAATTTGAAAATGTTTAAAAAAGAGTTTTTTTTGTTGAAAAGAGAGTGTGCTTTTTGAAAAAAAAATTATTTGTAATAAATGAAATTTAATAAGAAAAAAAAAACAAAGTTGAAATGATTTTTCTTGGCTCCAAAAAAAATTCAAGCTGCAAAGAAACATTGCACTTTGTATTGCTAAAGTTTATATTAATGAAACATATTTGCTTTACAAAACTCGATTTTTTTATTTAATGAACCAACGGTTATTCTTTTTTTTTAATTTGATTTGAGGTTTTGATCAAAATTTTAAATTGAATTATAAAAAAGTTCTTACTCTTTCAAAATAAAACAACTGACTTAAATTCAAACGTTTTGGATTTTATTGATCACGCTTTAGGGTTTTTAAAAGCGATGAAAATGTAAAAATTTTATTAAAATTTTTTAACATAAATTATTTTAAATCAAAAAAAATATATTTTTTATACTGGAAGTTGATGTTATCTTTAATTAATCGGGTTTTGTCTGTTGGAAAAAAAATAAAAATTTATTCAACATCTATTAATTTATATTGATTCAAAAAAAAATTCTTTCACTATTCTTCTATGAAAGAAAAAAATTTAAAGCGAAAAGGTCTTTGTGTTAATTTCGATAATTTCTTGTAAAGATTATTTTTAAATAATGCACTTCTATCGAAATTGTGGTGTATCGAATCGATTTTACAGCGTACCCTATTCGTTCGGGAAGATTCAAATCAAAAAAAAAATTTATGATTAAGATTTTGTAAAAGAAAAAAAAGATTAGATTACCTTTTTTATTCTCAATTTTGAGTACTGACAAAAAAACTTTCGGGGACTAAAATTTTAGATAAAACTACAGTGCTGCTTTGATAAGATGGATTCAACATAAATTACGTAAACTATGGTAAATTCCCATAAATGCCGATATTTTACTAAAAATTACAATTTTTTACCTAAAATATGGTGGATCCATCGTGCATAGCAGTAGTGGATATTAAAATTTGATAAAAGGATTTTTTAGTAAGAATAATCTTTTTTCACTTACATATAATAATTTAGAACAAGAAAAAATTCCGTAGAAAGAATGATTTTTCTAAAATTAAATTTAAATATTTTAGTTTTAGCTTTCGAAAGTCCTTTTTAGCCAGTATTCTAATCATTTTTATCCTTTCATAAAATCTAAATCCCTAATATTTTTTTAATTTCTGATCTTTTCATACGAATTCGGCACAGTAGTACCGTATAGTGTGGTTCAGAGACGGTACACTATTGCTAGATACGGTTACAAAACAATTTTAACAAAACTTTCTGAGAAAATTTTCAAAGTTGGCTACAGGTTTTCAAAATAAGGCTTCAAGGGCCTTTTTATTAGGACTTTAAACAAGCCTGATCTTGAACTACACCAAAAGATGAAAAATTAATTTTAAATTCTAACTATTATTCATATAAGAATTTCCTATTTTTTCTAAAAAAACTTTCTTTTATATTTTGTTCTATTTAATAAAATCTGTAAATCAAAGACAAATCAATAAAAAAAATAATAAAAACATAATTTTAATATTTTTACATTGTTTTTAACTTAAAATGTTAAATAAATTCCGAAAATTCGATTCTTTTATTTTTTAAAATCTGTAAATCAAAGACAAATCAATAAAAAAATTGTTAAAAATTTAAAACGTCAATAAATTTATTCAAAATTTAAAAAAAAATAGAAATGAATTAGTTTTTAGACAATTGAAAATGATTTTTCTCTTATAAAACAAGACACTTTAATGGCCAAAAATATTAAAAATCCTAATGTAATTGTCATTATTATTTGTTCATAATCTTGCTTTCCTATCGGTACTTTAATTTCAATATTTTTTGATGAATATTCACATTCAATTTCATTCCATGAACATTCCTCAATGTAAATCTTTTTTATTAAACCAGCACCAAATTGATCACTGGTGCTAAAAATATAATTTCTTTGTTTGATTAACTCTTGATCACAATTTGATACTAACAATCTTGGATTCGAGATTTTAAAGCTCGTAAAAGCATCTTTACTTTTTATATTTTCATTTCGTGTAGGTGCATGATATCGTAAATGAAATGGAAATTTTAAATTTAAATTACACACTTTTGTTATAGGATCACATGTGATTGTATTGTTTTTTAAAATTAAAAATAGATAAAATGATTCAGATCTATATTCGACTGCTTCAATATTTACTTTTTTATTCAAATAAAATAAAAAGTTTTGGTTATGTGATGGTTGTTTCAATTCAAATTCATCAACATAGATATTTCTGTCGAATTTTTGAACGATTAAAAATTTACAATTGGAATTCAAAAGGTCATTATCTAGCGATTTGATCTCAACATTCAATGAAAATATTCTATGAAATCCTCTATTTTCAATCTCGTAAGTCATAAGTGTTTTTTGCTGTTGTAGAATTTTATAGCAATCAATTTTAGAATTTTCAAAAACATCACATTTCACTATAGAGACGATGAAAAATAGTATAGAAAAAATTTCCAAGTCCATTTTAAATCAATTCAATAATTAAAAAATTTTTTAGCATTTTTTTTTTATTTTAATAATTTCGAATTTGTTGAGTTTCATAAATAATATTATAATTTTTTAATTTATTTTAAAAACTTGAAAGCCGAATTTCTTTAATAAAATAAATTTGACTTTTATTGAGGCATATTGCTTTCGTTATGCACTTAATATCTACTTAAAAAGCTTGAAAGATTTAATCTTTTATTAAAAAAATTTGATCAAAAAAATAGGTCTTTTTGGCACCTATTTTGGCAAACACTAACACTACAATAGTTGCAATAACTATATCAAGATTTTCCTGAAAAGCTAATTGATATTTAAGTAAATAAATCTTCTGACTCGACAAAAGGTTATAACCATTGATTGACAATTTATGTTAAAATTCAAGGATCATTTTTAAATTTTTTAATACACTGGTATTCCGATTTTTGTATTTTCCGTAAATACGTAATTAATTGTAAAAAATTTAAAATAATTTAAATCGTTCGTTTTTAAGAGTCAATTCTCCCTCCTTTCGTGGTTAATTACATAATTTTTATAATCTAACATATTATTATAATATTATAAAAAGCTCTTCTTATCCTTTGATAATCTTTGCTTAGAAAATTCGAGAAACAAAAAAAGTTTTAGTTTGTTAAGTATTAAAAAGACGTTAAAATTGATACATACCCTAAAAAACGAACGATTTAAATTATTCTAAATTTTTTACCAAAATTGACTAAATTTTACGTAAATTTACATATAAAAAGGCAAAAATAATTTTGATTTTCTTAAATGGAATTATAAAAATTGAAAAATATTCGAAAATTTTGAATTTTTCGCCCCTTTTTGATTTTACGTAATATCACGTAAATTTACGAAAAATGTTAAAATCGGAACACCATTGTAAAGTTCTAGCAAATAAATTGTTTTTAATAATCTTATAATTATAAGTTCGAGCGATTCAAATTTTTTATATAAGATTTTCAATTTTGTTTAGTATCATTGACCTTTTTTAAATTACACGTTTAAATTTTCAAAAATTATATAAGAACAGACAATGTGTAAGATCTTATCTTGAACATAACAATATAAATCTTAATAAAAATAAAAAAATTTCTTCATCATTTTAAATTCAAACAACGAGTTTATTTTTTACAAAAATTGATAGTAAGATTTTTTTGTAAATTTTAGTAAAAAAATTTAAATAGCCATCTTAATGATTAATATCATCACTAAACATTAACTTGCTTTAATTAATTCCATTCAAAAAAATTTCAACATTCTTATATTAAAATTTAATATTGAAACAAAAAAATTATTTTTTCTTTAAAAATTAAAATCTTAAAAAAAAACTAAATGATCCTTGAGTTGAAGAAATAATTTTTTCTTTTGTCTTCATCAAAAGAAAAAAATTTAAAGGCACATTTTTTACAGGTTTTAATTAAAAAAATATTTTACTATTATCAATCCGCTAAATTTACAAAAAAAAATTATTGTATAAAATCTTGAAAAAAAAATCTCAAAAAAGTCTCTAAAACAACATTAAAAAGCAATAACGAAACTGTAAGCGTTGCTTCAAAGTCTGATTCTTTAAAAAAATTATAAGAATAGGATTCAATATAAAAAAAAATTCACCGTTATTTGAGTAGAAAATTATTTAAAAAAAAAAGATATGGTAA
>NTPY01000526.1:1341794-1358668 GCA_002922825.1 Brachionus calyciflorus | reverse complement strand
CGAGTTGAACCAAATAAGAAATTTCTAATTGTAAAAGAAGGTGAACCATTGAGCATAGCGTGTGATCTAGATTCTAATATTGAATCAGAAATATATCTCTATAAAAATAATGTAAGTTTACTAGAATGAATTATCCAAGGGATATTCAATTTTGAGCTATTGTTTTTAAGGAATTAATTTCTCATTCAAATTGGTCTGTTGAGATAGACAAAAAAAGAGCATCGAAATCAGACGAGGGAAGTTACGTGTGCCATGCATACGCTCAGGATAAATCGATTTTTAAATTTGAAAAAATAGACGTTTTAATTGATACCAAAACTGAAGTATTGGGATTTGAAAATGAAAAATTGATTTTGAGCTGTAGTTTAAGAGATCAATTTTCAACTCTTAGTTGGATCAAAATCGATGGAGTAAATCATATTCTTTTAATTTAGTACTAGCTTAATTTCTTCAAGATAATTTTTTTTTTATTAGGAATTAGGCCCAAATGTAGCATTGGAAAATAATGATTTAGTTTTTACTAATTTAAAATTAGACGATAGTGGTGAATATCAATGTTCCGGAAATAATCTAGAATTTGAGAGAATTAAATTAAATGTTAAATCATCTGAAAAACCGAAGGCATTTGATTTAAGAACTTATTTATTAGATGATCAAATACAAGCTAAAATTGGTCAAACTGTTAGACAAGTTTGTACGAGTCTTACAAATGGAGACAATTTGAAAATTAGTTGGAATAGTCCTAATGCCCAAGTTTAAAATTTTTCTATAGAAATTTTCAAGCAAAAAAAATTAATTAAAATTTTTATTTTTTAGAGAATCAGATCAAACGGAAGAATTTCTATTAGGACTTCTGTGACTTCACATACACCCTTAGGAATGGTATCGATTTTAACAATTAATGATTTTAGAGAATCAGATTATGGTATTTATGAATGTCGACCAGATGTTTCACAACAAGTTGAACCATCTAAATTTAAAATCATTCCAGATTTAAGTATTAAAATTTTTTTTTGTTTTTATTAGAAAAACTATAAATTTTTAATTTTTTATTGGCTAATTTTTAATTTTTAGAATCTCAAATGAGTATTTCTTACAGTGATAAAGTCAAAAAATTGAAGCTAAATGAATCTTTTGAATTTGATTGTTCAATTAGTTTTAATAGAAGTGAAGACGTTAGGATGACTCTTTATAAGGATGATGTAAAACAATTATTTCTCGGATATAAATTTTAAAAAAAATGTTAAATTTAAAATTTAGATTATTGTCAAAACGTCAAAAAGTGGAATGATAAAGTATAGAATTGAAAAGGCCAAGCAGAGCGATGAAGGTTTATATCTATGTCAGGCTTACAGTCAAACAGATTCAAGGTCTAATTTTGAATCAAAATCCTTAAATATTGAAATAGGTAATAAAGTTTTTACTGTGAAATTTAACAAAGTGAAAAACTTTCTAAATTAAGAAATAAGACATTGCAAATATAATATATTTCAATTTACTTGAGTTTTTTTTTAAAGAAAATCCGAAGGAATTACTGATCGCAGAAGGTTCGAATTTTACTTTATCATGTAATTTGGATTCAAATGGTTCACCAGTTTCGTGGGAAAAAACTAACGGAGTAGGCTTTTTTCCCAATTTTTATATCAAATGCTAGAAAAAAATTTTTTTTTTCTAAGTCTATAAGAACTAAAGTAGAAAGCTTGAACGGTCGATTAAAATTCAAAAATTTCAAACATTCTGACATTGGTGAATACGTATGCTCCATAGACGATAAGAGTGAAAAAATTGAATTAACACTAGTTGAGAGTAGAGGTATTGAAACAAGGACATATTTGAAAGCTAAAACAATATCGAAAAAACCTGGAAATATGTTCGAACAAGCATGCACTGCTATGACTAATGGATTTACATCACCAGAAAATTTGAAAATTGAATGGTATGATACCAACGGAAAAGTATGCTCTCGTTAAATACTTTAACTTTTCGTTTTTATTTTAATTATTTATCTTATGAAGATCTTAAAAAACGAATCGCAATTTGAATTTAATGAATATGTGTCTAATATGAGTCCATTGATTAAGGTTTCATTATTAAGTTTCAAATATATAGATAATAAGGATTATGGAAGCTATGAATGTAGAGTTTCATACGGTCATTTAATAAATACAATTGATTTTAATTTAGTAGATCCATTTGGCACTAGGACCAAAATTATACCAAGATTCAACACCGAATTAATTGAAATTTATTTAGGAGAAGACTTAAATTTAGAATGTCAAACTGAGGAACCAGTCACTAAGCAATGGTTTATTAACAATAAAAATGCGACCAGAAATAAAAATGTACAAATTAACGAAAGCTTTCTTGAAATCAAAAATGCTTCTTTAGATTTAAATGGTTTTATTTCTTGTCGGGTTGTTTCCAATGATGTTATTTCGCAGGTCTCAGTTAAATTAGTCGTAAAAGATCAAGAAAGAGAAACAATAACAAAAGAGGAATTTCCGACTACTCGAATAACTTCGACACTTGCCATTGAAAAGCTAACCCAATGGGATAATTTTGTAATTTCAAATAATTGTGACTTACAAATAGATAGTGGAGCAAACATTCAAATTTATTGTCTTACCAATAATCTAGAAGATGGAGTAATTTTTTAATAGGAAAATTTTTTTAATAAAAAATAACTTTGTCTTTGTTTCTCAAAGAATCAAACAAGCTTTTTATGGACGAGAAAGAATAAGATCAGACTGGCACATAATGTCAACCGAGACAATAATGTTTTAAGAATATTGAATTTTAATGAGGAAAATGAAGGAGTTTATGAATGTGCTTACGATGAGGAAAAAACTATTGATTTGAAATTAACTGTCAAAAGTATGTAATTTAAAAATTAAAATTATTTTCTTAAATATTGTGTAAACACACAAAAAATCTGACAAACACATAAACAAAAATTAACGAAAACACAACAGTTTTAATCACACAAAATATAAATCACAATTTCTGTTCAAAAATACTATAAATTAAAATGATTGATTTCGTTACACAATAATTGAAATGAATTTTTTATAATTTTTAAATTTTTCTTAAACGAGTCTCAGATACTTCCTTTTCATTATGTAATACTTAGCTGTTAATTTATTATTACGGTCATCCTAAGTCTATTATTGCATCACATCTGAGGGAAATTTCGAAAAATATTTTACCCCCAGCGTGGCTAGAACTTGGGACCTCGAGGTTTCGCTGTTTTTGTAGCTTATCAGCCAAGTGTGCGAAAAATCTGTGAAAAAGCTTTTCAAAAATAAATGATGCAGCACTATGACAAGCTCCACTAAAAACTATTTTAACGAAAAAGAATATTTATTAGATAGTAGAGAATCGGCATTTCTTTCAACAAATAGTTTTAGTGTATTTTGGCAGAAATGGTGCAGAAAAAACTTCATATAAAAAAATTTCAATGAAAAAAATTCAGATAAAAATTTTCACAGATCTCATTCGAAGAAAAATTTTAATTTTTTCGCAGAAATAATTTTCACAGAAAGGAGATAGTGCCTTTCGTTGCCAATGAGTCGTTACCTAATGAATTATCTTTCATTAAGTGACGTATACCCAATTTTACCTATATTAAGTAACCTATCTGAGGAGATCCTTTGTTCTCATTCCACATATGCTTTAAAGACATAAATCATATAATTTTTTTGAAAAATTTCGTAAAACCCTTCAATATTTTAGAGTTCTAAACTCGTTCATAATACAACTCATTGCGAATGCTTAAACATCTTAAATTTGAGATTTTATTTTTTTAAATAAGGATTTAATTGCATCTGATGTTCTTTTCCTTGCTGATAAACAAATGCAAAAAAAAAAGAAATTAACTTTGAATTTAAATTTTTGTTGCCATTTATTCTCAATTTTAAATTTTAGATTTTATTTTTAAACTTTTTTTTGTAGAGCCAATAACAGCATTCCTTCCAATTAAGAGAATAGAATTAAGAACAAGTGAAAATTATACAATTGAGTGTGAGACTACAGGAAATCCAAATCCAAGCATTATTTGGTTATTTAAGAATACTGAAATAAATAATAATGAACAATTTACTGTAAATGAAAACCTTTTGCATATTAATAATCCCAACGAAGAATTAAATGGCGAAATAGTTTGCAAGGCAGTTGGTTTAAATGGTTCATTTGCTGAGGATTCCACTGAAGTTGTATTCATAGGAAGAAAAAAAATAACAATTAATATTCAACCAAAAGAACTTAATTTAACAATAGAAAAAAATGCTACATTTAGATGTGACATTAGTGATTCAATACCAGAAAATGAAGAAATTAAATATATATGGTTCAAAAATGGTCATAAACTAGATAAATACACCGAACACGAAATAACTATTAAGCCTGGAAAAAATGAAAATGTCAGTTGTAGAGTAGAAAGTAAAAATTTTTTTAGTGACACTGAAACGGCTGTTTTAAATTTACTTGAAGCTATTTATGTAACCTCAAATAAAATTTTTGATTTAAATCAAAAACTATCAGTTAAGCAGTTTGAAAATGTAACTCTTAGCTGTCGTTCTGATATTTATAAAGATGGCATATTTTCTTGGGAATTCACCGATAAAACCAATACAATTACAAAACATTTTAATGGAAGTGAAATTATTTTAACTAATAGTCAAATCGATGATTCTGGTACATATGAGTGCTCTATTTCAGATCCTTACTCTCTAGAAGAATTTATTACATACACTGTTGATATATTAGTTTTTGTTTATGAACCGTTGTCAGTTAAATTAGAAGCTAAATTTGAAGGTGATATTGTCTTATTTGAATGTATAGTTACACAAGGGTTACCAGTGCCAACAATTTTAAATCTTACCAAAGATGAAAGATCAATAGAGGACTATATAACCTTAGAATCAACTCAAATGCAAAATATATTTATAAGAATTAACAAAACAAAAACAGAAAGTTCAGGATTGTACAAATGTTATGCTGAAAATGACTTCGATGCAGTACAAGATAATTATTATCTCGGTATTTTTTTTTTAAATATTATGTTTTTATAAGTTGAAAATTTAACATGTTCATCCAGTGTTTACCTTACTGATGTTGTGTTTCTCGTAGGTCTAACTTATTTTTAATTTAATTTTTCTAAATATGAATTTCACAAACTCGCTACGACTATCAGAAATTAATCCATAAGTTTCAAAACTGTATCTAACTGTGATAAGAGTTTCAACAAAATTTTGTCAAATTTCCGGTATCAAATCGATCAAACTCAAGCATATCAAGTTGATCTAAACTAACCAGCAACAACTTCTTTTAACAGCTAAACAATTTGACTTTTTTGACATTTTATAATTGGATGAAATTTTTGGGACAGGTCAAAAATGAGACTACTTGAGATTTTCCTGAGATAATTTACGAACTTTTCCGGTTACAAATTAGGGGTACTCTAAATAAAAACAGTAAAAATCAAAATTTCATTATTTTGGGTGGTTAATTCGACCTTTATTTGCAAATGTCGTTCACGCCGTTTTTGCGAAAACTATGAAAAGCATTTAATTTTTAATTTTTTAAAATAACGATACCGTAAATTGTAAATTTAGAATAAGGGTTAGTAATTTTTTAAAGTAATTGCCCAAGTTTAATTTTTAATCATTTAAAAATTTCAAAAAAAATAAATTAAAGAATTTTATAATTACAGTAAATAACTAAAAATTAGCTTTCACGACCAAAAAATTTGTTTTTACAGCTAGAAAAAAAAATTTCGGTTGTAAAAACACTCCGTCCCCTACTAACATCTAATGTTTTAATTGAAATTTTTAAAAGGTACAGATGGGTTTAATTATGAAAATACAACAGTTGAAACTCAATCTGACTTGGAAAATCGTACAGAAGAAATCTCAGAAAACACAACTTTAATTGATTTGATTACAGAAATACCAGAAAAAATAAATGCTACGAACTCTTATTTTGAAAATATTACACATTTTGAAGCTATTTTTGTAGAAAAAAATAGAAACGAGTCTATTTTAAACAACACATCTCCTATTTCAACTTTTATTGAAAACACAACAAATGCTGATGCTTCTTTTAAAAATGAAACTATTTCAGAACCAGTTTTTGAGACCACGCTAGAAGACCTTTTAGAAAATAAAACAATAAATGCCGAAGAAAAAACAACCCTTAAGGAAAGCATCTCGAATAATACAACAATCATTAATGAAATAAAAACAAATGTAATTACGACAAAAATTTATACGACAACAGAGTCGGCTACACCGACAACCACAGTCTTTGCTCCAATAATAGCTAACTGGAGTGTAAATGTGAATAGCAGTGTTAGTTATGAATTTTACACTGGCTCAAATATAGAATTTATTTGCAGCTCATATACATTTACAAATAAGGTATGTTTTAATTTATAAACTTTTTTAAAATCTTTGGTAATTTCTTTTAAAAAAAAAAATTAGACTAATTTTTGAAAATTTAAATAAACAAAAGGCTCTAAAAAAACGTGAGGTAGAATTTCAATTATGTACCGGTTCTACTATCTCCAAATTTCGATAAATTTAAGAATTATACCAAAGATGCATACCATTTTATTACTCTCTTGATTTCTGATACGACTTGGATTTTATGCAAAATTAATAGTGAAACCAAATTAACCTATTTACCGTATTAGCCCGTTTAATATATTTAAAACAGTTTATTTCAATGATGAATTCTTTTAAGGGTTGATAAAAATCGAAAAATTTTTCATTAATGGTCAAAAAAGATGAATTTCAAATATTTAACTCATTTTTGTTGAATTCTTCATCTTTTCCACTTTTGTAAAAATAAAACAATACTGACCCGAGGTCATCGGCGACCAGTATAAACATTTTTAATATTTGCAAAGCAAGCTCAAATCTGAAATAAGGCCAAAAACAATCAAATAAAAAAGAACTAGCATCAAGTATAATAATTAACTTTCTCATAATTTACTAGACACTAAAATTTAGTGTAGAATAAATTTTAATTTCTCAGTAAAAATGTAAATTTAAAACACATCAACCATTACATCATATCATGACCAAATTTCAAAAGCAAATCGATTTTTGTTTTTTAAAATTCAATATTTTTCAATTTTAGGATGATCTGGTATATAAATGGCAAGCTGTTTATCCTTCACAAATGCCTACTAACTTTAAAATAGACAATAATATTTTAAAAATAGAAAATTTGGATGATGCTAATGTTGGTATGTACAAATGTGAAATAAAGAATAACAAAGAGAACAAATTTGAAAGTGTAATTATTAACCTAGAAGTTAAAAGTAAAACAACAAAATTTTTTTTAAAGTTTAAACTTAATTTTAAACTAAATTTAAAATTTTAGAAAAACCTGAACCACCAACTGCAAATATAGTTAACCGAATAATAAATTTAGATTCACAAAGAAGAACAACAGTAACATGCTTAACCACTGGTTATCCAAAGCCAAAAATAATTTGGTTCTTTAATGGCGAGGAAGTCAAATCATATCCATACAATTTCTATGAGCTTAATAATTTATTACTTATAAGAAATCCTAGTCATTTATTAAATGGCTACATTACTTGTCAAGCAACTGGTTATCTCAATCAAAAATCAGAATCAACATCTTTGTTAGTGCACGGAGCTTTGATCCTTCCTAAAGTTGATATATCTTTGAGTAAAAATAATGCAACTTTAGGAACCAATGTTGAATTTAATTGTATAATTCTTAATGAAAAAAATTTGAAAATTAAAAATTTTTATTTTGATTGGTTCAAAAATGGTCAATTAATTTCGGAAAATAATGAAAATTCAACTTTGGTTTTAAAAGTTAATTCAAGTGAAAATTCTGGTATTTATTCATGTCAAGCCAAAGATAAATATTTAATTGTAAAGAGTAACATTGCTGATGTTAATTTCGAAGTTTTTGAAAAGCTTGAACTCAAAATAAATATAGCTTCAAATCATTTAATTTTAGATAAACATATAAATATTAAACAAACAGATAATTTAACATTAAATTGTCTCGTTAAAGTACCTAAAAATAATTATGCAAAAACTAAATGGCTACTTGATAGTGCAGAAGCCTATGAGTCTGTAGAAATTTCCCAAAATGGATTTGATTTAAAAATTTTTAATATTCAAATTAAACATTCAGGAAAATATTGGTGTGCAGCTGAGTCGAATGATACAAAGCTCGAGCCAGTCAATGATTATGTAATTGTTACTGTTGAAGAATATCAACCAATTGATGTTGAAATTCAACCAATAAGTAATGACGATGAAACTATAGTTTATGCTTGTTTATTTGATGGAATTCCAACACCGACTGCAAAATGGATTAGAGTTGATAATGATACAGATGTTGGTAGACAAGAAGTAGATGATTGGGCTGTTAAATTATATTTGAATAAAACTGAAAATAATGACGCCGTGGTTTATGAGTGCATAGCGGAGAATAAATTTGAAACTAAATTAGATAGGATTGCAATACAGATTGGTGTAAATGTAAATGAACCTGTTAGCTTTCCAATTCGTTTAGAAACAACACAAAAAGTCGAATTAAATGAAGAAGTTACAACTTTGCCAGTGGTTCAAAATCCAGAGGAAATTACTCAAGAATTTTTGAATTTAGAAACAACAGTATTTACAACTCAAATGAATTTCACACCTTCCTTAAAGTCTAGTACAACTACTACAACAGAGAGTATTTCAACATCCACTATTACAACTACAACAACTTCTAGTTCCACTTCTACAACGACAACAACTACGACTACATTAAGTACAGAAACTTCCACATCAACAACTACGACTGCTAGTACTACTACTACCACTACTACTATAACTAGTACAACTACAACAACTGCTCCTATCCCAACAACAACAAAGAAAATTACAATAATTAATAAAGTTAAAAAAGACGTAATTAGCAAAAGTAAGATAATGTTTTTGGAAATTGGATCAGATATAGACATAGAATGTAGCTTGTTCAAAGATAAAGTATGTTTTAATCAAGTTTTTTTTTTACTAAAATCAAAAATAAAATTAAGAATTCGAGAAAAAACTATTCATTTTCTCGGTATGTTACACTCGTCAGCTTTTATCAGGTTTTGTCAATTGATTTTAAAATGATGAGTGATACAAACCCAATATTTAAGCTCTTTTTAAATTATTGAATTTTTTAAAAAATACACTGTTAAAATTTGAGGAGAGATTTGAAATCAAGATTTAAAAAATTTATCTTATTTGAACGTAAGGTTCCGCTAATGATAAACCCTAGCTTACTAAAAACTCATTTAAGTAATAAAAAGTAAAAAATCTATATTTTAGATAGATTTGTATAAAGTTTTGTAAAATTAATTTCTATTTTAAAGATTGCTTTTTAAAAAAATTAAAAAATATAAATTTAGAATAATGCTCCTTTTCATTTTTCTATTATTAATGATTGTTGTTTTTAGAACTCAATTGCCAGTATTCAGTGGTTCAGACTTGACAATCAAGATTTATCAACAAAAATAAATCGTAAGAAGAATGTGTTGAAAATTCGAAATTTCGATTTTCTCGATATTGGTAATTACTTATGTACTGGTATAACATTTAACGAATCAAAGAGCTTAAATTTAACACTCAAAACAAAAGAACAATTCAAGGTTCAAGTCAAACTAAAAAAAGTTTTCTATGAATTTAACAATGGACAAAGATTTCACATAACATGCAACACATATCCCCACTTTACTTCAAATAACACTTTAATAAAGGAGATTCAATGGTCTATAAATGAAAAAAGAGCTGAATCGTTTCCTAACTTAAAAGTTAATGATGATAGATTGTACATACTGAATGGTACTGATGACCTCCATGGTCTAGTCTCTTGTAAAGCTATTTTAAACAATGGGCAATTTGCTGAAGACACTGCCGTTATACGAATGAACAAGAGAAAATCCTTACTGGCTGATATATTTCCCAAAATGCAAAATTTAACTATTGGTGATCAATTGGAAATATCGTGTATTCTTGAAGAATTAAAAGATAATGGTGATTTGTCTGAGGTTGAATATGAATGGAGAAAAGATGGCAAACTACTTTTAGGATATGAAAATATTAAATTTGACAATAAGAAAAAAAGTCTTAAAATTAATATTTCATCAGTGGAAGATGCTGGCTATTACACATGTCAAGCCTATGATGAAAACTTAAAAAGTAATATAGTCAAAGCAAGATTGGACGTTTATGAAATTAAAAAAACAACTATTGAAATCAAATCAAATAAAAGAATTATAAATAAACAAATATATGTTAGACAATCTGATAATGTAACACTTGAATGTCAAGTTAAATCAAACGAACAATTTATTCCTATAAATTGGTACAAAGTCGATGGTAATTTAGACTGGGATTACATAACTAGATCAAATGACGGACGAAGTTTACACATAACTAACATTCAACCAAGTCATTGGGGAAAATATTCGTGTCAAGCACATCAAAATGATGCTAAATCCGAGCCCCAAAATGAATTCATAGACATTTTTATTGAAAGATATGAACCAATTAATTTAAATATTAATTTAATTGATTCATTTGATCATCATATAATTAAGTGTAATGTACAAACAGGCTATCCTGTGCCAGAATTAGTTTGGTACAGAGATAATAATTTCGTTACCGAATACAAAACGATTAATTCAAATGGCTCAAGTGAAGTTTATTTGAAAAAAAGTGATTTAAATATTTTCGGTGTTTATGAATGTCGAGCTTCAAATAGATACGATTCGGTTAATACAACATACAAACTTGAAAATGTACCAAAGAATCAAGATGATTTCTCAGTTGATATAACAGAGGATTTAATCAATTTAAATGCTGGTGATAGCTACGAAATTAAATGTAATTTGAAAGGATTCCGTACAAATCAAGTCGAATGGTATCATAATAACACTCTCATAGGCTTGCGTAAAAAGTCAAATTTTAAAATTTCTGATAATATTTTAAAAGTAAGTAAGGCTAGTGAAGAAGATAATGGTGAAATCAAGTGCTTGGCTTTTGAATATCCAATAAATAAATCTGATATTGTCAAATTACAAGTCGTACAAACAAAAATTCAAGAATTTAATGTTGAAATTGAGCCTAGAGAATTTGAAGCTTATGAAAGCGATAACGTTACTTTTAAATGTAACATTATTGATGAGAAATTCAATTCAAATACAAAACTAAAATATTACTGGTTGAAAGGAGAAAAAATTCTTGAGGAAAATTTCGAAAATGAGTTAACTTTAGCCAATGTTAATTTGGATTCTTCAGGAGATTACTACTGTAAGATAGAGAGTATGTTGTCTAATAGAATAAGTAATCTAGCAAAGGCCACGCTTAAAATAAAGACAGTCCCAATGACAATTATAAAACAAGGCCTAAATGCAGAAATAGTATGTAAATTATCGCATACGAACGATACAATATTTGCATGGAGAAAAATAGGTGGTGAATTAGATCCAAAAAGGCATGTTCAAAATGTAGATAAGCTACAAATTTTGGAAATAAAAATTGAAGATAGAGGTGATTATGAATGTACGACTAAGACTGATAATGATTTAAATATTGAATACATACGAGTTGAAGTTGAGCCAAGAGAAGCACCTATCTTGACCTTATATCCAAGCCAAGAAGTAATTGATCAATATGGTCGATTTCCATCAGTTCAATGTAAAATTGAAGCCGGTATACCCGAGCCTACAATTACATGGCGTAGATACGATGGAGAAAAGATGTCGTCTAGAGTCAAAATTAATAATCACATTTTGAATATAAAAGATACTCAGCCAGAAGATTATGGTCTTTATGAATGTGTAGCTGAAAATGAAGCTGGAATAGCCGTTGAAAAATTTATTATAAGACCACCAGTTAGATATTGATTTCTTTTATTAAATTTAGTTTCAATTTTAAATTTTTACTTTTTAACAAATAAATTCAATTTAAAAAAAAATCTATTGATTTTATCTTAATTATAAAATTAAATTATTTATACCTTCTGAAGACACTTCTGGGTGTAAAAATTGAATGAATATTTTTTTGAAAATTTCGAATTTGATCTTATTTTATAGTGCCCCAAATGATAGTTACTTATAAATTTGAAGGACGTTCTGACTTCACCTAACTCAATGATTTTTATTTTTAATTAAAGCTTCTCTACAATTCTAGAGAAAAATTCTGTTATAGGAGGTAAAAATTCAAGAATGTTTAAAAATAGGAAGTCCGTAAATACCGGTTATGATTTGGGGCATTATACCCATCTTATTTATTTTAAGAGTTTCAGGCTTTTTTGAAAAAATTTATGTGGAAATTACAGACTAATGAATTTTTTTTAGAAAGTATACAATAGAGTTAAAATATGTCTTTTATAGTTGTTAATACAATCTTAGATAAACCTTTCTACGAAAAGTTTTATTACAAATTGCGAGAAAATTCATTGAATGTTGACATCTGGATCGTTGCTTGTGTATTATAAGCCATATATGTAAAAGTTATAAAAGACATTAAAACATAAAAAATTAATTAAAAAAATTATTTTGTTCGATCTAAATGGTTGAAATGTAAAAACCTAATTATTGTCAAATCTAAGTGACAAAATGGACCAGTTTCTTGTTTACTTCGTAAAAAAGTATTTCACAAGGATTTTGACAATTGAGCTCTAAAATTATTATGATACGGAAAACCATCGAACAAAAAAAATTTCTACCGAATTAATGTCGGACCGTACCGAAGCCGTACCCGAACCGTGAAAAAAAATTTTCAAAGCGTTTTTTCAGGAACATGTAAAAGATCTGTAAAAAATTAAAATACTTTGTACAGTCTAACCTCGATATAACGGACCTCGATTATCCGGAAATTTCGGAAATCCGACATAAAATCATTTTCCCTTAACAAAGCAAAGCTTTCGTATATTAAAAAACCTCGCTTTAAAGGAATTTCTTTGTCGAAAAAACTCAATAATATGACAGAAAATTTTCATTTTTTTCATAATTTCCTTAATATTTTATATGATTATTCAGTCAGAAATTATTATTATCATTTAATTTTTACTAAATGAATGGTAAATTATATATTTTCAAATTTTGACCTTGCGTTTTTTAACCTTGTTATCATTTATGTACATAATTTTTAAATATTTTGTATTAAGAAATAATTACAAATCAACACTTGGATTATTTTTAGCTAATATATTTACAAAAATAACCAATTATGATGTTTTTTATATCATTTAGAAAATTCAAGCGCTTATACATTAATAAAAATTTTAAATGATTTTAACTTATTTTAAAGCTCTATTGTCGGACAATTTAAATTAGTATTTTTTAAAGGGAGCTATCTAAAAACTCATTATAATTTTTTTGTTTAACCGACAATTTTCAATTAATTTTTAATTCCGGATCATCAGTTGTCCGGAATTTTTGATAATCCGACCTCTTTTCCTTCTCCCAGAATGGTCGGATTATCGAGGTTAGACTGTACTTCGAATTTATCTTTCAAAAAACTCACAGGGTTTATCGGAAGATAAAATCGAAGTACAACTCGAAGAATTGTCTATTTGCTTTAATAAAAACCATGACACAGCCGATAAAGATAGATCCACCAAGATGAAAGCTTAACTTTGGAAATGACAGTTAAATGAAAATTTACATTAAATTAATTTTTTCAGTCGTATTGTTGTTAAGTAAAAACCCTCTTTCAGATTCCAATAGGGTTTAATAGCTAACTTTTAAGTAATAGAATAGAAAAGACGTGTACTGTGACCAGCTGGTCACAAAACATGGAAAACCCGAAAAGACTTTTATTTAGACTGATAAAAAAAAATTAATTTATCTCGATGGAAAAAGATACCGTCACCCGAGAATTTTTCAAAAAATGTAATAATGCAACGAAAAACAAAAAGTAGCAGCTGCTCAAATAATCAAACTCTAATAAATCCAGATAATTTTTAAAAAATCATGTTTCATTCTAATTTTCTATAATCAATAGGTTAACATGACCTGTTAAAACGATTGTATAAGCAAATCTAACATCCTAAATTGAAATTTAAAAATTATTTTTGTAACGGCAAAAAAAAAAAACGTATCTAAACATCTTTTACATAATGCGATTTAATCTCGTTTATTTTATTCATTAAAATTGGCAAAATAAAATCGTGTTAAAATAAATAAATATTTTTTAATAAAATAATATTCACAGCTAGAAATGGCCTAAGTATTAAAAAACAAAAACTTGAAACAATAAAGCCAAAAATTTACAATAGCAATAAAAATTTTAGATATTATGACACTTGACTTGTTATTGCCTTATTCTTTTGAAGTATGGTATCAAATTAAAAAGATATTTATCATTTTGCTATATCTTTTTTATCATATACAATTACGAATTCTTTTTTTTAAGAGAACTCTCTCTTTTTTTTTGTTGTTGTTCGATCTTCAATTCTATTGAATTGAATTGGATTCTTCTTTATCTAATTATCTTCGGCAAAAATTTAAAAACATGGCAAAAGTTATATGCTAAAATGAGTAAAATTGCTATCTAATTCTCACTTTTTTTTTATCTATCTTTATAAAAGAATACGCGACATTGGCTAACTATAGCCTAGAGTAATTTTTAAATTTCAAAAAAGTTAAACCAATTAGGCGATAAGCATGCAATAATTTATCTTCAAATTAAAATAAAATAATATCAAAGTAAATTAAAAGCCTGCTTTTTCGTATTCGACTCAAGTATTAATTTATTCATAAAATAATATTTCACGAATGCTTATTTCTTATCTATAGAATTGAATCTTGATTCTTTTCTTATGATCATTTCAATTTTGAAAGAAAAGCGATTGCAAATGCTTAACTTAAAAGTCTTTTTGAACTCAAGATTAAAAATCTAAGATAAAATTAAATACATCTAATAAGCGTGACTTGGTTTAGTAAGGGACAAAAAAGACGGATCTATTTTTATTGATAAATAAATAATAACTATTCGCAACAAATAAGAGAAAAAGAACTTAAAAGAGACTTTGAGGCGATTAGGCAAGTAAATCTCAAAGTATTCTTTATTACTAATTTAGGAATATTCATCCGCCTATAATAATAATAAAGAAACAAAAAAGAAGATTAGCTCATTTATTAATCCCTGCATCCATATTAAAATTTAAATGTTTATTTATTGAACTTTTAACAAAATTTTGTCATAGATGAATACCTTAATGTTTATTTTTTGCTTTTTTTTTGCTAAATATTAGTTCTAAATAAGATTAAGATAAAGATCAAATTATTGTACTTTTGAAGTTATATTTTCATTTGGGGAATTATTTAGCTTTTTAGTTTACATTTCGGCAATATTTTACAATTCCCTTTTTTGTTGTTGTTGTTCAAATTACTTAATAGAAAAATCAAAAATGAGTTCAAAAATTTTTTTATTGCAATCGGATATTCAAGAAAACATTTAGAGATTACTCAAAAAGCTAATAAAAAAGCATATTAGGTTTAAAAAATAAAAGAAGGTCGACGGAATATTCAAAAAAATAAACTTATTTGTTATTTCTAAATATTATTCAAGTTACAAAAAGAAATCCGGTTTTTCATATAATTTTTTTTGTACATCGCTCAACATGCGACCCTTGAACAGTATGTTATTTGAGGATACTTGAAAACAAAAATGCACTTTTGAGTGAATTTACTGATGTAACCTTTAAAAAAAGCAATATTCTTCTTGATTATAATTGCTGAAAAATATATATTGAAAAACGGTGAAAAATCTTTAAAAAAGCTCCTATTTAACTACCTATTTAAAAATAAAATTTGATTTTATAAAATGTCGTAATCCCTTGAAAAATTATGCATCTTTATTGCTTAGAATTTTGTTTAGATTAACACACCAATCTTGACTTATATCATGAAAAATCGCCTTGATTAACGGTGCATGGACAAATCCAGGCCCATAATATTTTATGTTATTGTTGCATAATTTGTAATTTTCTAGTTCTTTACAGAAATTAAAAAATTGATTTCAAGCTTTAAATTTAGCTCATTTACCAAAAGCATTTTTCAAATTGACGAATATTAGATAATTTTTAAACCCTTTAACTACCAAAGTCTCAAAATTGCAACACAAGAAAAAGACACAGCTAATTGTTTTGTTATGATGATTTAAATACATGTTTTTTTATATTTTGTTGAAATTTTTAGACATTGGCAGTTAAAGGGTTAAACCAAATTATCATGCTTTTTTTTTAAATTTAGCATCAACATTTAGCAATACAAAACAAAAATAATTTATTTTCGAAATTTCTTCGAATTCGCTGAATCTTGTTAATCGTTGAATAACCAAATCAGGAATAAATTTTGTGAAACCCTTTAGCTATTTTTTTATTATTTAAAATCAAAAAATTTTCAATATTGTTTATTCCTAACAATTTTATTATTTTATAAACCTGTTCTCATTCACCATAAATTTAGTAGAATCAAGTAATTTGGTTATGGAATCATTATTTATTAAATTATCCCATGGGTATTTATCTATTATTTCTCAAACTGATTTTAAGTAATAAAACCCAGGAAATAAAAGAATTCGTTAAAAAAATTTAAGATAATTGTTTACAATTTTTTCGGTACAAATAATTTCATAAAAAAATATGGGATGGGCTAAACGAAAAAATTTTTAACATAGGCTAAAAATATTTAATATTTTAACCAATCAAATTTGGTTTAAAACAAGCAAATTTTACTATAAATACTAGTCAAAAATTTCGTCAAAAATATCAATTGAATTTAAAAAAAAAAAAGAAAATATATATTTAAGTCAATTTATTTACTTAAAATGTCT
>NTPY01000526.1:1281422-1341397 GCA_002922825.1 Brachionus calyciflorus | reverse complement strand
AACTCAACAAAATAAAGATTTAATTTATCAAAAATTTACAGAAAAAACAGCCAAATGTTGTATTGATTTTAATTTACAATACTATTTACCAAGTCAAATAGCTACTGTTTGTCTTTTACAAATTTTAAATGACGAAACTTTCATGGAATCAAATACACAAGAACTAGAAGATAATATTTTAAATTTAGTTGAAAATGATCACAAAATGAAAGCATTGATGAAAAAATTCAATTTAAATTTGAACGATGATTCACTTTTATTTGAAACATCTTGGTCATCATCTATTGAATCATCACTTGTTTCAACTCCTAAAAAATGCTACGGACGAATAAACAAGAACACAAAGAGAATTCAAAGAAAAAATTCATTAAAAATGAAAAAAGTTTTAAATTCATCATTTAATTCAAATGATTGTGATTCTTCTATGACAAGTGATTTGGATCTATCAAATACTTTTTTCGCTTTAACAAATTCACCAATGCGTTGTTTGTGAAAAAGAAATTTAAAATTTTTATCTCTCAAAACAGTATCTTGTACAGAAATTTATTTTTTTCTAATTAAATTGATTTTATTCAAATTATATTTTGTCCATTTAAATTTAATAAAAATTTTAAACTCTAAAAGATTTAATTACATTTATTTTCTTTTTTAACTTTTTAAATTTTAAAGACTCAACTAAAGAATTAAATTCCCTTTTGTTAGAAAATGTATAAACAAAAAAAAATCGGTTACTCATTTTAATTTGAAAACTTTGATTGAACTTTTCATTAGGAAATACAATATTTATTGTGTTAAATCTTAAATCTACAAATTTAAGTGCTATTAACATTTTAGTATGAATTTTTAAAATTAACGTACGAAAAATATGTATAACGGACAACTTAGACCGTTATTTTGCATAATAACAGTCAATATTATTTTCATTTTTTCTATTTTATTATTTTATAAATAGCTTAAATAATTATTTTTCAAGTCTCTTATTGTTAAGTAACCTTTTAATAACATATTAAATAATACTTATTTTCACCAAAAATAAACACTTGCAATTGAATAAAAATAAATAGGCAAAATAACTATAATCTCTAGCTAGATAAAGCAGCAACATAACCAAACACACATGCTTTGCTTATAGGCTAAATTTTAAAGTATTCTGAGTGTGAATGCTCAAGACTTTTTTTGGAATAAAAATTGTAGGCTTTAAAATTTAAGATTTTGTCGGGTTAAACAAAAATAAAGAAAATTAATTTTTTTTGAAGAAAAAATCGAAATTAAATAATGGCTCGGGGTTAAAAATTAAGTTTCCGAAAAAAAAGCCTCGATTAAAATTAAGATTCGAATAAAATTTTTTAAATTTATTAAAACTTTGATTAAAAATTGTATAAAAAATTGAGTAAAATTAAATTGTTGTTTCAGCATACATACCTGAAATCAAAGCATACAAAATATGATTAACGAACACATTACCAAAATACAAATCTCAACGGACAACAAGAACATACAAATTTTTAAAAATTAATTTGATAACACTTTTTTAATGAAAATAATGAAATTTTTTAATAGGTTTAAATATTTCACAAAAAATATTTGATAGAGATTTAATGAATCCTGTATACTTAGGTTAATTCAAATGCTAATAAAATCCATTAATTTTCACTGCAGTAGAAATTTGATTAAGCAAAGCAGTTCCGTATTTTTACCGTACAATTTGGCTAAATTTTTTTAAAAATAAGAATTTATATAAAAAAAATTATATTCACATGGATGCTGACAGTCATTTTTCATTTTTTGAATTGTATGTTAATCAGATAAATACTCGTTATATTTTCTTTTTGTATGTTAATAACTGAAGTATGTTACGATTAAAATTTGTGTATTCGGAAATATTTTTTATGTATAGTTATATTTTTTTCGTGTATACCGAAAAAGCAGACCCATTGGAATATATTTACAAGATAAACTAAGATTTTTTTTGGCATTATTATTTTTTTTTCAACTTTTTGGGAAAAAGTGGCATTACCTATTTTTTTTCCAAAAGTTGTTTGAAAAGATTCATTTCAAATTTTTTCTGGTTAAATGTTGCTTCTTTTTGGAAAATTTTTACTTTTTTTACCAAAAAAATTTTAAGGTAATTTTTGATCAATACGCTCGATTTGCGTAACCAAAAACAATTGGACAAAATTCTTTTAATGTAAAACAATGGAGTACATGAATTTAAAAAAAAAATTAAATTTTTTTATTGCATGAAAAAATTTGAATTGAACGAATCGTAATTCTACCTAATTTTAATTCAGATAGTGTATTTAAATAGAAACGTTTTCTTCAAAATTGATTGTTTTTAAGGAGATATTCGCTGTAACAGGAACGCTTAGAAAACAGGTATGAAAACGAATTTCGAATTTTTCTCCCGAGGTTTTAAAATTCAAACGGTATCTATTCGACACTTCAATACCCTAAAAATGGCAAGTTACAACTTATTATATTTAAAGTTTAGATTTGTTTTTTAAAGATGACAAAAAATAATGGCCTAAACTTACGATTTTAAAAATTGTTAAATTGTTTTTTTTTTACGTGCATGATCCACGTCTTAAACTAAAGTTTAAACATAATTGATTTTTTATTAATTAATAGTTTATCTCAATTTTTGTTTTTTGTTGAAAAGATGAATTAAATAAAATTTAACGTTTAATTGATGCATTGAAACATAAATTTTAAATAGTTTTTTAAATATCAAACAGCATTAAAATTCAGAATTCTTGTTTCAAACTTTATTAATAGAAAAGTCAAAAAGCAAATGACATCAATCTCAATTACAAAACATGATTTAAAGCTTCTAAATCAACGTATTTGAACTCGAAACAGTCAACTAATCTACTAAGTGACTTTAATTTTATATTTATAATTCAATAAATTGAAAAAAAAATTTATTTACGTTTTATTTCTAATAAATTACAAGTAAATTACAAGAGATCAAGGTACTAGGTCACGTTTTTGTTCCATTTTTTTTCCATTTATGAGGACTTAACAAATAGAAACAATTGTACTTCTGCAAAAAATGATATAGGCACAGTTTCAGTAAAAACAACACGAAACTTGGCGTTAAAAAAACATTCCAAATGTTTTTATCGAAAAACTTTTTCACGCGTGATACGTGAAATTCATCAAAGATTTCAAATATTCCGGACTTTTATAGTGAAATAAAAATTGAACCCAGATTTTGTAAATGTGTGACTTTGGTGACAATTCAAAAATCTGATTATGTGACTTAAAAGAGCTGTTTAATAAATTAAAACAAAACCCAATCATTCAAGAATTAAAGAAATTCATTAAAAACTTACAGTGTCTACTGGCAAAAAAATGAAATTGAATAGGCCTTTTTCACGCCATTTATTTAGATCTAATGGTTCTCATATTAATTAAAATCAGATTCAAAAAGAAAATTTTCGAGGAAGCTCTCTGGGAATTAAAAAATCACGGGTGCCCAAAAATCCGTTTTTGATTCGAAAAAATAAGATAAAACCAATTTTAACGACAAAATCAAACTTTTATAAACAAAAAATTTTATAGTAAATTGAAATCATAAAGTGTTTTCGAAAGGAATGTGCAACTATAATGAATTGTATAGTAAACTAAAGCTTAGTCTTTCTGCTTTAAAAAAAAATGTTTTTGTTCTGAAGTTTCTTTATTTTTGGTTGAAATTTTTAAAGCTAAAAAAAATTCGAAAAATAAACTCAATATATAAAAAAAACACACACAATTTTCCAAATTTTTTTTTTCACTAGCCTTTTATCGAAAAGCTCTTAGTTCCAGCTATATGTGTTCCAATTTTCAGCTTGATAGCTTGTTTGGAACAAAAGTTATTCGAAATAATGTCCATTTTCCTTAATTTTTACAATTTTTAAAAAATGACGTTTTTTGAAGGTTTTTTAAACATATCTCCTGGAAAAATGATCCGATTTTAACAATCTACGGCTCATTTTGATCAGCTCAAAATTCTCTACAAACCCACGTGTAAAAAAAAATTTTCGTATATTATTATTGACTAGGACACTTTGGGGTGGGGGTATATTGCAATGCTTCAGCCTGAAAATATTAAAATTAAAAAAAAAAATTCCGATAATATTTTTTTCGAAAAATAGACAAAATTCTGAACAAAATGTCAAATTTTCAAATCTCCAGCTCGATGGGAACATATTTTTTGCCTTAATTTAATCTTCGGACAAGCATTTTTGGGCACCCGTTAATTTGTTAAAAATCAAGGAAAAATTACTAGCAAAGAAAATAACATCCTCGTAAAACAGCGTAATTATTTTTCCTAAAATTTAAAATATATTATATATATTATCTAATCTAAATATTTGATAATTTATTTTGGTTGAATGAATTGAATATTTTTACAATATTCTCATCTGAATATATATTTTGCTAACATAATAAAAGATCTTTGGATCTAGAGGTTAGACTCGAAAAACCCAATACAATTAAATTGCTTAAAACTTACTTTTAATTATTTTGATTCGCGGTGGTCAATTGATATTATATTTAAAAAAATAATCATTATATAAAATTATTTTCTAGCTATAAGGTTACTTTAATTATTTCAATACACAAGAGAAAAGTCCATAGTTTTAACTTTATCGAAATTCTATTAAATATTTATCCAAATGAAATTATATTACTAGAAGATAGAAAAAAAATTTTATGTTTTTTCTCTTTGAGTAAGATCCCTTAAATAAAAAAGAAGTTTTGGTCTAATTAATTTTGAGCTTATTTATTATCTTGTTTAAAAAAAAAATTGAAAAATAAACAATTCAAAGACCTTTATATAGAGCTTGAGTTTAAACTTTTTTCAGCAAGAAAAAAAAATGCTGATAATTTGAATTTATTCGATTTTGAAAATTTTGAAATATAATTCAAAATTTTCGATTCAGTTTTTCATAAACCTATCAATTATCTTTTTTATGAATTGTTAAGGGAAAAAACAGAAATTTATCAAAAAAAAAGTTCTATTTCGTAATAAGAACAACTGCAATTAAGCAATTAATTAAAAATATAAATATATTTTTTAAATTTTAATTCCATATTTTCAAGGAACCAAAAAAGAGAAAAGCCATTAAACTTGAAACTATATTCAAGTATAAACTTAAAATCATTGGATTTTCTCAAACAAAAAAAAAATTTCATTTAATTTTTTATTGTTATATCAGCTATTTTTTTAAATTCAAATCCATAAGATAAGCAATTTTTCATTTGAGTTTTTTTGTTTAAGTCGGAAAAAAATTATATTCTCATAAGTTACCTCATTCATATTTTACTTAAATGGGCATTTTTCATTTAGACTGCTGAATTTTCACAAAAATTGATCGATTTGATTCAATTTATTTATGAAATTAGTTAATTTTTTGTTGGAATAAAAAAATTAGTATAAATATCTGGAAACAATTTGATTTTTAGGCATTACGTTTCCAATTTCATATTCAAAATTTAAGATCATTCGTATTTTTTAAGTCATTTTGAGAGTTTATTTTACATAGTATTTCAAATAGCCTAGCATTAAGAATCAAATTTATTAAAATCCTAAATTTTGTTTAGATTTTAAAGCTTTTTTTATATGTAATTAAGTATGAATTAAGTCATCTGAAGGAGATTCTCTTTAAAATTTTCACTATGACTTTTCAATCGAAAAATTCAATCAAATTAGTTAAAATTTTTAAAAAACGAAAATGGTTACTCAGACATGATATGTTGTTTTTTTCGTCAATTTTTGAGCAAAAATAATTTAAGATTTTATCAAAAATCCTGAAAAAAGTGATTTTTTTCATCTTTCTTAAAAACTGCTCGGTAGAATGGTAATTTACGTTTATTGAAAGAAATAAAATTATGGAAAAAAATCTGGGGCTAGTAAGATATCATGTCTAGGGTTAAAAAAAAGATTACATGAACGAAGAAATTAAATTGACTTTTTAATGGCTTTTAACTCATGACTTTTTTCTCTAGATTCCACAAAATTTCAAAACTAGAAAAATGGATTTATCGCGTTGAGTGAACATAGGTTCACATAATAGGTGAACATATTTACTCAGCCTAATTAGATGAACATTGAACATAAAATATGTGATATTCTAATATTTATTTTCTCAAATAACTCTAAATAAAATAGAATGGGTGGACGAAAAAACAATCTAGGTACAAAAAATAAAGGTGACCATATATTTAATATCATTGGCTATAATATTATTTAAAACCATCAATAAAACTCGACGTTTGACAGGGCAAAATAATATTTTAAAGGGTCAATCCTTTTTATTTAAAGCTTTCTAAAAATATTTTTTAGTGTATTTAAAGGATTAGCTCTTTAAAAATTCAGCGGGCAAGTGATTGTGTATTCAAATTTTTTGAGCAAAAATTTTACTTTGCCTAAACAGTAGCTAGTTTGAAATGTTTTAATTTACAATCGTTTTATCATTAGTATTTTGTTTTATTACAAGATCATCCTTTTAATTTTTCACTTTAAATTTAAAACTACCAAAATTTATATCAAAGTTTGGATACCTAATCTGTTCTAAGCTTAAATTTTTGTTTCAAATTAAGCCCAAAATCAATGGGCTAATTTTATTTACATGATCATTATTTATTTCATGTGAACACAAATGCTCACCAACTTAAAAGACACAAAAAATATCTCGACAGCTACTTGGAATTCTTTGAATTTAAGTGATTTTTTATTCGATAAACAATCAAAATCGAGCTTTTAGAAAAAATCTTATAGTACATATTTGTATAAAAACAACTCTAAGTAAAAACCGTTTGTTTAAATTTTTTCGGTAACAAAAAGTAATCCGTTTTTTTTCGCTTGGAACAAATTTTATTTATTAAAAAATTACTAAAAATCAAATTTAATATGTAATTTAAGATTTTAAATAAAAGCTTAACAATTTTTTTTTCTATCCAAAGTTGTTAATTTTTTAAGAAAATAAAAATATTCAGAGGCTATAACAAAAAACAACAAGACTTTAACAAATCGGCTAAATACTTATAGAGAAAATTTTAGCTCATTAAAGATTATACCCAAATTTTTTTAAATTTAATAAAAATCAAATTCTTTTAAAAAGTCTAAATTATTTTAGTTTGTCCGATATATTCTATTACAGATGAATCAAAGCCTATTTGACTAAAATGTCAAATTTTAAAAACAGGTGAGACGAGTTTTATTTTTCTAAATTTAAACAAATGAATACTTAGCAACTGACTAAAAAATTTAAAAAAAAAGATTCCTTACCGGGACCGGGTTTATCTATTTCATACTAGAAAAAAAATTTCTTTACCGTATTATCTAAGAATTTTTTTTTAATTAGAAAAATAATTTTGAAAAAGATAGGGATACATAATGGGATTTTAGACTTGTTTTTTTCTTGCAAGAGAGAGAGGGAAAAAAAAATTTTAATCTTAATTCGAGGTGTCATTTCGCACAACAACAAAATAAAATCCTTTTCTAACCTAAACTGTATGTTTGAACAAAAGACTTTACAACTAATAGTAGTTGTTGTTTTTTACTTAATTTAACAAAAAAGAAAGAAAGTAGGTTTAATAAATATGAAAATCTATTGAATCTTCTCTAAAATTTGAAATTGAGCTTAACAAAAAAAAACAAATGATTAATAAAAAATTTAAGTTTTTTTTTAATTTGTGGTCATTTATCGAAATTTTTTTTTTATTATTTTTCTCTTGCATTCAAGGGTTCTATTCAAACTCATAGTAATTAATAGCTTGAATGATATGATAGTAAAAAATAACTCTTTAACTTAGAGTCTACCTATTTATATAATTATAACTAAAGGATTTTAATGGGGGGAAAAAAAAAAGGAACTTATCAAAATTTTAATTAGAAAAATTAGATTCTGGGATTCTAATTAGTCTGACAGTTTCGCAACTGTGAGATAAGAAATCCGTAAAAATAAATTGTTGCGAAAATTTCAACAAAAAGAAAAACTCATATATAAATAAACTGAATAAGAAACACTTTTTTTAAAAAATTTAAAAAAAATCCAAATTGTTTTGAAGTAGTTTTAATTTCAAATTTAATTTTGCCACCACTTTTATAGTATTTGTTTTAAGAGAAAGAGAAAAAAAAGAGCGACTCATAAGTCATTAAAAGATTTTAATTGTAAAACAAAAAATCTAAGTCTCGATAAATTAAGTTTATAAATTAAACTCTCCAATAGCACTTTTATAATTTCAAAATAAAATATTTTATAATATTGAAAAAATTGAAAGCGGTTACTCAGGGAGAAGTTCATAGCGCCGGAAGCTTGACTACAATTTTTTCCTAATAAAAATTTTCAAATACTTTTTTATGTCATCTAAATCTTATTAAAAAAAAAACTTAATTTTTCTATCACTTAAAAGGTTCTCTTTTTAATTTTTTTAAAGGATATTTTAAAATAAAATTTTGCAATCAAAGATGATTTTTTTTAATCATTTCATTACAATTAAAGGATTTTAAAAAATTTTAACTACTATCCTGGTCATTCATTTGTTACAAAAATGAAAATTCATTTCTGTTCAAATTACTTCATAAACATTCATTAACGTTCAAGAACATTCAAAAGAATTCACGTGAATACAAATGAATACTTGTGAATATTCATAAACATTCGTTTTCGGAACATATGAATGACCAGGATAGTAAATTTGAAAATTTTAATTTATGCTGAAATGTATTTTAATTTTTCGGCGTTCTGTTGTACCATGTTTACCAGAAATTAAGATCTAATCGAGTATTTTTTTTTGAAAAAAATTAAAATAAAATTTTATTTTATAATACAAAATCAATTGAAAATATTTCGAATTAAGAAAAAGATAGAATCCTTCAATTAGAAGAATAAAAAAATAATTCGAATATTTCCTTATTTCGAGTGAATACGTCAAAAATATTCGAAAATCTTAGTTAATAGGAAAAGCATTCAAAAAAAGGAGGATCAATTTTTCTATTAAGAATTTTTAACGAAGCAATACTCCGGCTAATTCAGATCGGACAGAACTTTTACCGTAAATAAAATCAGGATATGTAACATTCTTTTTTTTCTGAAAGAATGGCGCTAAACCTTCAAGAAGCTGACTTAGCTGATTAATTTTTAAAAATAAATAAAGTAAGATTTACAACATTTTTTATTTTAGCTAGAGTTACTTTTTTAAGGAGAAGCGTCTTATTTTTGAAAAAAGCAGGAATTCAGAAAGAGTATCATTCAATAAGATTTTCAAAATACTGAATTTTCAAAAAGCAAAATAAAAAAGTCAAAGTACATAGTCATTTCAATTTTGAGTTGTTCTGCGGCGTTTAAATTTGTTTATATTCTTTTAAAAGAGCATTAAAGGTCAATTAAGATAAAATCGCCCTGATTTTATTTTTAAACAACAACAACAAAAAAATTTAAAATAAGATTTTTAAAAGCTAAATAAATAATTATTAAGATGACAGATATATTTTGTTCATTAGCTTAAAATTCCAATGATAAATTAAAAAAATCTGAAAATATACCTTTTTTTTAAGCTAAAATTAAACCATATGTCGCTTTGTAAGGTCTTACTTAGTAGGGTTTTTAGTTTTCTTATACAATAATCTTTTTGAAGAAAATATTTTCTTCATTTAAAAGATAAAATAAGTTTATATCAAAACTTTTTTCAATTTAAATTTTATTTTTATTTTTTTTTTTGTTGAATTCATTGTATGTAGATTCGACTAGCACAGACCATTAATCAAAATCATATAATTTTTAAAAAAGAAGAAAAAAATTAAATTACTCATTTTTTTTCTCTTCTTAGCAGAATTCTATGCTCGTGAAAATCAAATTCTCTAAATGATAATTTAATTTGACTCTAGTATAAAATAGTCACTCTTTTAAGTAAAAGTTTATTCTTTTTTTATTTTCTTAACGAGTTTAAAATTTTCTCTGAAAAAAGATATTCTAATCAATTTACAGGCTTTAAGAATTGACAAAATAATTTTTTTTAAAACAAAATTGAAACCATTTATTTTTAGAGCCTTAGTAGTAGTTGCAATTTTAGTGTAATTTGATAAGAGTTAAAGCTAATGAGAAGTTTGAAAAAATTTAATTAAGTTTATTTTAAAACTTTACTAATATTTTGATTTATTTTGATACTGATTTTTATCATGTTAAAACTGAATAATATTAATAATTTTTGCTATTCTTTTTTTAAGTTAGGTTCTTTAAGGTACTGCAAGAAATTTTTGGAATATTTCTAAGCGGATCAACAAGATTTTATTATCATTTATTAAGTAATCGATTAGCGTTTTTAAAGTGATTTTTATTTGTAATATTAAAAACCTGACTTTTTTCGAAATTTTTTCATCAAATTATTAAATACTAAAGATAATAATTTCGAACAGCTAGATAAAATTCTATAATCCAAGAAAAACTTTTATTTACAGGCGTCTTTAAATTCCTCAAATTTATTTATTGATCTAATATTGTGTTTAAATAGAGCTTTAAACACTTAATTTTTGATTTGTAATTCTTATAAGATAAAAAAGATGAAATCCCATTTATTAACTAGTCGGAAAAGATCCCTGAATAATGGATTTTCTTTCTTATGAGAACATATAAATATTATTGTAACTCAAATCCAATTTTATTTCAAATGGATTTAAGGGTAAAATTTTCATAGATTCATTAAATTAATAAATCTTTGTAATTTTAAAAAATAAAAGTTGAGAGATTGTTCCGAAAATGCCGATAAAATAACTTTTTTAATAAGATGTTTGAGGATATTTACAATTTTTTCTTAAGGCAAAATTTTTACGTTTTCTAATTTTAAATAATATGATGATAGAAAAATATCATTAGCTTTATTTTTTTTGGCTACTTTTTAGAATTTTAATAAGCGAACACTTTAAATTTTGATTCTTTTATGAAAAAGAATGTCTTATTGATCGAATGGATTACAAATTGAGTCGTATACATTTAAGTCAATAAGCGATAAACGCCCAAAACATTTAATTCAAAATAGGTTAACTTTTTTCTCTATAAATTTCTTTTGAACATAAATAAATATTAGATTTAAAAAAAGAAAAAGAAAGAAGACTATCAGATCCAGAGAGCATATTTCAACAATTTAGTTATATAAATATTTAAATTTGAAGTTATCAGAATGTTAAAAAACAAAGACTTGTACTGACTATAAAAATTATTCAAGTTAACTTTATTTTTTTCTTTGTTGAAAATTAAGAAAAAAATATGGAATGGATCAATTTTAGCTTTCAGATTTTAGTCTATTAAACTAGCTTACTAGCATTTATTCAGAATTTCTGAAATATCAAAATTAAGAAAAGTAAATTCAAAAATTAACCTTTTTAAAACGAGATTTTGTTTGGCTCATACTAGTCTAATTGAGACCATTAAAGTTGATGAAATGTTTAAATTATTTCAAAAGGTTTAAAAATTTCTACTCTTCATAATCAAATCGAATTTACTTGTTACTTACTTAATCAGATTGATAATTTAGTTATCTCGTTTTAAAATAAGTTGTTTTATTTTATTTTTTTTTTCATCATGTTCTTCCAAATATTAATAAAAAAACAATGTAAACATGAGGAGTTTTTTTTATTTTGTTCTCAATCTCAATCAAAAACTTAAGATAAAGCGATATTTAAATAAACTAGTGTATTAGTAAGTGGACTTGTTATTATTGAGGATATGGGAAATTTTATTTGTTTTCATTAATTTATAGCAATTTTTTTACTTCCTTTATAGTTTTTTTTTGTTTCAACCAGCAAAAAAAATTTTGATTTTTATAAAAATTGCATTCTTTTGACAGTGTGTCATTTATCTATTGAGCATCTCTTCGTTTTTAATAAGTTGTACTATCAAATTTTAATGTTCTAAAAGAATCCAATCATCATAGAACCTTTTAAAATTTGAATTTAGAAGTAAATTGATTGAATAATTTGCGAGGAGGAAAAATCTCGTAGCGAGCTTATTTAATGACTTTTTAGAAAACGAAACATTTCATTTGAAAAAGGATCATGCTCTTTTAAGAGCCATACATTTATTACTTAATGTTCAAATTTGATCATTTCGCCCATATTTTATAGCTGTATTTCTAAAAATTTTATTTATTAATTTTATGGAAATTCTTTAATTACTTAAAATAAGTTAAAAATACGAGGGAAAAGTATTAAAAATTAAAAATAAAAAGTTAATAATTCTTTTACTCTCTAGGACATAATGTGAGTTTTATTTTCAAAAAATTAATTAAAAAATGTATTTAAGAGTTGTAGAAAATTTTGTTTATTTAAAGAAAATATATCGAAAAAATCGAATAATTACAATGATAATGTCGATTTCTTTGTTTTCTTAATATTTCTCAATATAATTTATAGGTTTTGTTAAATTAGAAGCAAATCAATTTGGGGTGCTATTTGAAATTTCAATTATTTTACAACTCATTTTTTAAAGTTAAAAAAAAAGATTTTGAAACAAATTACATTTAAACTGATTGTAAATTTATTTTTATTTAATTTTATTTAACTCTCAAAAGTTAATCATGATTTTTAACAATTTTTAAAATCTTTTCTAATATTTAGGCAATTGTCTAATTAATATTTACTACCGGATTTTTATTTAGGAAAAATATCTTAAAGTAAAAAAATGATTTAGGACAGTTTCAGTCAAGTACGTGATATTTTCCCAATTTTTTTTTACTCTATTGTATTCTTTAACTAAAAATCAAAAACGAATAAAAATATTTATTTCGGGATTAAATTCTTCCAAGTGGTCTTTAATTCAAATTTTTCACCGACAAAAAAAAATACAAAATTTTAATTAAATTTTTTTTTTCAATTTTTTTTAAAGATTAAAAATTATCAGATACAAATTTTGAATTGTTTTTTTTTTAATTTCAAAACAAAAGCTTTCTGGCTTAAAAATAGAAATTTAAAGTAGTATAAACATCTTTAAGATGAGATTATTAAATATACGTAATATCCTGTTACTGGGATTTATACTAAGTTTTACAAATATTGTTAAAACACAAACTGATTATGACGGCAATGTTGAAGCTACTGACGGTAGTCCTGATGCTGAGCTTTTCAATGAAGAAACTACTGATTTAAATGAACATGGTACATCTGACGGTGCTGCCGAAGTCGCTGAAGAATTAAAACAAGAAAACTCTAACGCTGATGAAAATACAGAGATGGCTAGTGTAGATGATGAACATAATTCTTCGTTAAATAGTACTCAACATGAAAAAGATTTGATCAATACAGATGATCAAAGCTTAAATAGTGAGGCAACCTCTGAAGAAGTTACTAATCAAGAATCGGAAATCGCAACCACTGAACTTTCAGCTAATGAAAACATTTCAGTTGAAAATTCTGATTTGACTTCTGAAATTCCTGATGAAAATAGTGTTCCAACTAATGGAGCTACAATTGGAGCTTCAGAACAATCGACTGATGGAGCATCACATGAAGAAGCTACTGAATTAACATCAGAAGGAGCATCCGAAGGCACATCAGAATTAGTCGCAGCTGACGATTCATCAAACACTGATGCTCAAACAGTTGAAACTGAAAGTTCAACTGAAGCTGATGCAACTGAGACTCAAGATGCCCAAACAGAATACGAAAATCAAGTTGAACAATCATCAACTCCAGATGCAGTTGAAAATTCTGTTCAAACAACAACAATACAATCAATTGAATTAGATTCTGAAATGACAACTTCAAATGATGATGAGAGCAGTGGCGAAACTTCTGATTTACTTGAACCGAGCAAATTTGTCATTTGTGGTGAAGATCAAATTAAATGCGATATGAAATGTTTAAGTATTCAACAACGTTGTGATAAAAATTTGGATTGTCTAGATGGTAGTGATGAAGAAAATTGTGACCAAGAAACAACATTAACAACTGAAGACGAAACAACAACAACTGAAGAAGAAACAACAGCGACAGAAGAAGAAACAATTACATCAACAGAAGAAATGATAACTTCAACAAATCGAATTGTTGAAACGACAGAATTCGTTCCAGAATTTTTAACAACAACTACATCTATTCCAGGTGTCTTAGAAATGACATTAAATCCAGATGTTGAAACTTTAAAAGTTCGCCAGGGTGGTGTTCTTCAATTTAATTGTGATGTAACTGGTCCCTATAGTAAACTCTTAGTCTTAGTTTATAAAGATACTAAACCAGTTGATCAATCTGATTCTGGATCATTGACAGTTAGAATTGAAAATTTTAAAGCTTCTGATGCTGGTTCGTATTTGTGCTATGGTTTTCCAGAAGATAGAAGCAATTATGTTGTCAAGTCTCTTAATGTTGAATTAGGTAATTTAAAATTTTAGAAATTCAAATCATAAAAAAATATCTTTATAACAAATTAATTAATAGATTCCGTTATTGTTGGTTTTCCAGGATATACAGAATCGCCTAATCAAAATGATAATGTTAAGTATGTTGAATTTCCAGTCGATAGCAATATTGAAATAGAATGTGAATACTCCAGCGAGGAAAATGTTAAATGGAGAAGAGTTGATAATGTAAAATTTTTTCTTTTGTATTTTTTTCAAGCTTATATAGTTTGTTAAATTAATTTTTTTAAAGGTAATTACTGATTATAATAGAGAATTTAATGGAAAATTATTATTGTACTATTTGAGGATTGAAGACAGTGGTTTGTACGAGTGTGAATTACCTGATGGTCGTAGAAGTCAAGTAAGACTAAGAGTTACTAGCCAAGACAATCAACCTCAACAGACTACTACACAAGTTGTACCAACAACACGACCAGATTACGATGAACAAAGTAATTATTATTTTCTTAAAATTTATTCGAAATATTAAAAAGAAATATTAAAAAAAAATTCTAATTTTATTTGTGTAGTTTATGCGATAAGAGCTTATGTTAGAGATCAAACTATAGAATATAAGAGTGGTGATAATGTTGAACAAGAATGTGATGCCATGACAAATGGAAATAGCTTAGAAATTAAATGGTTCGACCCAAGAAAACAAGAAATCAAGTCAACAAGTCAAAGATTTTCCATTTCAACTACTGAAACATCTCAATCGCCTTTGGGAAAAATTTCAAAATTAGTCATTAACGGTGCAAATCCAGCTGATTCTGGTTACTATGAATGCGTAGTTGTTGTTGGTTCTCAAAAAGAAACAGTTCAGTTTGAACTCAAAACACAAGCCACTGAAATTGGTAATTTTTAAAAATTCAATTTTAAAATTTAAGATATTTCAATGAGAATTTTCTAAAATTAAAAAATAATAGGACCACAAAAAGGTTTTTTTTTTAATATTTTAATTTCGATATTTTTTTGTTAAATGCACGAGTAAAAATTAATTGGAAAAAAGTTGAATCAGTTTTACAAAGTTTATTTAAATTTTGACGCATGATTGTCTAATGTTTAGAAAAAAAATTGCAAAAAATTTTTTTAAATTTTTTCTTAATTTTTAGTCTGTGATATTGAAGAGGCAACGTGCCGAAATGGTCAATGTATCCCAAGATCAGGTCTATGCGATGGTCGAACTGACTGCTCAGACGGATCAGATGAATTAAATTGTGGAGGTAATTTTTAAAAAATTGACAAAAACAAAAAAAAAATTTGCAATAAAAACCGTTCATTTTTTTTTAAAACCTCTCAGGCTCAAACGATGGAAGTAAGTTAAAATAACAAAAAAAAGATAATTTATTAGTTAACCTTTGAATGAATTGTTTGAAAAATATTCACCTTAACTTCTTTACTAGTTTAACTTACTTAATTTCTTTAATATGCCACATTATTCTTGCCATAACATTTTAACGAATAACCCAATTTTTTTATGATTGAATTGTTGAAATGAAATTAATATTTGATTAATACTAGGATGTGAACCTAATGAGAAACAATGTAGAAATCAAAAATGTATACAAAAAATTTGGTTCTGTGATGGTGAAAATGATTGCGGTGACAATTCAGATGAAGATCAATGTCGTAAGTTATTTTTTTTTTCATTCAAAAAACCAAAAATTTGAAAATTTAATTTTTAAATTTTAAATTAAAATAGCATATTACAACGGTAAGAATAGTAATACAACTCTAGATTAGAAATACTTATATCTAGTAGCCTTAAATAGTTCTATTCATTTGTTGACTACTTTTTTTTTTTAATATACGGTCAACACCTGAATACTTAGTATTAATGTAGTTACCTTAGATATATATATTTTTTGTAGTATTGCATGATTTATTTCCTTTAAAACAAAAAAAATTTAATTAAATTTCGAATTAAGAAATTTTTTTGAAATTTTATAAAATTTATTTTTTCCTATTTAAAAATTTTAAATGGAGAAAAATAATTTAAGAGCTTTTAATACTAATGTAAAGACCTTTTCTGTCTCAAAATCGATTAAAAGCTTAAGGAAAAATTTTTTTTAAATCTTGATATTCTGCTTAACTTATTTGGGATGAGTTTCTAGCTATAAAAATTATGAAAGATTTTCAAATTTCTTTTCTCATAAATCCAAATATAAAAATTTAAACGAAAATTTTCGAGATAAGTTTAAATTTTCCGAGCCAAGTCAAAAGCTTCACCAATTAAATCTGTTAGTAGTAATTAATAGAAAAAAAAGATCCTTTTAAAAAATAAATACCTTTTATTAATATAGTTTAGCTTCACTATTTAGATGTATTTAGTTTTACTAATATTTAATTTTTTAATTTAGCTCAACCTAAACCAGGAGAGATTTGCAAAACCCATGAGTTCTTATGTCGCAATGGACAACAATGTGTTTTAAAAGGATTCGTTTGTGATGGTGAATATGATTGCTTAGATCAAAGTGATGAAATTGGTTGTGGTAAGCTTTAATTCAAATTTTTCGAATTCTAAAATGTTTTGACCTTAAGTTAATTAATTGCTTAGAAAAACCATCAATTGTTAGAGGTCCAGTAAGAAATTTAACTGTTGTTTTGGGACGCTCATTTACAATTAGATGTGAAGCTACTGGTTTCCCAGCTCCGTATATTAATTGGCGTCTTAATTGGGGTCATGTTTGCGAAGAGCCAAGATGTGTAACCACCAATGAAAATGGTGTTGGTACTTTGACTGTAAATAATGCTCTTATCACCGACGCTGGTGCTTATTCATGCGAGGCTTTAAATAGTAAAGGTAGAATTTTTGCCATACCTGATGCAATTGTCTATGTCCAAATAAATAATAATGGAAACAACATAGAACCAACAAGACCGAATCTCCCAGTAACACGTAAGTCCAGCAAAAAAAACAAAAAATTAAAAAATTAATTTTTTAAATTATTTTTTTATTCATTAGCTCCACCAATTACTCAATATTGTGATCAATATGGTTCATATAACAGATACCCTCCATGTCAATGCAGAGTAATTTTAATTTAAAAAGAATATTAAATGAAAAATGTTAATCAAAATTTTTAAAATTTTTAGCCTTACATTACTGGAACATTTTGTGATCAATGTCAATATCAACAATTTCATTTAGTCATTGAAAATCGCAATAGCTTATGTGCACAATGTTTTTGTAATGGTCTTAATGTAAATTGCCGTTCGAGCAATTTATTTTATGATAGAATTGAGTCCTCTCTAGTTAGAGACAACGAAGACTGGTCTATTAATAATTTGGATAGAAGTTTAAGAACTCCTTTAATAACTCGTGACAGATCACTAGAATTTAGAAGTTTTGAAGATTATCCGAGTGAAGATTTCTATTTCTATGCTCCAGCAAGATATTTAGGAAATAAATTAGGATCATATGGTGGAAATTTTACTTTCAATATTCGCTTCGAAGGACCAAGTGCAAGACCGAAAAAATTAGATATTAGACTATCGGGTAATGGTGTTAATTTGATTTATCGTTTGGGAAGAATGATGTATCCATATCAGGATTATAAAATTAATATTTTGATGGTCGAAGTAAATTGATTTTTTTATTTTTTCGTTTTTTTTCTTAAAATAATTTTTTATTTTTTAAAAAAGGATGATTTTAAAAGATTCGAAGACAATGGTCGAATTGATCGCGAACAATTTTTGACTGTTTTGGCAGATTTAGACAAGCTAATGATTAGAGCTAGATATTTAGACTTTCAATACGCAGTCATTTTAAATCAAATATCATTAGATCATGCTGAAAGAGCTTACTCGCAAACTGGTAAAAAAGCTCTTGCTGTTGAGACTTGTGACTGTCCAATCGGATACACTGGAAAATCTTGCGAAGTAAGTCAAACTAGAGTTGTTTGTATGAGATTTAAAAAAATAATAAAAATTTCAATTTTAAGTCATGTGCTCAAGGTTATAAACGAGTTCAAACTGGTTCATATTTGGGAAGATGTGAAAAAGCTCAAGATGTTCAAATAACTTTAGTTGATGTAGCACCAAATAATGTTCTTACTTTAACACCTGGAGAAAATCACGTTGTTTATGTCACTGTAATTGGAGTAAGTATTTAAAAACGAATAAAAAAAATCCTACTTTAAAAGGAATTTTTTTTGATAGAGATTAGAAATTATAATGTTAATTCTCAAGTCTAAACTTAAAAATTTCCGAGATTGGCCTAAGTTTACCAAATTATAATTTATTTTTTATTTTAAGAGTGGCGATTATGTTCAATGGGTTAAAGAACCAGAAGGTTACTTACCAACTGGTGTATCTCAACAATACAATAATTTAGTTATTTCAAATGCGCGTCCAGAAATGTCAGGAAATTACACATGTTATATTATAACACCAAATGGTGAAATCAGGAAAGTTCTAGTAATAAATATTCCAGGTAAAGTAGTGAGACAACCACCAAGAATTTATTCTCCAACTCCAAGAGTTCAATCTCTTAGCGTTGGTGAACCATTCGAATTAGAATGTTCAGCTATTGGTGATCCAAGACCAACAGTTAGAATAGAAACACCACCAAGTCGTTTTGCTATGCAACCACTACTTCGTGGTGAGGCTTCTTCAGCTAAATTTCAAGTTAATTATTTCACTGAAGACAATGCTGGTACTTACTATTGTATAGCTGATAACGGTATTCAAGTTGTTGAAAAATTTGAAGTTTCCCTCAAAACCGGATATCCACCGTTCATTCAAATTTATCCTAAAGAAATTGAAGCCTATGAAGGTTCGTCATTGACTATAAATTATACAATCACTGGTACTCAACCAGTTAATGTTAAAGTCAAATTGTACTCATCTACAAGCCAAGATGAACCACTTGGTAGCATTTATGTTGACAAAGACACTAATAACATTATGATTAGACAAATAACTAGAGATATGGATGGTCAATATTTAATTGAGGCTTCCAATGATTACGGAACAATTCAAGATTATTTCTCTTTAAGAGTTCTAGAAAGTAAGTTTTTAAGTTAATTTAAAACTTTTTCTTTTTAAATTATGTCGCGTATAGAAGATGGTATTTTTGAGGATGATTGTATTAATCATATTTATCATATTATTGGTAAAATTAAAATTTACCTCTTGAGAAATGTTTAGAATAGAAAAATTAAAAAACTTGCTTCCGACTCTTTAAAAGCTATTGTATTAGGAACACAACTTGCTCTTATATAATTTAAACATAATTTAGTGAAAGTTAACCCATCATTTTTTTAATTTCTGTATAAGAAAAAAGATAATTTTCAAACATCACATAAGTTAAAGAAAAAATATGAATGCCTTTGCTAGGCACTGGTTAAGTTAATCGTTTAAATAATTTAATAAGTTGATTTGCTTCAATTTAAATTTTTTTAGTGATTAAATTAATGATATCAAAAAATTTATTAGACGCGTAAATTTTAGCAAAAAAAAACAATTATCTTTTTACTATTATTTATTGGGATCTTAATTAGTTTTTAGAGTTCTTTTAGATTTGAAAAATTGAAAGATTTTTTAAATTTTATTTTTAATATTTAAGCACCTGGACCAAGAATTAGCATTGCGGAAACTGTTGTACGAACCTTAGCTGGTTCCAATATAAAAATAGAACCACAAGTTCAATTTTCTGGTCGACCATATTTCACATGGACCAAAGACGGCTCATCACTGCCATCAGATGTCTTAGCCGATCGTCAAACTTTATATATTCCAAAGACATCTAAAAATCATCAAGGTACATACACTTTAACTTTAATAGACGATTACGGAACTGCTAAAATCCAAGTCAACTTAATTGTCGATGAACCATTGTCGCCAATTAAAACTTTTAATCCATCGAGAATAATTGTTAAACACGATATGGATATTGAATTGGAAGCTGGTAAAAATGCCAATTTACTTTGCCAAATTCATCAACGAAATTCAAACAGCCGTGTCATATCAACAACTTCATGGATTCGTGGTAATAAAGCACAACGTGAAAGATTTCCAAGTAATATTAGACCAAATCAAGAACGTTTACAAATAATTAAAGTCAAACCAACTGACGCTGGTCAATACACTTGTATTGTTAGTTCAAGTGATGGCACAACTCAAATAGCAGTTGTTAATTTGAGAGTACGAGCACCAGAAGGTGAACAAATTGAATCAGTACCACCATCAGCCAGATTGAATACAAGAGAAAAAACAGCTAGTCAAGGAGATAGTTTTGAACTTACTTGCACAGTCAGTGGTTATCCAACACCTACAATTCAGTGGTTATTTAACAATGATAGAGTTGATAGATTACAAAATGTCTACGTGAGAGATAACACTTTGCATGTACGTGATGCCCAAGTCGACTTAAATGGTTATTTCACATGTCGTGCTGTCGGTCAAGAAGGTCGTTATGCTGAAGACTCAGCCACTATTCGAGTATTAGAACGTGAACCAGAAGTACCAAAGCAATTCTCAGTAGACGTCAATCCAAGATCTTCAAATCCTTCAACTGGTGAAACAGTTAAATTACTATGTGTCGTCTTTGATTATGATGGTAATACATATACTTCAAATGATTTGAAATTCACATGGTCTAGACAAGATGGTGATTTACCAAGTGGTGCTTATGCTAGTTCAGATAGTTTAACACTATACAATTTACAAGCACAAGATAGCGGTTCTTATGTATGTCAAGTTGAAAATGTTGTTAATGGATTACAAAATTCTGGTTATTCATTAGTTAATGTTATTCAAGACTTTCCAAGTGTTCCAGAAAACCAACCTGTTGAACCATTACGCGTCGAAGTATCTCCAAAAGAATTAAATTTAAAACAAGGCAGAGAAGGCGAGCTATTTTGTAGTGTTACTGGTGGAAGAAATCCAAGTTTGAAATGGAAAAAATCAGGTGAAGAATTAGACCCAAGTAGACATTTAGTTGAAGGTGGTAAACTAAGAATCTTAAATGCCGTACAATCCGATCGTGGTTATTTTGAATGTGAAGTCATAGATGGTGATGATTATGCTCGCGATTACGCTTTGGTTGAAATTGAAGCTAGTGAATTACCACAAATTGAAATATTTCCAAATTTAGATCAGTTAGATTTGGACTATGGTGCTACGGCCTATATTCAATGTAGAATTATAAGTGGTACACCAACGCCTAGTTTAGAATGGAGAAGAGTTGATGGTCAACAATTTTCTCAAGGAGCTTCTTCAATACAAGATGGTAGTCTTTTACAAATTGTAAATGCTGGACAAAATGAATTTGGTGTTTATGAATGTGTAGCTAGAAATGAAGAAGGTGAAGCAAGAGGTCGCATATCATTGGTACCTAGAGGTAATCCAACAGTCGTAGAACAACAACCAGAGCAACCAGAAGTTGAACCAGAGAGACCTAATGATTTCAATCAACAAGCACCAGATGTTGTTTTAAATCAAAAAAGAGTTGAAATTCGCGAAGGTGAGACAGCTAGTTTGAAATGTGGAACAACAAGCCCTCATCAAGTTAGATTTGCATGGTACGCTCCAGATGGCAGTTATATTGGCGGAGATGAAGAAGGCAATGTTCAAATTGAAAATATTCAAAAATCTGGTTCTGGATACTATACATGTCAAATTGTGAGCTCTTATGGTGAGACATCAGATAGAGTATTTGTCGATGTTTTAGAAAATGAACCAGCTCAATTGAGAGTTGAAGTTAGACCAAAATCTAAAACAGCTTCTGAAGGCGGTCGAGCTGAATTTACATGTCACGCTAAAGATGAAAATGGTAATGAATTTGATGACACTCTTATTAAATGGAGCCGTCCAGGTAGTCTCCAATTACCACAAAATCATCAAGTACGTGGCAATCAATTGATTTTATATAATGTAAATGAAAATGATGGTGGTCGATATTTATGTACAGTTCAAGCTACTTATGGTCGAATTGGATTTGATGCTGCTTATTTACAAATATCAAAACGTGACTCAACAAGTGCTTTTCCAGTTTATATAAGAGTTTTAGAGTCTCCGATTGATACTTATCAACCAACTGCTGCTTTCCGTTATGGTGTTCGAGTCACTGCCGAGTGTGTTGCCCAAGCTGATGACGTCGAAGAAGTAACATGGACTAAGAGTGAGGGTGTAAGTCGCGCAATGTATGAAAGACGAGAAAATTCAAATACCTTAATTATACCGGCTTTAGTACCAATGGATTTGGGAACTTATGTTTGTATTGCAATTAGACGCAATGGTGAAAGAGCTCAAAATAGCATTGTATTTTCACGTATTGCTGATCAAGGCAGTCAATTTACGTATGAAGTTAAAGGTCCGACTGAAGCAGTAGAAATAGTTACTGAACCACCAAGACCAGTTGAACCCGAAAGAGAACAAAACCAATTTAGTAATTCTGAAGAGCCGAAAGCCACTTTTGTGAACGGCAGGGAATTAACTGCAAATGTTGGTGGTTCTGTTGTAATTGAATGTGAAGTACAAGGAGCTGAAAAGGTTGAGTTAGTTAGACATGGTGAACAATTGAATGAAAATCATCGACTTGAAAATTCTGGCCGACTCCATCGTTTGAGTTTATTTAATTTAAATGAAAATGACAGTGGTTATTATTTATGTAATGTTGAGGGACCTAACGGTGCAACCAGAGATCACCTCTATTTACATGTTGTTAGATCAGCCGAATCAGATAACCAACAAAATTATAATGAGCTAGATCGTGAGCGTGAAGAAAGAGAAAGAGAAGAAAGAGAACGAGCCGAAAGAGAACAAAGAGAAAGAGAAGAACAAGAAAGAATAGACCGCGAAAATGAAGAGAGAGAAAGACTTGAACGAGAACGTGAGGAACAAGAGAATGAAAATCAACGAGATCGTCAAAAACCACTCGTATATATAAAAACCTTAACTAATGGTGCACCCATAAGAGAAGGTAGTGAATTAAAATTACAATGTTTAGTCAATGATTTAGATGCTCAAATTGATTTTGGTGGTGAGATAAACAACAACGAGGGTGACAATCCACTTTTATTTATTGAAAAATACGATAATTCAATTCGTTATGAATTATTATTCTCACCATTCTTGCCAGAACATGCTAAACAATATAGATGCTATTCAAGAAATAGATATGGCGAAAGTGAAGATATTGCTTATATTGAGCCTGAAGCTGATGGTTCATTTAGTTTCAGAACAGGTAAATTTAAAAATTTGAATTTAGAGAGTCTCATAATCGACTTGTTTCTAAATTATTAATTTTTTAAAAATAATTTTTTGATAAAATTTTTTTTTTTAAGAAAAATCAAGCTCAAATGTTTTGGTACCAGGTAATCCACATGTAGAAATTTCAGTAAGAGGATCTGTAGAAGATCAATCTTATGTTGAGCTAAATTGTCGCCTTGAACATGAAAACGGTTTTCCAGCAAGATCATACGCATGGTCAAAATTTCCAACTTTGCCACAAACTGCTCAAAGAGACGAAAATCGATTATCTATAACTACATTCGATAATAGTAAAGACAATGGTTTATACACTTGTCGTGTATTGACCGATGATAAAGAATACGAAAAAACTCAATTAGTAGCTTCAAATGACTTTTTGTTAAGAAAAAATCCATTCTTTAGTTTTAGCAAGAGTCATGAAGAGGATGCCATCGAAGTCAGATGCAGACCTGGTAATTAATTTTAAAAAAAAATTTATTTTTCCTTTTTTAGAAAAAATAAAAAAATACTTTCTTACTAGACACAGCAAGTACTTATACCTGGTCAGCTAAACCTGAGCTAACCACACCGGATACGTACAAAATTGACGGTGATGTTCTCGTTTTGTACAGATCAGATGCTGTAAATCATTTTAATTGTGATTTACAAGTCGATACTGAATACGGACCAATATCACTAGATTTAGAAGTTAGCCGTACTTTATTGGAAAGTGCATTTGCATCAGTAGTTGATGTTAATGTTCATTCATCATTCGATGAAAATAATGAAAGTGTCAAGGCTGAATGTCAACCGGGTGAGGATTGCTAGAGATTTTTTTCACTTAATTTTTATTTTTTTTTGTATTCTGATAAATTAGATGTACTATTAAATAGAACACTATCTTAAACAAAAAATTGCTTTACTAAACTTCTTAAATTGCTATCAAACAAATAGCTTTAATACTTTTTTTTTTGTACTACATCTATTTAGTCACTACACTTTTTTTTTGTGTAAAATAGAAAAAAATTCAAACCCTTATCCCGAGTCACTAAGGTGATTAAAAAACTAAAAACAGTATTATTTTTTTGTAATACAAAACTATTTTTGAATCTTATCAATCATTTTAATGTTTACGTTTGAATTTTTTTTTAAATATATTTTTTTTTATTTTAATGTTTCTAACTTTATTAAAAAAATATTTTATATTAGATTAGTTTTTTTTTTTTTGAATATTAAAAAAAATTATTTAAAAAAATTAATAAAACATATTTAAACTAAATGTACTCTATTAGATGTTATTTACACCCACCTCAATATTTAGATATTGTGAACTTTTAGCTTTTGATTATATCTTTTTACTAATGTGCTTATATATTTTGTTAATATTACTTTGTTAATTATTTCTTTAATGCAATCGCTTAATTCAATATTTCACACATGAAATCTTGGTCTTTTTTGGACCAAGGGATGAAAGTTTTTTAGAACATTTTTTCGCTTCAAAAAGTTTAATTCTTAAAAATGTGACATAAAGTTAATTAACTTTGATACCGCATTTTTAAGTTTTAAAGAAAATCTGACAAAAAAAAATTTATGATTGTCTATTAAAAGAAAAATACTCACGCTGAATTTTGCCAAGAATAAGTAGAAAAAATTTTCCTATATTTAATCTAGTACTTACGCTACGAATATCAATAAGGATTAAATTACTCTAACCTGTTGCAATGTTCATGTTCTGGGTTATTCTTCATTTTGATATGTCTTTCAAAGAATATTTTACAAAATTTTTTTTATGAATTGAATAGATTTGTTCTGTAAATTGAACAAGAATTTTCAACATTCGCACACTTTTTATCCTTTCCAAATTTACTCATTTTGCATAGAATTTCCAGAAGCTGGATAAAAAATGCACAAATTGTTTTTATTTTTGAAAAAAATAATTTTGTCGAAAAATTCATGCCGCCGATGATTCTGTGTACAAACTTCGGCACATAAAACTTAGAAGATCAAAGAAATTATCTGACAATCTTGTGACTACCGAAGATATTTTTGAACTTAATGATAATCGAATTACAGGATTGATTCAATTATGTATATACCGTATTTCCGTGTTTAAGAAGGCGTACATTAAAACCCGATAGACCTCAACCATGTTAAAATAAATATTTAAAAGTGCGATGCACTCGAATTGGAAATTTGGTTAATAACGAGCGTTAGTAAAAAAAAAAACCCAAATATTAGCAAAGCGTTTAAAATTAAAAATTTTATTTAAGTGCACAATTTTTACTTGAGAAAAAAAAGTTTTAAATTAATATTTTTTATAATTTCAGAAAGAAGTGCAGCTTCTCATAAGGAAAAAAAAATATTAAACCAAATTTCCAATTCGAGTGCATCGCACCTATTAACTTTTTTTTTAACATTGTGAGGTCTTTGTAGGTGCATACTCCCAAATTGGCAAATCGGGTTTTAATGCACGCCTTCTTAAACACGGAAATACGGTAATAGAAAATTATTGGCTAAAATTTACTCAACTCTCTCGTCAGAATTCTTTTTTTCTTATATAATATTACGGATGATGATTAATGGGAAAGTACTTCTAAATATTCAAAAAGCATAAATAATTCAATAAAATAATCCAAAATATTAAACGAAACTTAAAAAAACTATTTGAATTATTTCAAAATTTGGTCGCAATCTTTTCAAAAGCAATAGTAAAAATTATACAGTCTTTGCACATAAAAATACAAAAACAAAGATTTATTTTTTGGTAACTTAAATAGCTATAGTATTTAGCTAAGTGCCATAGTTAGATCTTTTGAGCTTATTTGAAATTTAATTAATAAAAATTATTTCGAATTAAAAATAGTTCCTAAATGCATATTAGTTATTTTCTCAAAATGTTGTCATCAATGTTGACCCCAGCTTCTCTTCACTATCAATTTAAAACTTATATTTAAACAATAACTTAGTTTTGTTTAACAAGCTTTGTTTTATTAGTTGCCTTTATATAAAGCTTACCAAAACAATAATTGATTTTATTCTTTCATAGATAAACCTGTACATAAAATTTATTGGGAAAGAGCTCATGGCGCACAATTTACTAAAAATGCAAAACTCCATTTTGGTAGCTTGGTAATTAAAAATATGAATGATAAAGATGAAGGCGAGTATATATGTAATGTTATTACAATAAACTATAACCATTTAAGAAAATCCATTGATTTAAAACGTCCAAATTACGGTCGAAATCATGAAACACCTATTTTGAAAATTAAACCGATTGAAGTAGATTTAAGAGAAGGAGGACGAGTCGAACTGGAATGTATCACAGGTATTTAACATGTTAATATTTTTTTAATTTTAAATATTTATAAATTAACTGAAACACGAATTTTTCATAGCACCCCATTTTACTTTAAAAAAAAATGTTTTAAATGTTGCTTGTGCTTTTAAATCTTTTAGAAACATTTAGCTGTATTCTTAATGCCTTTTTTTACTCTTAATTTTTACAATATTTACTAACATTAAATATAGATGAATGATCAAAAAACCAAGAGTAACTTACTAACATTTTAAAAGAATTTTTCGCTTTCAGAAAATAGGCTTTAATTTATTAAAAATTTAAGAAAAAAATCTAGAAAAATATATGGATGATATAAAATGGTACAAAATGGGTTTTTTGATAAGTTCGACATATCGATTAAAAATTGAAAATTTGACTGAACATGACAAGGGTATTTATGAATGTGTCTTACACTCAAAACCAAATTCAATAAAATTCGTCGAATTCGATGTCGAATTTAAAAATCGAAGACCTGAAATTATTTTCACATTTATTGAAAATGATATTAGACCATTCGGACAAGTAGTTGTTGTTTGTGAAAATTTAAGTAAAACTTATTTAATTTTATAGAATTTTTTTTTGTTTAATTTAAGTTCTTGTTTTTATTTAGATCATCCTAATTCAGTTGTCAGATGGCATAAAAAAGATAATAGTAAAAATTCTACCTCGTTTATTAAAGGAAATCGTTTGACCATTAAAAAACTCAATAAATATGATTTAAATAATTATGAATGTCATTCTGAATCAGATAGAATAAATTTGATCAAAATTTTAGAACTAGACTCCCTTGAATATCATAAAGAAACTGATTATTTCTATGATTCGATGCGAAATTTAAATATCATTTTATCAGATGATGCGTCAGATTTAAGATTGAATGGGAAAATAGTTTTACAATGTACTAATGAATGTAAGATTTTGTAAAATTTTAAAAACTATTCTCGAATGTGCGCCTCCATAGCTCAGTGGTTAGAGCACTAGTCTTGTAAACTAGGGGTCGGCAGTTCGATCCTGCCTGGGGGCTTTATAAAACTCTTTTTTTTATTATTAGATAATTTCTTTGAAAAGAAAATTTGGCTCATAAATAAATTAGAAAGAAATATGGATAATATAAAAATTTACAATGATACTTTGGTAATAGAGCCTTTTAGTAAAGAGGATTATGGAATTTATTCATGCTTATTTGTTGACATTTATGGCGAAAAGAGGCTAAATTTTAAAATTGATGAAAACTTAATTAGATTGGATAATAAAATTGAAAAAGCTAACCCACATCTACACTCATTAGATATATTCGATAAAGATAAAAAACAATTTGAAATTGATGAAGTTATAAATTTTGTTCATTTTTCCGGAAGCTATAGTGAAGGATTTTTCAGATTAATTTGTGAATCAAGTAAGTTCCTGATTAAATAAAAATATTTTTTTTCTTATCATCTCATTTAAAATTACTTATTTTTAATTGTGAATTTTTGAGAAATTTTATTAAAAAATGACTTGTTAATTTGAGAAAAGAAATTTAGACAGAAAACATTAATTTTTTAGACAGCTAAATGAAAGACACACATTTTTTGTGTTTTATTAAGGCTTTACTTCACTTTTCCCAATTATGCTCGAACCAAAAGTCTTTTTGGATCTTTTAAAATAATCAATTAAGAGAGATTTTACAATTGGAAGAAAGTATTCTTGTAAAATACATTGGCAAGATTTTTTTTCTATTTTACATTTTCAAAATTTTTTAATTGCGTAATTTAAACTTTTTACAATTCATTTTCATGTTAAATTTTAAAATGTTATTACGCAATTTTTTAGAAAAAATTAAAATAGAAAAAATATCATGCCATTCCTGAAATAAGTTAAAAGGCTGTTTAAGACATTGTTTAATTGTATCTCAAAAGTTTTCGAACATGTACTGTAAATATTAAAATTGAAAAATTCTTTCACATTTTTGACATTTAAAATGAAGAGACAAGTTTATTCCTTAAGGAACAAAAATAGTAACCTAAATACGAGCAAAGTTTTAGATGAAAAATTCATAAATTTTCTATCCATATTCATAAATACTGCATTACTCGTGAATTAACGGCGAACCCGTAACCATACCAAACTTAAGATACAGAGTTGAAGTCATATTTTTTCCTGGATATATAGACTTTCTCCATATTATTTAATTTTTTAAACAAATATGTGGAAAAATAATTTGTTTTTTTTTTTCTCCTTTAACTTTTTGAAAAATTTAGATTATCCGGATACGATAAAATGGTATAAAAGTAATGGGAATTTTTCCATTACAAATGCAAATGTTTATAATCATGTTGTTCACATTGAGCCTTTAGAACATAAAGACATTGATATATATTTTTGTCAAGCTACAAGTCCTTTAGGAAAATCTATAAAAACATCTGTTGCACTCACTTATGATTTTAATTTAATCAAATTAGAAGATCAAAGTGAAACGGAGCCAAAAATAATCGAAATTTATAAATTTGGTCATGAAAATATTGATTCAGAATTCGAGCTTAAGTGTGTCACAAGTAAAATTTTTAAAGTTAAGTAAAATATTTATGTTTTTAAACTATAGAATATTTTTTTGAATTTAGATTTTCAAAATGATATGAAATACTGGTATCATAATGGAGCGTTGATACAAAAAGATAAAATTGGTGGTATCAAATTTAAAAAATTAAGTTTTAATGATGAAGGATTATATGAATGTTTAGTCGAAAATGAATTTGGTCAAGATAGAAAAGCTGTGCAAATATTCTTTCCGATTAATTCGTGGTCAAATTATGTTCATAATACTGAGTCGAAATCACCATTGCACATCGAGACAACTATTGAAACTTTGGTTAACAAAAAAGATGAGAATGAAGAGACAACAATTTTCGATAAAAATGTGGATCGCCCAATCGGAATAAATACTAAGAAAAATGGAGGAAAATCAAAAAATTCAATTGTAATTCAGGTTCTTTCAAATCCCGAAATTGATCATGTTGAAAATGGACAAGTAAAATTAAGATGCATTTCAGGTAAGATAAATTATCTCATATTCAAAACAGAATTTAAATTTCATAATGATATTTTTCTGAATTAATTGGGATACCTGAAAAACAGACACCAACCTTTTTTTTGAAAAAAAGACACCCGGGTGTATTTTCATAGAGAGACAAGCCTAAATGATCATAAATATTCCAAAATGTTCCTTTTTTCATAAATTTTTCAAAAAATAACTTTTATCTTTTCAATAATTGTAAATTCATACTTTTTTCACAGAAATAAACTTTTTTTTTAAACACACTGGTGTATTTCAGAGCTACCGATGTAACACCACCAATTTGTCTATAAAATTAAAATTAGAACATTTAGTTGCTTAAAATAAAAAAATTAGATAATGCGCCTTTTACTTACTTTACTCGTTAAATGATTTTTTTATACAAAAAACATAAATTTTTAAAACACCAATAATACATTCTTTCGAAAAAAACATAAATTTTTTTTTCGAAAGAATAAACAATGAATAAGCTAGGAAAAAGAAAAAAAACATTTCAAAATCAAATTAACGTAATTGCTGGATTTAAACGACATGTCGTTATAGTTGGGTATTCGGGTTTAACGACAGGATGTTATATCATGTAAAAGATCCTATAGCGACATACCGTTAAAATCCAGTAATTACGTTACACCAAAAACAATTATCACTACAAATTTTCAATGAAAATTTTTATCTAATTCTTTTTAAAAATTTCTTGGTTTCCTTTTGTGCGTATAATATAAGCAAAATTATCTTCTACCTTTTTCGTTTTTCACATAAATCTAACAAATATTTAATTTATTTTTATTTAATTTTTTTTAAAAAGATATTGAAAACGCTACTTATAGATGGTCGATGGTAAATGGTACGATTTCTGAAAATACAAAAATAGAAAATGATATTTTAGAACTTAAGCCATTTACAAAAAGAAATGGAGGTCTATATCGCTGCATCGCATCAAATCATATATTAAATCTTCATGCTTCGAGACGCATAAAAATAAGTATTGATACTTTTCCGAAACCAATTAAAGATTTATCCGATAGAATTCAAACAATAATGCTATCGAATCCAACACAAATTAAATTAGGGGATACTATTCAATTAAAATGTTCTATTGACGATTTAAATTCAAATGTCTATTGGACTAGAAGAGGATATAAATTAACAAATAGAGCTCATGAAACGCATACAGAAAATCCTAACTCAGTCATTTTAACAATTAGCAACTTCCAAAAAGAAGATTTGGGTGTCTATGTTTGTAAAGCAAGAGCTATTGATTCTAATTTACTTGAATACAAGATAAAAGGTCAAGCCATGTTCTATTTAATGGCAAGTGATTTCGGAATATTACCAAATGAACAAAAATTATTGGGTCCTGATATCAAAATAAAATGTTTACAAGGCAAAAATGAATGTCATAAGACATTGAAACATGGAGATAACGTTGAATTTTCATGTGATATTTCAAATTACGGTAAAATATACTTCAAATTTTTTTCAAACATTTGTGCATATTTTAAGGTTTTAAATTTTTAGAAAATTGAAAAAAAATTTATTAAAAATAATTTTTCAATTTTTAATATTTTTATAAGTTAAACTTATAAAAAGGACACTGAGAAAATTTATCATTTTATTAAAGTTATTCATTTTTTTATTTCTAGTTTTCAATTATACATTTACCATTTGTCAAAAAATATGCATACCGTAAAATCTTGTTTATAGCCGTGGGGCTTTACTTTTTTTTGGTGGCCCTCCACCTCTATTTAACTCGGGTACTCTATTAAACTCCATACTAACCCCATATAATTTTTTAAATTTTTTCATTAACTTTAAGTTTTCATATGGCTCAATAAACCATTAAATACTTTTACATTAGGCAATATTGCATTTTTTAAAACAAGTCGATAAAATTTTGTACTACCCCATCCTATCATAAAAGAAATATAATTCATTTTTTGACTCTTACGATAAAACATATTTCTAATAAAGTAACTTACAATCCCCAGTAAGTTCAAATAGCCTCCAGTTATTTTTCAGATAAAGCCCCATGGACTATAAGCAAGGCTTAACCATTTAACAATTTTTTTAAATAATTTTCGATAAAATTTTTAAGACACAAGTTTTCCAGAACTATCGATAGATGACATTAAATGGCGAAAAACTAACGGACCAGTTTTACAAAATTATAAAATTGAACGCTTAACACCTTATCAATCAAAATTAAATATTCCTAAAATAAATGACCATTACGTAGGAGAATATGGTTGTTATGTTTATGCGTCAACAGGAACTATCCGTCAGATTTTTGAGATAACCAAAATCTTGGATGGATACAAAATTTTGGTTAATGAACCTGTAAAAAATATAAATCTAACGATTGAGAAAGTGAACGGTCCTGAAAAAAACGATAAAATTATTGGTAATAGTTTTGAATTTGATTGTATAACAGATTCGATATGGCCAGTTGAATGGTACAAAAAAATCAATTCGTCTAGAAAAAAATTGATAACAAAGAATTCTATTTTAAAATTTAAAAATCTAAGTGAAATAGACTTAGGTGATTATGTGTGTGTGTCGACGAATAATTTAGGCATTTGGGAAATAAAATTAGAAATACAGCCGTTGAGTTATAAGATTGATTTAAATCCTAGTTTTAAATCATTAAATACTTTGAAAAAAAATCGAAAAAAACTTAAGCATTCAAAATTAAAAATTAACCGGTTCTAAAATTTATTAACAGTGGTCGTAAATTTAACTTTTAGTTATTCTTATCTTATCTTTATTTTTGCCCAATTTGAACGATCGAAAATTGTACATAACTTTTTTGTAAAATTTTTTATTTTTTTGTAAAATTTTATTAAAGTACTTTTTTTGAGCTTTTTATGATTAAATTGGCTATATTGAACTAATAAGACTTACGCTAGAAAATTGTTAATAATAACTAATGAAATATTTGGGATAACTGTTTTATTACACTCAAAAATAATTTCAGCACATTTGTGATTTTTTAAATGATTTTTGAGTGCGGTGATTAGGTAGACTTTAACATATTTTATAACGAATATTTAATGAGAATGATAACAAATTTTTAAGAATATTTTATCCCTTTTTGATAAATATAAAAATTTCGGATACCTACACAAGACACATCCAAAAGGGTTTTTTAAAAAAGACACGCAGATGAATAAACCGAATGAAATTTTCTGGCCGTAAAATTTGAGTTTTTTGATAAATTTATTTCGAATTAAAAGTATTTGAAGTATTGGCAATTTATTTAAATGTATACTCTAAGCGTAAACCTAGGAACGTAAAAGGTTAGTATAAAAAAAAGTTAACGTCTAGCAAATTTCCCTAATTTTAAAAGTCGGAAAAAAGTCGACTAATCGATTTTAGCAGACTTTAAGAAAGTCGATTACAGTCGACTCTGAAAAAAAATAGTTGATTAGAGCCGAGTTGATGATTTATTAGTCAACTCACAACGCAATTGACTAAATTTCCTTTTGAAAAATTCCAATTTAATGTTATTTTTAAAATACACACCCGGTTGTGTTTTGTGTAGATAACTAAAATTTCATATTTTTTTTACTTGAATATTATCCAATCTTTGTTCCATTATTAATAGTCTTTTTTTAATATAAATATTTAATATAAATAATTGTTTGATCAGAAATAATTTTTCAATTTCACCGAGAGAACTCCTAGACCATCTCTTATTTTCTCCTTAACACCTAAATTGAAATTCGGATATATTCAAAAAAACAAAAATTAAATTTTGCAGGAAATAGGATTTCATCGTCAAATTCATATTTTTTTTCCAAACCAAAAAGAATTCTTAACGAATTTAGTTGAATTGGCTTTCTAAAATATCAAACAAATTTATCAAATTATTTCTAGTCTCTTTTACATAATATGAAAGACAGCTTTTAACAAAATGTTAAGAATCCGTGAAAAACCATATTAGTCAATAAAATTGTGTTTTAATCGTAAGTAAGCGATAAAAATTGGGTATGAATCGAGTAAAAGAGAAATAAAAAAAAAGGTATTTGATAAAGGTTTCTGGTATTTTATTTTAAGCTTAATTTATATTTTTAGACAAAGATTGTTAAAATTCAACAGCAAACATAGCTAAAAGGCTTTTTGTAAAATTATTTATTAAATTTTTGCATGAGTTAATTTTTTTATAAAATTTATTTTGTTAAACTTATTTTTTTAAATATAATTTTTTATAATATAATTTTGTCTTTTTTATTTAAAACTTTAATCTTTAGTGTTCTATGCTTAACCAAAATAATACTTTATTTAATTCCCAATTCGTGTTCCAGTTAAAATTAGGAGCCTCTTAAAATGAATATAAATAATTTTTAATTTAAAAGAAAATGATAAATTCGAATGGTATAAGTTAAATGGTAAGTTTAGAAGTAAAGTTTTACAAATTGGAAAAAGATTGATAATAGAAAATTATCAACCTCGTTATGACCATGGATTTTATAGCTGTGCAATATCAAATGAAAAATACTTGGCTAGTGTAATTTATTATTTAGGATCAAGTGACCGTCAATCTATTCAAAATTCAATCAAATATTTTCAATTAAATATTGAGAAAATAAAAGACTTAGTCAACAGTGAAAGTTCAACTGATTTTGATTGCTTTAATAGTAAGTGAAAATTTTAAGTTAAAAAAAATTTTTTTTGCATAAATTTTTTTTCTGTTATTTAAGCGGATTCAAATAGTTCAAGTTTAAATGCTAAATTACGTCTAAGCAAAAAAAAAATTCACATTTTAGATTTTGATTTAGAAAGCATAGGTACATATGATTGCCAAAGTCAATCGGAAAATAATAAAATTAGAACTGAATTTATCTTGGATAAATTTTTTTTAGAAAAATTCGGTCTAAAACTTCCGAATATAACAATGAATTTAGATTATGAAAATGATTACTATGATTATGGTTGTACTGTTAAGATTACATGTGAAATTCATGATGATGGTAAAACTGACTTGTATTCAATTGAATGGATTCGTGATAATGGTCAAATGCCGAAAAATTCTCATGCTAAAGAAAATTATCTAATTATTGATAATATTAGCCAAGATGACTTGGGAATTTATACTTGTATTGTTTCGGATCAAGTTAATCAAAGAAATGCTTCGATTTTATTTTATGATCAATCTGGTTCAATCAAACACACATTTGATAATTTTGTTAAAATTTCAAATACTGAGGCTAAATTAGATGATCGGTTGAGATTTCTCTATGGTAGACAACATTTAAGATTAGGCGATAGTTTTGCAATTGAATGTCTTGATTTATGTAAGTTTAAAAATTTTAAAATTTAAAAAATTAACGAATCTCATTTAAAATCCGTAAAAAAATTCAAGAGTCATCAAAATCGAGATCGTATTTTAAATTAAAGCTGGTATTACGTTATATTTTTAAGATGTTGTTATTACAGTCTATTTAAGGCGTTGTTTAAAAGCATCTTAAGAGATTTTAAAACAGTAAAAGAGGTGTTTATTGCTTAAGCAAAAATTCTAATACTCTTAAACACGTATACAACAACATTTTTTTTTTATAAAACTTGCTCTCGAGCTTTGTAAGACATCTTAAGAAATTGTCCATGGAATGTTTAAAGCCGATTTAAGGAGGATATATTAGAGATTTTCACAAGAAATTGTTAAATAATTTTTTCTCTAACAAATGAAGATTGAATAACATACAAATTATTTTAGAAATATAACAATTCAAAGTTAAGTTTCAAAAAAAAATCTCATTAAAATTGAAAAATTTATGCTATAAAGATTAGTCCCATTTTCACAACCAAAAATTTTTATTTTCGGTTTGCCTATAAAAATCAAATAACTTGTAAAATGGATGTCGTGTTTTGGCAACAAAAAATCTGCTTTTTACAACTAAAAAAAGATTAAAAATATAGTGTATAAATAAGTGATGTAAATAACTGATATAAAGAGCTTAAAATGTGTTTATTAAATGGGTTAGCAAATTATAAGACTTGGATCTTTCTTGTGTTACAGTTTTTAAAAATTTTTTCCAGAAAAACTTCTATTTCGCATCTGTTTTACCATTTCTATTTTAGATTTCGACAACTATTTACCAAGCTGGCGTAAACTATCTGAAGAAAAAAATTCTAATACTTATGATATAGCACCGCATATTTTAAGCTTTAATAAATTCAGCGCCGAAGATTTAGGAACTTATTTGTGCACTACCAAAAATGAAAAAGGATTTTTGGTCGAGTTGGGTCTCAACATAAATGTTGATCATACAAACAAAAAATTAATAATTAAAAATGCACGAGAAGTCTTATTACCAGAAGAGTATCAGCCAATAGATGAAATAATCAATAATGAGTTAAGTGAAATTCCAAACATAAGAATAAGTTTTTCAGATAAACAAGCACTTTCGAATGGTGAAAGAGTTGAATTATTTTGCGAGTCAGGTAATGTTTATTATTTGATAATCATTTTTTTTTTAAATTAAAATCATAAATTTCAAAATAGATAAAAACTCTGAAATTGAATGGTACAAAGTTAAAGAGAATAGAGAACTAGGAGATTTAATAACGAGTTCGAGTTCATTTATTATATCACCAATTCATCATAATGATTTAGGAAGGTATAGATGCATTGCTAAAAATGAATTTGGTTATCGATCTAGAGATGCTATTCTTTCGAAACAAAATGATTCAGTTGAATTTTTTGTTTTTGGTTTTATTGATAAAATAAGCAACTATTCATATTTTAATCAAAACTCCAAAGTTTCATTTTACAAATCAAATGCATTTAGAAAAGACCAACTTATCTTGAGAGTAAAGCGAACCAATTCTTCAAAAAATATAATTTTTAGATGCATTTCAAGTAATTTTTTTTTGTAATAATTTTTTAGATAAAAAATATACCTTACTGCCGTGTCTCTCGATGCGGCATTTTCTATTAATGATTTGAAATTAAAAACTGATAAACGTTTATTACAGTAATCACTCGATATTTATACCATGGTACAAAACTAGGGTTTCAGATTTTTACCCATTTATTTTATTACTTAAATGAATTCATGGGGAAGGTATATTGGCGAACTTTCAATGAGAAAAAAACACTTAAAAAGAGAACTCCACACTTTGATTTTTTCCAATTAAATAAAAATAATTTTTTAATTTTTGGTAAAATGAGACAAAAACATCAAGAAAAGTAAAAAAATACACTTTGAATGACCTAAACGCACTTTAATATGACATGAACACACTTTAAAATGACATCAACACACTTTAATGTGATTTTTAACGCATTTAATATTAAAAATTTTAAAAGAAAGTCAGTTCGTTAACATTTAGAAAATATTTTCTTTAAAGTCTAAGTGAAACTTGACTTTTCTGAATATTTTTTGACTTTTGTCTATTTCTGGTAAAGATGATGATCAAATAAAGAAAAATTTGAATTTTTTTTTAATTTTTTTTATTAATAAATGGCTAATTTTAGAATTTTAGGACTGTATTCTCATTTTCAGGAGCGTTTCTCTCATTTTAAGGTGTGTTTTTATCATTCAAAGTGCAATTTTCTAATTTCAATTAGTTTTTTAATAATCAAAAAAAATTTAGTACTTTTGATCTAGAAAAAAAATCGAAAGTGTTTTTTTCTCATTTAAAGTTCGCCATTCTACTTCTCCCTGAATTCATAGACCTTTCGTCTTAAAAAATGTGGGTGGTACAATTTTGAAAAATTTCGATTTTATACTGGTACTCTTATCTAGTGATTACGACAACTATTTATGAGTTTAAATTTTATCCAGCCGGAGATGAGAAAAATTCTAATTTAAAAAATTTAAGACTTTTAACTTAGTTAACGATTTCTACGATTGTGAATAATTTTATTGAATTTAATATTTAGATATAAAAAATGCTTCTATAAAATGGACTCTAAATGGAAATAAAGCCAAAATTGACAGAAATAAAATAATATTTAAAAATCAAACTGGTATTTACGAATGCGAAGGTGTCGATAACGAACAAAAAACAAATTTATTTTATTCAATAGAGAAAGAAGGCGACTTGGTAAAAGGAAAGGTAAAGACTTTTATGTACTCACCAAAAAATAATCGTCCAAAAATTAGGTTTGATTTTTTGACAAATATTCACAACATTTCTCTTAATGGTTCAGTCAAAATAAATTGTACCTCAAAAAATGGCGTTAAAATAGAATGGAAGATTGGAAATAAAATAATCAAAAGCAGTTTTTTATTTATAGAAAATTTTTCTTATAAAAATTTGAAATTTTATGAATGTAAAACGAGTAACCGTTATGGCAATACATCGATTGGTATAAGATTTAATAAAAAAACTGATGATACATATGAGGGCGTTATCGAAAATCCCAAAGAAAATTCCAAAAATCGATTGAAAAAGAGCTCAGAAAAAAATTTTATTGACAAGAAAATGCCTAGTCTTACTATAGCTCTCGAATCACCCAGAAAAAATTTTATCAAAATTGGCGATAAAATAGAGTTAAAATGCAGTGTCAATAATCATTTTAAAAAGACTCGTGTCAATTGGTTTAAAGAAACTGATCACAATCATCAAGATCTCAAAACTAAACAAGTTAGTGAAACAGAAAAAGTTCTAATAATTGATTCATTTGAACCAAATTTTATTGGTATTTATACTTGTAAAGCAGAAATCGAAGACTCCATTTATTATAATCATAAAAATTGGTTAAAAATATTTATTGGAAATTCAGTACATGAGAATTTATACGAAATAAGAGCTATTGATTCAAAATTGACGCCTTCTTTAGTTTTTAAATTGAATCAAAAACATACTAATTTAAAAATTGAATGCAGAAATAATGAAAGAAATTCAACGGTAGTTTGGTCTAAAATAGAAGGATCATCATCTGAATGGTATTCAAATAGAAATATAATCAAATTAAAACCTGAAATTAATATTGATTACGAATGCGCATCTGAAAATGAATTGGGTACTACAAGGGTTAAATTTAAAGTTGATAAAATCAATTCAGAAAATAATTTTGAAGCGTATTTCAATCAATTTACAAGCATTTTAAAAAAAGAAAAGGCTTTAGATGGTATAATAAAAAGAGGTATCTATTTTTAAATGTCTTTTTTACCATAAACATTTTCCGTTTTACCTTATTTTAATATACGCTTATTTTTTTATTGACATTAATTTGTCTTCTAATTTTAACTCAAGTCTGAGAAAAAAAAGATAGACATTTAAATTAACTGTTTCCTTATTTATCCAATACTTTTACGCTTTTGTACTTTAAATTATGAACAAACAACCGATATTTTAAAAACACTTTTTTTTGATCCTAAAATAAAGGAGTCTAGGTTCTTGAAAACTAAAAATCTAATACAACCCCTTCGATTATTAAACGATTTTTCCTCAAATAAAGGGTTTTATTCCGTATTCCCTCTTTTTCATAAAGCATAATTTTTCGCTTTCAAAGTTAGCTCAGAACTTACCCAGTCAATTTTAATTGTCTGTGGCATGCATGTAAGAGTTCCTAATGACACACTTTTTCGACAACTTTTGAACACGTCGATGTTTTGTTTTTGCTGAAGTTATTTCTTCGAGGCAGAGATTGGGACTCGCTATTTTTGTAAAGACTCAAGTCTAAGTCTGAGTCTTCCGAAATTAAAGACTCGGACTCGAGTCTGAGTCCTGTAAATTTTTTTTGAGACTCGTGAGTCTGAGTCCGAGTCCTATTCAAAATAGGGACTTGAGTCTTTAAATTTTTTTTAAAGAAAAAAAATTTTTTTAAAATTTTTATTTACTGTTAACAAAAGAGGTTGTACAATACTAAGGTTGTAAATTCCAATTTCCAACCTCTTTTATTTACAGTGTAAGAGATTGGAAGTTTGAATTTACAACCTTAGTATTGACAAATTAAAGGTTGGAAGGTATTTATACATCTAAAGAGAAACAATCAAAACCAACCTTAAGGTTGTCAATACTAAAAAAATTTACAACCTTTTTTGCTAACAGTGTATCCTAACAGTGTTCTTTGGATTATAAAATTTTATCAAATTAAAGAAAATAAATAAAAGGTCATCATAATCTATCTCTTTTTGTCTTTTAAAAACAATTTTCAAAAAAGAAAATGAACAATAGGGATTAATACAGAGACTGATGAGAAATAAGCCGTTTTAAACTCTAATAATATTAAGTATTCATAAATCAATTGAAGAAAAAGAGAGAAACGGTTAAGTATAAACGAAATTTTTTTATATTAAATTGATTTTATTGTAATTTTGCAATAACATTTGAATTAATAAAAAAAAAATTTGAATCTTAAAAAAGAAATTAAATACTCGAGTCTTTTGTGATTTTAGGGACTCAGACTCGAGTCTGAGTCTGATGTTATGAGAAGACTCGGACTTGAGTCCTTTGAGTCTGACTCAAGTCTTCAAAGACTCGAGTCCCAAAAACGAGTCCCTATCTCTGTACAAGACCTACCTTGATATCTATAGTTTCTGTTTTTATTTTTTTAAGATATAAATCGGACTTTTATTGTTGCCAAACTTGGAAGTTCAGTGATATTAGAATGTCCAGTAAAAAAATTTGACGATTCTGTTTTTTGGTTCAAATCATCTAGACGAATAATAGAACATGAAAAAATTGATTCAAAAGATTTGTACATAAATTCAACAAGTCAAAAAGACACTGGATTTTATGAATGCATAACCGATAATTATAAAGAAGCACACGCCTTAAATCTTGTCATTTCTGGTAATTATTTTTAAAAATAATTTGAACCTAAAATAATTATTTTTAAGTTTAAAATTTTTAATTTTTTTAGAAAAACTTCCAATTTTAACAGAAAAATCATTGCTAGCTTATAATGTATCAAAGTTTTTTAAGAAAAAAAATTTTTCTATAACTTTATCTTTCAAGACAAGCAAAGAAAATGGTAAAAATTAACTAGAATTAATTTTAGATTCTATACAAAAAACTTTTTTTCCATAAGGAACACTTTTTACTATTTTGAGTAAAGAAAATGATGAAAATATGATTTTGAGTATTAAAAATGGCTATATTTTTTTCGAATCGAGACAAAAAGATGCTTTTGAAGTATTGATAAAAATACCACATCAAATTCAATATAAAACAATGAACACTATAAAAGTCTTTTTAAATTCATCAGAAATTTCATTCGTTTTGAATAGACAAAAATATAAATCATTTTTAAATTATCAAATCAATAAAAAGAATTCGTTAATGTATATTGGATCAAAAGGCCTGATTGACAAATGGGATAATTTTAATGGAATATTTACAAGTTTAAAAATAAACGAACGAAAACTAGACTTGGTTAATTCAGCACTCGTTAGCAAAAATATTAAATTAAAAGAGGAATGTTCCAATTTAAATTGTAGAAAAGATGAAATATGTGTTGTTAGCCAAAATGAAAAAGGGTTTAAATGTTACTGCTCTAAATCGAAATGTGATAGATAATAAGCTTTGGTTTTCCTGAAAAATAAAAAAATTCTTTATGTAATCAAAGTTTATTATTTTACAATACCTGTCTTTCAAAATTTTTATTTGTGAGCCTTTATGAGCTAAAAAATTTACTGAACGCTCAAAGAAGAAATTTTAAATATTAATTATTTATTTGTTGCAATATTCCAATCTAATTCAATGATATTTATTCTTTTTATTCAGCTTATTTTTTTCAAGATTTCATGCGAAAAAGTTAAAAATAAAAGTTTAAAAATAAGAATTATGAAAGGCGAGTTTTGTACCAAGTATTATCTAATCCGCTTATTCGGTATGAAGGCAGTATTAAAATTATAAAAAGGTCTTACATCTAATTTTTTCAATAAGTTTTGTAAATTTTTGAATAAAGTTTTTTAAAATTTGAACTTCTTTTTTTTAGTTTAATTTTGATGAAACATAAGAGATAAAATATTTTCACTAATATTTCAAATTCAAAATTTTTTTTTTTAAATATAAATTTAAAAATCACCTATAGCACTACAACAACATCTCCTATTTGTTTCTCCAAAATTACAATTGAAATACAACATATTCCAGTAAAGTCTCAAGGAAATCTTCTGAAAAATCATATCAATTTTAATCTATAGGAAAAAAATTTGAATAAAAAAAAAACATGATAATCAACGAAGGACAAAAATGTATTTTTTGTATTAAAGTCTTTAAAAATTTGTTTAACTATTGTTAATTTAATAAATTTTTTAAAACTTTAGCACTTTTCCCAGGCGGCTACCACAGCTTATTTAAGAGCTTCTACATTCGCGTCCATCAACACTTTTGTGAAATTATAAATTATTTACAACCCATTTTATAGAGACATATGGCAAGTTTTTTTTTTAATGAAACATCTTTTTTTTCAAAGTATGAATTAGATTAGCCAAAGAACCGTCATTAAATAAGATTTAAAAAATTAAACCCAAATACATTAACAAGAGGTTAATATATAATTAAGAATTAAATTTCAATTTGATAAACCCAGTGACCAGTTTAGTCCCTTGAAATTGGGGAAATCTCTGTTAAGTTTAATTTGATATTTTTCCAAATATTTTTGTCTAAAATTTTTAATAAAAATAGATTGAAAGTTTTTGAAAAGCACAACTTAAGTATCTTTATAAGCAATCAAAATTTACTCTTTTTTTGAAAAAAAATTTCCAAATTTAGTATTTTGAATTTGGACAGTAACACGACCATGTTGTTTTTATAAAATCGATTTTAGCTTGAAGAATTAGATGCACTAAAAATCATTACATAAGGCTAATATATTTTCGTAATTTCTAATGTAATTTTTTTTGGGCTATTTTGATTTAAACTTAAAAAGAAAAAAGCTTTATTAAAAAAAAAAGTTGCCATATTTAGAATCTCAATAACCTTGAGTTCAATTTGCTTATTAGAAATTTTCTAATTTTTTCAAGAATAATAATTTTCTAAGAAAAATAAAAAATATTAATTCAAAGCACTTTCAATTAAAAAATAAAAATCTCGATCAAAAAGACTTAAGTTTTAAATTTAAAGTTTGCCTTTAATATAAGAACTTTGTTTCGATAGGAAAGAGATGCGATAGTACTTGAAATTCATTAAAAAATTTAGAAGAATTGTTCTTTTTCTTGTTGAATACTAGAAGAAATTAAAAGAAAACTTAAAAAAAGCTTTGAAGAAACGCAAAACCGAACTACTTTTCACTTAGTGATTTAATTAAAAGAATGAAATTCTAAACAAAAAATCTCTTCTAAGGAATCGTCATTTGGTATTTTACTTACAAAATTTAAAAAAATACCGTTACGGTTATTTAAAAACGTTTTTTTTTTCAATTTCAAAAAAATTTAACCTATCTAGGTTATTAATCTTTAAAAAAAAATATTTGAAAAAACTGCAAAAAAAATTTAAAATAATAAACTGTATCCAATACAATAAAAATTTGATTACTATTTGCTTTTAGAAAAAAAAAAGTTTATTTAAAACATACAAGTCTGGGATTTTGTTATTTGATTATTAGAAAAACCACAAAAATCAACAACAAAAATGTTTGATTTACAAGAAGTGAACATTGTCATCCTTTTATTTCTAGGTCTTCTTATAAATTAAAAAAAAGTTTGTAGTCTCAGTATGTTTTTTTTTATATACTGTCGATCAAACGTAGGTAAAAAAGAAGTTAACTTGCTTTTAAAAGATTAATGCATCCTCTTTAAAAATAAAACGTTTCTTAATTTTAAAAACTACTGGGAATATAATTTTTAAAACTAGCTTTTATTCTTTTAGGCTAAAGAAACCTTTTTAAAATTTCGATTTAAAAAGAAGAAACAATCTCGAAATTTTTCTCGAATTAGTTTCTCTAAAGTAAAAAGTATGTTTGTTGAAGTTTTTTTGATTTTTTAATTAAAAATCTTATAGTACGAATTTTGATTAATTTTTAAAAAATATTATTAGTAAAAAATATTTGAGTTTTAGCAAATTAAGGAAGAACTTTTTGAGTTCGCATTTGAGATTTAAATAACTTTTTTGAATGTTTTAAGAACTTAAGAAATTTAAATTCAAATACAATCCTAACCTGTTTTTATCATTCAATGCTATTAAAAAGTAGAATTAGTAAATTATATCTTCATCGAACGGAGAAACAGTTTCAGTAATCAGTACATTTTTTTAAAGAAACTGAAACAAACTCACTTCGAAAAGCTTATTACAATCGAACCTCGTTAATCTGGAAACCTCGATTTTTCGTCATGATTTCTACTTCCCATTTTCATTTAGTATAATTTTAACTCGATAATACGGCATTTTCAATTAACCGGCTAATAAACATTTCACCGATTGAGCTGGATTACCGAGGTTGGACTGTAACAGTATGAGAAATTTACATGGATAATTTCTCGGGTTATCAAATGAGTTGAATATTGACAATATGAATAAGATAAACTGTAGATTAGGATTGTTAAATTAAAAAAAAATAAACTAGTTTTGGAAAAAATATTAGTTGTTTTGAATAATGATTTCCGAAAAGAATTTAAATTATGAAATGGCAAGTTTTCTTAAAAAGGGAACATTTTTAGGGGATGAAAAAAATAATAAAAAAAAATTTTAACCGCTATATTTAGCTTTTTAAAAGCATTAAATTTTGGTTTTAATTTTTTCATGCCCTATAAATGTTCCCTTTTTAGAAAACTTGCCAAATTTTGTTTAAATTTCTCAAAAATATTTTATTTTTAAAAAGAACCTTTTCTTTTTCTTTGCCAACTTCTGGTAAAACCGCACTTTAGTTGTACCGAATTATAAATATTTATCTGAAAAATGTGGGATAATCAATTTTGGTTCCCAGTTGGTCAAATTTTTTACTAAGAAAAATTTTAAAGGAAATTTTTTGAACGAAAAAATATTTATAGCCAAAAAAATAAGTCAATAATTTAAAATAATTTTTAAAAATATTAAAAAGTTAACAAAATTGATTGTGCCACACTTTTCAGATAAAATTTGACTTTTTCAGAAAATGAAATTGACAATGGCCAAAATTTTTCGGTACGCTTTTTAGTACGGAGTACGGTTCGATACGGATTCAGTTCGCGATTTTATCATCAGCTGTACAATAGTTAAATTCTTAAATGATTCACCAATTGTTGTTTAAAGGAGTTTGTTATTTTAAATTATGTTTAGAAAAGTAGACATTAAAAAAGAAAGTTCAAATGATATATTTTGATAAAGTAAATTTTAATTAAAGGTAGTTTTCTGACGCTAAGAATTTAGCCATTGGCATTAACTTTATGGATAAAAAGATCGTTTAATAAAATTTTAAAGTCTAAACTAATTAAATTATATATTTTATCTTAAGGGTTCTGTATCAATTAATTTTCTCAAAAAAATCGATTGAAGACCTTTTTTTGATATAACGTAATTGCTCGATTTTAGCGACATGTCGTTAAACCCGAATACCCAACTTTAACGACATGTCGCTAAATATCGAACACTGGTTTTCAAAATGACATAACGACATGTCGTTAAAGTCGAAAAAGGCCTTTTTTTGAAACGATCGAACTAAATAAAACAAATTAACTTAAAAATAATAAAGCAATAGTAATTCTTAAATCAAAGTTATTCGAATACCTTTTCAATCCAGTAAATATCGTAAGTGATTTTCATTATTATTTTTTATATATGTTCTATACAAAATGTAAAAAAACGCAATTTATAAATTTTGGTATGCCAATTACAAATTTATACCTTTCATATGACAACTATAAATTTTATTTTTGATTTATAAATTGAATACGATTTTTTATAAATTGCATATTATTTTTGTAAATTGTTTTATGTGATCACATTCCCTTAAGCTTAAATAGATACAACCCATAACACAAAAATGTATCCTTTAGTAGGATTTTCTTCTTTTTGTAACTGGATAACCTTACCTTGAATATCATTCAATTAATCTCATAGTTTAAGAATTTATTGAAACATTATATTGTTAAAATTTAAATTTTTTGTTCCAAAAACCGAGTTTCGCATGAGTCGTTTAGCGCATGAGTTTAAAATAAGGAACATGTGAGGGATGGTACGTGATTCATAGTGTTAAAAGGTATTACGTGCATATTCGTGCGATTCTCGGTTTTCATTGGACTCATATAAAATTACAATTTATATTAAATAAATTTAAGTTTTGACCCTCTAAATACTTTAACTGTAATTTACCTATTTTCTATTATTCCTGTAAAACGACCTTCTAATTGAAATCTAATTTTTTTCATTTAAATTTACCTGTAAATTTTAATCAAATTTAAATGTACTTCAATTAACCTTATTCTTTTGGTAATTAGAACTTTTTTTTCCTATGTTAATTAAAAATAATCAATAAAAAAATTTATTGAGCAAAATCATTGTCTTCGAGCTCGACATTTTGAAATTTTTAACGGCCCTCATTAATTTTAATTTTCATCTAATAAGGTTCTATTATTAAGCTATGAAAATAAAGAAAAATCGTGGGATTAATAAATGTTAATAAAAATTGGTCAATGGTCCAATTCAGCCCCCCCACCCCCAAAAAAAAAACATTTAAAAGAAATATGAAAACAGATAAGGGAATGTGATCACATAAAACAATTTACAAAAATAATATGCAATTTATAAAAAATCGTATTCAATTTATAAATCAAAAATAAAATTTATAGTTGTCATATGAAAGGTATAAATTTGTAATTGGCATACCAAAATTTATAAATTGCGTTTTTTTACATTTTGTATAGAACATTTATATTAAATTGGGCAATTTTTTTATTTTTTACATTATTCCCTAAATTTGTGACACCTCATCGAGCGATTACAGTGTAGCAAATATTATTTTAGGTTAAGAGCTAAATCTAAAATAATTAACTAAATGTCGTTATAATAGACCGACATGTCGCTAAATCGAGTATTCGAGTTTAACGACATGTCATTAAAGGTTAACGACATGTCGTTAAAGTCAGCACAAAATTTTTTAAAAAACTTCAAAAAAAGGCCTTTTTCGACTTTAACGACATGTCGTTATGTCATTTTGAAAACCAGTGTTCGATATTTAGCGACATGTCGTTATATTTATAACGACATGTCGTTAAAATCGAGCAATTACGTTACATTTTTTTTTGAATATAAGCGCATATATTGCATATTTTAGAGTATATTTTTTGCATATAATGACGCATATTTCGGGTCCTAAATTTCTATATCTTAGTCGACCCTGCTAATTTTTATTTATTTAAAAGTGAGTCCGATCGAGAAAGAGCTCTTTCGGAAAAATATATGTCTCCAAAATATTGATTGATGCAGAACAATCATCATATTACATGCAAACATTTTCAAACCAATAAGTTTTAATCCTTGAGGTTTAATCATTGCATTTCCCTTAATCCTTGAGTGATTAAATCACTTTATTAGATTGTTCTCCGTTGTTTATTCGTGACTCCAATTCTTTTATTCCAAGTTTTTGATAAATATTATTTAGTACCTGAACTTGTTACAGCATATTCGTCATTTATACTGATCATTTTTACCAATCTCATCGACCTTTATTTCTTAGTTTCATCCAAATTTTGGATTAAAACTAACAAATACAGAACAGGAATCGGGAATCGAAATTTTATAGACATTTAAAAATTTTCTTAAACTGAAGCTAAATAAAATTATTTAAGAAAAAAATAAATTAAGAAAAATTTTACAATTAATTCCAAGCTTTCAAGTCTGAAATTTGTAGGTTTCTGTTGAATATATTAAAATTTTCAAAAGATTTGTTGTTTTCCTGAGAGCTTTTGTCTTTAGTTACTAGTGGGAATTTATCTGAAATGATTCGAGAAAAAAATTAAAATTTTAAGACTCGTTTTTTACGTAACCAATAATTTTCTATTAATTTGGATTACGATTCAATCAAGGTAAGGACAAGGTAAATAAAAAGATTCGAATTACAAACAAAAAAATAATAAGTACCAACTTGAAGACCTACGATTAATGTTTATAAAAATCATTTTAATATAAATATCGATTCTACGTTGCAGTTTAAATCTTAATAGAGAGCTATATAAAAAATAATTTAAAAAAATTTTGTAAAATTCTCTTAAAATTAATTTTCAATTGAAAATTGTAATTTAAATTTTTAATTTTAAATAAATATTTTTGTTTTCCAAATTGAACAATATCAAAAAAAAAAAAACTAATAAATATTACACCTGAAAAATTAACACTCAATTTTGTTAGAACATTTTTTTAAAATTTGAATTAAATATTTTTTTATTTTCAATTAAAATAAATTTCAAATAATCAAAGGATATACAAATTAAATTTAAAAAAAAGACTTAAGCGCCAAAGCAACCACTAGTAATTTTGAAGAATAGAAACTCGAAATTCTTCAGATTGTTTTACGTAATATACTAGCGGTTAGTTTTTTTTTTCGAATATATATATTTCGAGCGTTTTAAATTTTAATTTTGGAATAAAGCTTTTAAATCTTGACAAAAATATAAAGCAAATTTAAAAAAAAAAATTTTTTTTGTTATTTTACTATGATTATATTTCATAATAACTTCAATAAAAGTTGATTTCTCTTTAAATGAAATATAAGTCTTGTTACTATAGTCATTTAGTTTATGTTTTATTCGGAAAAGTATCCAACAACGGAGCTAATCGATTAAGTTTTATTACTTTTAATAATACTGATCATATTGAAGAAAAGAAAAAATTTACTTGTAAATTTTTTATCGAAGCCTTTTTTTTTCTTAAAATTTAACTTAACCTAAATATTTAGTTTTTATTTCTGGTTTTCACTTGAAACAAAAAAAATTTAGATGTTTTCTTAAAAATAAAAAAGAGAAATAACTTAAAAAATAATGCAAGCTCAACAGTCGAATTCGTCGAAGTCTCCTACTAAATCCTCTTCTTCCCTTTCCTCTGCTTCTTCAGAATTGATGTCAAGTTTTTCCTCAAATGGATCGTTGAATACGGACTCTAAACAAATAAAAAAATCTAAAATGACTAATGCACCAATACAAAATGAAAATTTAGACAAGTTTAATTTTTTGTTTGATAGAACACTTGATTTTAACAGTCAAAAAAGTGACGAGTATGCGCGTGAAAATCAAAATAGTATAAGTATGCATTCGTTGTGTTCTAGTACTAATAATTACAACAATGATCCTTATTTAAAAGATGGTTTACCGTTTCCAATTAATGACAATTGTGATATTTTAAATAATTATGAGTATTGTTCTTTCGATAGTGTTAGTACAAGTACTTTAAATACGCAAGAAATAGAACAAATTGAATTTAAAATGGACGAAGTTGCCAAAAGTATATCGAAAAATTTACAAAATAGAATAGAAAAATTGATCTTGTCCTATAAGGAAGTTACTAATCAACCTGGAAAAGTTCATTTTATCAGTGATTTAAAATTCAATTTTGATGAAAATTTTGTCGAAAATTTGTTTGAAATTTTTTTTAACAACAATTATAAAGGTAAGTGAATATAATTGAATTTTTAAAATTTTTCGAATAAATTGAACACTTTCTAATGGAAAATCAATTGCTGGTCATTATTCCCGATAAATAATATTAATCAGTAGTTATTATGATCCATCTAGACATTGAGTGTAACATTTAATCGAGTTTTTATTGCCTGAGTTAAACTAGACTTGGATTTTTTTTATTTTGAAAATTATTTTCTCCAAGGTTCTATTAAAAAGCCTTTTAACAATAATCAAAATTAAAATTCGAAATTTTACGAGTTTTTTTGCTTTTTGTCTATGTCAGTTTTCGAAAATTTTAAAAACTTATCATTCTCAAAATCAAATTCGATATAAATTATTGATATAAAAGTAAACGTGACCCAGATCTATCTTGGATAACTATTAGCTGCATTTAAACATGCAAGAGATTTATCTTAGCCAAAATAGTCACAATTTTTTATCAGATACTCGTCTGACTAATGACCAATTTTAATATTTAAATAAAAAAAAAAAAATTATTTGTTCTAAATTTGAACAACACCCAAATATTTAGAAAAAAACACCTGAATTTTCTTAATGGGTTCAATAAATTCAAAAATTAACCTTGGTGGAAATGTCAGCTGAGTGTATTTTTTACATCCAGAAAAAAATTAAATTTTTCATGACGTCAATTGACGTCATGTGACAAATGCATTTCAACCACGGTAACATGGAAGGCTTTCTTCAATATTTTGAAAAAGTCGCTCAAGACATCCCTTCAATACTTTCTTAATTTTTTTCGCTTAATTTCCTGATTTCTTGTTCTTAAAATCTTTGGTTTCAAATGCAATTAATAATTATTATAGAGATCTTGTTTATTTAAGCCATAAAATAAAATTTACCGGTTATTTTATTTTTAATTTAAATTACAAAATATTTTGTAAAGGAAGCCGGCAAAAATCGGGATCCAAAAGAATTAAATTTTTTTTTAATTCAAAACTTTAAAAAATAAAGAATTATATAATTAATTTTTAAAAATGATTAATTTTATTTTAAGTTTCGAGTTTTCGACAAATTTATCAAGATCTTGTACAATCTAAAGTAATTGACAATTTATTTTTGGTACTGGCTAAACTTGGTCATGAGTGTTTTAAATTAAATTTACTATCTTCATGTGAATATTTACTAGAATTCGCTATTAGCCGAATAGAAACAAACTCGTACAAATTAAAAATTGCAACTCTGTCGACTCTAAGCGCTTGCTATTGGCGACAAGCTAAATTTATTGAATCAATTGAATGCATGAAAAACGAAATAAGTATGATCGATTATTTGCGACAAACAGAAAATGATTCAGAAATTGAAATTTTCTACTCGAATAAATTCAGAATTTTTGGCAATATTGCCAGCGCATATCAAAGACTTAACAAATTAGACGAGTGTCTAAATAGTTTTCAGCTTCAATTAAATTTAGCCCTTGAACTAAACGATTTTAAATTAGTTGTAAATACGTTGAATTCAATCGGTCTAGTTCATAATAAACAAAAACATTATGAAAATTCTTTAGAGTGTTTTGAAAAAGCGTTAGAAATTCTAGAAAATTCCGCGCATGAGACTGATAATATAACTTTTTTAAAAATGAAAGCCAAACAATACAACTTAATTGCCGAGGCCTATCTAAGACTTGTAAATTATGATCAAGCTAAAGAATATTTTTTAAACGAACTCAAAATATCTAACGAAATTCTACGCTTACATGTCGAAAATGAAAAAATTGAAAATTCAAATCCAATAATAATTGAAGATATGGATCAATTTTATTCCAATTTGTCCATTATTAATTTAAATTTAGGCTTTGTTTATTCAAAATTGAAATTTTTCGAACAAAGCATTGAATTTTATGATAAAAGTCTAAACATTTTGAACCAATATATAAACATCAATAGCCAGCATGTCAAATTCAAACAGCAATTAATCGAGATTTATGGCAGAGTTTATATTGGTTTAATAAATGGTAATCTTCAGTTAAAAGACACATTACACGCTTTATTATACGCACATACAATGCTTGATTTTACTCTAAAAGAAATGGTTAAATTGACCATGGAACAAAATGAACTAAAGCAAGAAATGTCTGAAAATAATGAAGATGATAATTTGGCGAGTTTGGAAGTTTTTTTGGATCAACGTTTTAAGTATTTGAAATATTTAGAAATGTCGGCATGCTCAAAACTCGCTACTTGTTATTCAAAACAAAATCGTTTTAGTGATGCTTTTAAGCTTTATCAAAGAGAAGCAGCGCTAGCTACACATTTAAATAACATTTTACATTTAACTAGAGCTTATTCTCACATGGCTCAAATTGAATTTCATAATAAAAATTACGAACAATCCATAGATATTTATAAGCAAATTTTAAATTGTATAGAACAAAAATTATTAAAATCAGATGATTTGGAAAGTGACGATTCGAAGCCAAAAGACGAGCGTCTAATTCAAATGATATATTTTACTTTATCAAATATAGGACTTTGTATGGAAATGTTGAATAAAACCGACGAGGCTATTTTAATGTTTAAAGAGCAATATGAAATTTCGAAATTATTGAAAAATTTAAAATCTCAAGCTAATGCTCTTTTAAATTTGGTAAACATTTATTTAAATAAGAGCAAGGTCAATGAGAATTTATTGTCTAATTTAAAAGAGCAAAAGACTGATTTAAATCAAACAGAGCTTATAAATTTACTAATAGAATTAAATCAAGTGTACGTTCAATTAGATGATTTAAATGGGCAATTTTTTACTTCACAATGTCTAGCTTATACTTATCATACATCTGGAAAATTTAAGCAAGCCATTGAATATTATTTAATAAATATTAAATTGGGATCTAGTCTTAAACAAAATGACAATTTAAATAAATCAATATTTAATTTGAGCTTGTGTTATAAGGCTTTGGGTGACTTTAAAGAGGCTTATAAGCATCAAATTGAATTTTTAAACCAAATTGAATCGATTAAAAAATTCGATTATTGCAAATTTATATCATTGGGTTTGATAGCTGATTTAATGCTTGAAATAGGCCCATTGAATACGGAGACTTATCAAAATTGTATACAAATTCACATAGACCGTCTTAAGATTATAAAAAATTCATCGGAAAATTCGCACAATGAAAAGCTAATAAATAGTGAAAATAAATGTAAATTAATAGCCGATTGTTTAGAGTCTATAGCGAAATGCTATGACCTTATGAACGATCAACAACAAGTTCTTAAGTTTAAACTCTTACAATTAGAATTACAAAGTGAAATAGAGTCTACGTTGGGCGTAAATACTAATTTTAATAAACAAAAATGTAAATTGCTACTTGACATTGGTAATGTTTTATTATTTAAAACTGAAAATCCCTCAGATGGATTTAAATATTTTGAACAAGCATTAGATCTAGCTAAAAGTGGAGATGATCTTTTACTCGAGTCTATTATCTTGGGAAATTTGGGTTTATGTAAACAAAAACTTCAGGATTTAAAAGTTGCTATAGAATATTTTAAAAAGCAAATATTTGTTTTGAACAAAAGACTTTGCATTTTGGACAGATCAGAAAATAATATATCAACTACATCGACTGACACGTCAAATTCAAGTAATAATGAACTTGCTTATCGAATTAATTCCGATACACCTGTTATTTATACTCATGAAAATATAGAATTAATAAAAGAAATTTGTTCGATACGAATCGATATTGGTCGATCTTATGCCAAATTGGCAAAATGTACAGAACTTTTGAGTGAAAAAAATAATCAAATTTATTTGAGCGAAGCTTTGGGATATTATAATGAGTATTGTCGAGAATGTGAATTTTTATATGATAAATACGTCAAGTCTTTTTTTATAAGATTTAACGAGTCGGAAAACATAAGTGAAAACGATTTAGATTCGAACTCAAATGAAAATCTCAATTCAAAATTAAAAGATTTATGTGATCAAATTTATTTAGAATTTGATTTAAGTTTGTCCAAATCAGCCTTGTTTACATCAATATTTAAGCCTGAAAGATCTATTCGAATAAACGAAAAAAGAGCTAGAATTCTTAGTATAGTCTCGGAATATCTTTTAAATACAGACAAAATAAAAAATTTAAATATACAAATTTTTTATCAATTGGCTAATTTACACTCAAAATTTGAAAATAATTTTAACAAAAGTCTCGGGTATTGTATGAATATACGTAAAATTTTTGCTGAGAATAAAACAGAAAAATTCGATGAAATAAATTTAATCGAAGCTATTAGTTTAGACTGTGATTTACGAGTTATAAAATTATGGAACGCTAATTTACATGACGAAGTATTAGAAAATCTTTTAGAAGCTTATAAATTAATCTGGAAACAAAATAATCAATCAGATAGGAAAGTATTAGAAATGAAATACGAATCTATGTGTAGGTTATGTTCGTTTTACAGACGTTCTGGTAAAACAAAAGAATGTCTAGAGATTTTAATGGACTCCTTGAATAAATTTACACTTGAATTTCAAAAATTACAGGAAATTCTAGACCAAAATGAAAATTCCAAGCGAAGTTTGAACCTTCTACAATACATAGAATATCTTTTTTTAATACATAGAAAAATAGCATTGATTCATTTGAATCATGTGAATGATCAAATGCAAAATTTAAAGCTTAAACAAATTTTATTTTTAGCTCTGAAACATGTCAACGAATCACTAATGTATTTAAATTATTTAAAAGAATTCGAAGCGAGTGATGAAACCGAGCTTAGACAAGCCAGCATTTATTATCTATTTGGTAAATGTCATAAATATTTGCGTAATGCTGAAATGGAATTAGAAATGTTTGCGAATTCGTTGGATATTTATGAAAGTGTATGTCTGAGTTTAAATTTAAATTCTGGCGTGATTATAAATGATGGTTTAATTACTCGAATAGATGCGAGAAATACAAACGAATTTTTCGAATCATTTCGTTTAGACTTTGACGAAGAGACTCAAATAAATTTTTGCGATCGAATTGATCATTTGTATCAATTCATCGAGGATGTTTTGATACGAATGGGTAAGCATAAGGAGGCGATATTAGTTACAGAACGACATAAAACTAAACTTTGTCCTTATTTAAATAATTTACAAGATTTACTTAATTTTGAGCAAATTGATTCAATCTTAAGCTTAATACCATCATTTTATATAATTTACTATTCTAAAATAGAAATAAGTAAAACTTTAAATTGTTGGTTTATGTATTGGGACTCGACTGAATCAACGAGTCAAATTAAATTTCATCAAATAAATTTTAAATCTTTTGATAGTTTATTTTTGTCCAAAATAAGCGGTGCCAAATCAGAGATTTCCAATTTTTTGGAGGAAATTTTAAAATGCGATGCAGAAGACCGAAATATGATGTTGCATCATATGTACAATATTCTCATTAGACCTTTTGAAAATTTTTTATTTTCGAAAAGTGACAAAAAATTTCTAAGTCTAATAATCGATCAATCAATGTTAAAATTTCCGTTTCATCTAATCAAATACACTGATACCTTGTCGAAAAGTGAAAACTATTTATTTGAACTTTTCGATTTAGATTGTGTTTATTCGTTAAAGTATTTACTCAAAGCTAAAGTATATAATCATAGATATACTAAACATCAAAATGATTATAGTTTTACTATACCAATGAAAGTTATCGTAAATGAATTGGAAATGGAAAAATTATTGACAAGTAAATACACTGGTAAACAAAGTCAATATCAATTTGATTTAATTATGTTTTTATTCAATCCGGAAAATAAAAGTAAGAAAAAATATAAATAAATTTTTGGGACTAAAAAGTTAGGGACTAATTTTATTTTTTAAAAAAATTTTATAGGCTTAGAATGGCTTAATAATTTGATAAATAGCTTGATTAGTAAAAAACTAACAAAATCAGTTTTGTTGGAATTCAATGCTCAAAATGAGAACTCACAAAAAGATTTAGACGCAAATGATCAAAAAGCAAGAGCCTTTTTGAAAAAGCTTTACTCTAAAATGCTCAATAGAACTAATCTAAGCGTAATTTTTTAAATATTTTTTTGTAAAGATTCTGTGAAAAAAAAATTTACATTTTTTACTTAACTAAAAATACGATTTATTTACTCAAAATTAAGAATAATTTCAATTATTTCTAATTTATTTTTTATTTAAATCATTTTCGATTAGTTTTGTATTTGAAGCTTCAAGTTTATTATTTTATTTGAGTTATTTTTTTTGGAGGAATCTCTCAATTAGAAGAATTAATTTGATGTTCCTGTATATTCTTAATTTCGAGTATATACGGTTATTGACAAACAAAATATTTTTTCTGTTCAGAATATAAAAATTTAATATGCATGGGGTAGTTGTTAAAAAAATTCCTAACAATTGCATCCCTTAAGTTTTTTTTCTTTCAAATTGACCCAGCCCTGTCAGAAAAATTATCTCTTTGTCCAAAAAATAACAGAAATTCTATTTTGAGATCATATTTCAAAATTTTAGGACTGGCGTTTTTGGGCTTTGAAAAAAACTTTATGATACTCAGTGGTAATGTGATTCTTTTAAGTAATATTAATTAATATAACTTTTAATCAACTTTTTTATTCAATTTAATACCTTTATTTTAAAACTTTTTCTATAAGACTGAAATAATACATAAAAAAGTTAGGTTTAACCACATCTAGAAAGCCGATTGTCCAGATATGAATGATATTTTTAATTTGAGTTATATTTTCTTGTTTCTAAAGTGGGGACTTGAATTTTAACCCTTTACTCAACTAGGTTCGCTAATTGGTTCATTTTCGCTGGTTCTCCATCCAACGACTGGAACCACTGGGTCAAGTAAGTAATCCTACCTATGCTAGCTTAATTATAGTCGCTTTATCAACTAAAATAATCAGGTCAATATATTTATTTAAGTTAGAATTTTAAATTTTATTTAATGGTTAAATTTGATAAATTTTAATTACATTCATATAAAAAATTTAATTTTGAGAATTTCAGCGTCTTAAGCATCAAATATTAAGAATAAAATAAAAAAATGTGTGGAAAAAAAAATGACAAAAATGAATTTTTTTTTATTTAAAAGGTAAATTACCCTCGTGTGTAAGATTTAGATTACCCCATGCTTTGTGACTAGGTTATTCGATAAATTCACAGCAACTTTTTTGAAATTTTTTTTTGCAATTTTTAATAAAGCAAAAATTTATTTTTTCAGTCAAATCTTGTTTATCAAACTTTGAAATGTGACGAACAAGAGCCTTTTATATTAAATTATCTTCTATTCGGAAATTTAAATCATCATCAAATTCAAAAAATAATAAATATGAATACAAGTCAATCAAGATTAATTGTCTCTCCTTCGCCAATAACTCAACTACCGTCAGATAATACAAATAAAGCTGACGAAAATAAACAACAAGTGATCAATTCAAACGTACCAATAGAAATAAAAATAAACAAGGAGAAAATAATGGACGACGTTCTTCTTGAACTAACCCAAGATGCAAACAATGTATCACTTAGTCAAGTGATTGTTCAATATTTAAAACTAAATGCCAAGCTAGACGATCAAACTGGACAAGTGATGGAACTTACTTTATTTTTTGTAATTAACTTTTTATTTTTGTTATTCCATTTAAATTTATGGATCCTTTAAATTTTTGAAAAGTTTAAAAATATCAAAAATAATGACTTGATTTAAATAAGTTTTTTTTTAATTATTCAAATAAAGTTGAATGAATTCTTGAATGGCAGTATGTCTAATATTGAAGCTATTGGCTTTATTAATCTCTATGAAAAATTCTCAGCTAATCAATTACCAAACAGTTTAATAACATCCTCAAGATTGATGCTTAAGCGCCTTGGTTTCAGCTTTTACATTGATAAAGATGGGAAATATATGGTTAAATTACCTACTAGACTTGTCTGTAAAAAATTCAAACTTATTCTAAGGGTATTTTGCGAGATAAAAAGTAATTTATTCATTTTTCTTTACTTTTTTTTTTAAAGCATTTAATTTTTTTTATCTAGATTTTTCGTGTAAATTTTTAAAGGATTTATACGAAATGTCTAAAACAACCAGTGGTAAAGAATTACTGATTTTAATTGTAAGTTTGATTTTTAAATTAAAAAATATTTTTTTTTTTTTTTTTAATTTAAAAATTACTTTTAATTTAGAAACAACATCAAACAAATTTAAAAACTAAAACAATCAAATTGACCTTAAAGACAAGAACTTTTAAAACCAATGAGAATTTTCTTAAAGATTTTTCCAAGATATTGGATCAAAACGATGCCGAAAATAAAACATTACTTGAAATACAGACTGAAATTTTTAATAGAATTATTCTTTTGACGACGATTATTTTGAGCGATTCTAGTAAAAATGACGATGGAAAATCAATTGAGGATTTTGTTAGTCAATTTTTCAAGCAAATTGATCAAAATTTTGTAGATGATTCGGATTTTTCTGATGAAGATTTGACTAGTCAATATTCAACGCTCTCGTCTATAATTGGAATACAACCTCAAAAAGAAAAAAAAACGGATATTTTGATAGAACCAGTTAAAGAAATGTATTTTTTATCTTAATCTATATATTAATATTTAGATCTATTCTAAATGACCAATAATTTTCTCATTTTAGGATGAAGTTTTTAATTTTTTCTTTTAAATTTTAAATTCTCTAGTAATATTTTGGTCTTAAGCTACATCTTTCCATTGATTCATTTTTACTTAATTTTTAAACCAACACATATTTTGTGTGGTTTTTAATTTTGTGTTTTCATCAGTTTTGATTGGCGTGTTTCTCAGATTTTTTTGTGTGTTGGTCGAGGATACTCTTGTGTTTACACAATATTTCCTTAGGAAAACTACATTTAGAATTTTTTTTCTCAGAAAAAATTTTTAAACTATGATTATGATTTTTCGTGAAATTATTGTTTTCTTTTTATCAAGAAAAATTCAAATAGAGGACAATTCAGGAACTAATGGTAATAAAAAATTCGATCAAGTAAGAAATCATGCATCTAGACTCCACAAAATGATTGAAGTTAATGTTGACACTCAATCGGAAAACCCTTATGTTTACGATAAGTACTTGAGTGAGCTTTTGGAAAATGATCTCAACTACACAAGCAAAAATCAATATGAATTTAAAAATGTGTCGGAAAACTATAAATCAGAAAAAAAATCAATAAATGAAGAGCGTAGAGCTCAATCTGAATCAGAGTTTTTTGAAAGCGATTATCAATGTAGAAATTTTATAAAACTTGAAGAAAAAGAGTATATGGATCAAATAATAACAACGACGACAACAACAATTCGAAGATTGAGTAATAATGATCTATTTATGTTCTGTGAAAATAATCTTAATGAAATTAATGAAAATCCAATTATAAGAAGTGAAAAATACGAAGAAAATTATGTTACGCCTAAACCTCCTAAAACTAAACAAACTAATAATGGTGAAATAAATTTCAAAATTAACAAGATTCCACTTTCAAATGGTAATTCTCAAGACTATTTTAAAACAAACCGACAAGAAATGAAAGAAACTTATAAACATACATTTACGAAATCAAAAGAGAATATTTATCAATGTTTAACTAATTATACATATGAACAGACATAATTTTTTTTTGTGTCAGTCAAATCAAGCTACCTCATCATAAAATACTGATCTTTCACAAATTAAAGTTTAATTTTTTTTAATATTCTTATTTATTTAATGTAAATAAAAGTTTTTTGTTTTTTAAAATTTGAATATTTAAAAATTGATTCTACGCTTTGATGAATTTTATGACATTATCGTACTATTCTGTAGCATAACAGTGGACATCGTCTCTTGAGGTAGAATAAAACATATAAAAAGAGAAAATCAAAAATTAACACATAAAATGATTTTTCGACGATAGGGCACTCATCAAAATTTGAGAAAAAAATTTTTCTCAAAAAAAATATTCTAAGTTAAATAATAAACTTTTCACGTCGACTAATTCCCAAATCATCAATATTTTCGCGAAATAATTTGATAATAAAAACAAAAATTTAATTTTTCAAAGAATACGTCTATTTAAAAGTTGAAAAATAGATTTTGTTTTTAATATTATATATTTATATTATTTTTTTAAAATTAAAACCAAATTCGAGAGTATTAAATTTTAATGATAAAAAATTATTAATTAGTAATCTTTGGCTATTTGTACTGAGGCACATTAAAATAATAAACAGTCAATTTTTATTTAGAATATAAGACATGAAAAAATACATTTCTGATATTTAGAATCATTTAGAACCGCCAAAAAATAAGTTTTCTAAATAAAGATTTAATTTAGAATTGAATTTTTTTCTATTCTAAATTATCAAGTTTAGAATTTAGAATAGGCATAAGTTTTCCAAATACAATTAATTTTAAAATAAATATAAAAAATATGAAATAAATACAATGTATTTTATTTCAACTAAAGAAAATGATTAATCAATCATAGAATATTTTTTTCCAAATAATAAGTGTTGTGATTCAATAATG
>NTPY01000526.1:1252914-1278237 GCA_002922825.1 Brachionus calyciflorus | reverse complement strand
AAAACTGAACTTAACAAATTAAGTGACTTAAGTTAACAAAAAAAATGCTTTATTTTATGTGAAAACATAGTTGTAAACTATCGATTGTTTTGAACAACAAAAAAGTGAAGTCATAATTTAAAAATTTTGATTTTGTGGACATGCGACATTACTCAAATAATCACAAAGCTCTAGTTTATGGTTAAAATACAATCCATTCGGACAATTTTGAACATAAAATCTTTCATAATAAGTTCCAAAATCAACACATTGTAAAAATTTAGAACAATCCTTTGGATGTGCAAAGAGACCATCTTTTGAACATTTAAAATTCAGACTTGTCAAGCCTTACAAAAAAAAATTAAACTTTAAATGAAAAAAATTATTAAGTTTCTCTAAGACATACTTTGTTTATAACTATCACTTAATACATGTGTCCATTCATTAATCGATGTTGTTGATGGAGTGAAACTTGTAGTAGTACTAGTAGTAGAAGTAGTTTTAGTGATAGATGTTTTTGTTGTTGTTATTGTTGTGGTTGTTGATCTTGGGATTGAAGAAGTTTTTTCATCAATTTTAAGAGATAAATTAAGAGCATTATTATTAAAAGGTAGATTTATGAAATTATAAGTTGATTGAGTTGATGATAAAGCTTGAGATAATTTAGCTTTAAGTTTTGATAACCAAGACATGGTTGTAGTGGAAAATTCACTTTTAAAAGGTTGTGTTTCATTTTTATTATCGTTCGGTATACTCGTTACTTTAAATTCCGAATTTATTTGATTTTCTAATGGATTTTTGATCAATATACTCAAATGTTCATTTGGTTTAACGCCTAATTTATTTCTTATGATTGGATCATCCAATAGACTCTTTGAGAAAGTATCATTTATTTTGAGTTTATAAAGTAATGGTATTTCTGTGCTTGTTGATAAGATTGGTGTTCTAGAAGTCAATTTTTTAGTTGAAAATTTAGTTGATAATTTATTAATGTGTTTTAAAATTTCAATTGGTAGAATCGATCTTGGCGCTGTGGTAGTTGGTGTAATTATTTTTGATGAAGTGCCTTGAGTGGTACGAAATAATTTTTGATTTCTCGAATTTTTTAAAAAGTTCGTGTATTCATGAAATTTTTTTATTAATTCTTGATTCTTGTTGTTTTGATGAAAAGTTTGATTGAGTTGGTTTGAGATTTTTTCTTGGTTTGCAAAATTTGTATTTTTATGATTAGAGTAGGATAAATATTGGGATAATAATTTATTGTAATATTTTGTCATTGGATTAATTGAAGTCTTTTGATGATCAACTGGTTTAATCAAATCTGAATAACTTGATAGGACTGGTGATTTATTTGATTGTTGGTTTCGATGATTCATTACCAAATCAGGATCTTCACGATTTAAATATCTTTCAAATGAAGGATCTTTGGTAGTTTCCTTTTTTTTTATTTGAGCTTTTTCTTTTGAATTGTTATCATCTATTAAGTTTCTTAGGTCCAATATTCCAGCTGCGTTGCATCTTCAAATTGAAAAATTAAATAAGCTTATTTTGAAAGATCGATCATCTGGGTTTGGCTATGTGAATTTTCATGGCCTCAAATTTTAATAATTCCGATACTTAATACCCAGCTATACGCTTTATTTACCAAATTATTATACCAACTTTATACGCTTTATTTTTATTATATGAGACCAGATAAAGTGAGATTTTATTTTTCTACGTCAGATAATATCATATTAAGCCATCATCAACATTTAAAAAAATAATCAAAATTACCAAGGTTGACGTGATCAAAAATTTTTCAAAACACTTAATTTAACAGAATAATATTCAGTCTCATCGTTAAAATATATTTAATTAAAACATATCTGTTTTAACAAAATAGTTACTTTTAGAAGGCATCTTTTGGCAAGTAAAAAATATTTTATAGCAGAAAAAAAACTACCGCATAAAAGTTTATCTATTATAACTTAACTTATCAAAATTTTCTTGACATTGAGATTTTAGAATTGATAAACGACAATCAAACTTCAACTAAAAATTCCATGCAAGGCTTAAAGATCTTTTTAGAAGGCTAATTCATGAAATTTCATAAATGAGCAATCCAAAAGGCCGGAATTGTAAAAACGACTTTGAATTTTTTAATGAGTGAAACTATTTTCCCAAGTTAAGTCGACTTGAGTAACTTGGATTATTACTTTTTGACCCATCATAAGAGCCAATAAATTACCTATTAAAATCACAGAAGCAATAAGTTGCTCCTTCCTCTTCTACATAGCAACCATTTTGTACAACCATTTCTCCCAAGTCCATACCATATGTACAACCTCTATGAAGAACTTTAAAAAATAAATATTTAATAAATTTTTTAAAATTGTATCAAGTTTTTTTCAAAATTTTTACAATAGTTATCATAAGGATTGGTATAGACAACACATCTACTTTGTTTAGGACACTTTACTGTTGATACCATTGTATCAATTACACGCTTACCACAATAAGGATCTCTTGAATTACACCAATAGCATTCAATATAATCAACTTAACAAAAAAAAATTAAAAATATTTTTGAATAATATGATCAAATTTGTCAATAACTATTTACCATCGGTTTGATTTTTTATCTCAATGGCATTTGTATATAAGATCACAGACACCTAATCAAAAATAAGCTATTTATCCAAGAGTTCTAGTTAAAATATATAAATATCTTACAAGTATTAAATTTATTAAGAACATTATCAGGTTATATTTGTAGTTGATATTAAGTTTTTCAAAATTTCTATCGTCTAAAACGCGAATATCCTTATCGTTTTATATAAAAAAAGAAGAAAATTATTGCAAAAATTTTCTATTTCAATCAAACCTAATTAAACTAGTTTTTACAATTCAATTATTAACTTTTAATCCAGTTTTGTTTTAAGGTATTAAATTTGAACGAATTAGTTTTGGTTTTAAGTTGTTCTAAACATTTCTCTCTCTTTTTTTTTATTTTTAAAAGTTGTAATTGTTGCAAGTTTTAATGAGATTAAATACAATTAATTTAGATGTAAAGAGACATACATTGAAGATTTCCGTTTCGCTTGAAACGATTGTATTAATATTCTTTACGATGAAGAGTAGATGCTCTAGACGTAAAATTTAATATTTAAACACAATTAATTTCAATTTTTTTTAATTCTAAATAAAATAGTGAACATAGAGTAACCAAACGATAATAAAATAGTAATTATTGATTTTTTATTTGCTAACTTAATTGTCAAAGCGATATTGTGTTAGAAAAAGGATATACTCTATTGTAAATATTTGCTATTTTTATTCATATACAGTTGTATTTTGCAATAAATACAAATCCGAATGTAAATTTCAAAAAGTTTGTCACCGTTTTTTGAGTTTTAATCTCAAATTTTATTAAATAAACTAATTAGTTATACTATTATAACAGTTTTGCATAGTAAAGAAAACTAAACCAGCTTGAATTGGCTTAATATTTAAAATGAGCTATTCGAAAGGACCTTTTGAAAAATTTTCATTTGTTTAACTCAGTAATATGTCACCTCATAATTTCTTATATTTTTTTTGAATTTTATAACGAAAATTTCAACGGTTGCCTTTAGGTAATAAATGAATTTTAGTTTCAGAACCAGTCAGGACTTAGTGAAGCAAAACGAATTAAATCTGCTGCTATTGTATTTGCGTCAGTCACTAAAAAAATCTTTTTTGACCTTAAATTAAAATTGTTTAAATTTACGTAGAATATGCATTCTTTTGCTATTAAAAGAAGTACCAGTACCCTTGAAACATCTGCAAATTTAGTGAAGAGGATATCAGGCTATTCGAATAAAAATTAAAAAAAAATTCAACTTTTATTAACATTTTTTGAAGAGCGGGAATCTATCATTTCTGCGAAAAATATTTTTTAGAAAATTTTTATTGAAAAAAAAAATATTTTTATCGATTTTTTTTTGTCGAAAAATGTCTGCGAATTACTTTAGCGAAAAAATTTCATAAAAAATTTTAGAGAAAAATATTTACTCGAATAATACAACAAATTATTTTAATTTTTGAACTGATTTCCGAATAAAGACCTTATTCATTGTGTAAAATATTCTTATTTTCAAACTTTCATGGTCATTATTAAGGGTCTTCTCACTTAAAAAATAAATTATTCACGATTGAATTTCTTTTTTTATTTTTCTATAATAATTTTCGATAAAATTTTTCTCAGAAAAAATACTACTCACTAAAACATTTCTGCGAAAATTTTTTTTTCTCTAAAATATTTTTCTCATTTGTGATATAGAGCTTTGAAGAACTCAATTGAAATTAGTCGTAATTTCGAAAACTTTGTTATTTTTTCAAATTTTATTTTGAATACTTCACTTTTTTCTTAAATGGTATGTTTTAACTGTCAAAATTTTAAGAAAGAATTCTATCTTATATTTTATTTATCAAATCAATATAATAAAAATTTAACTAAAAAAAGTCATTTTTTTCTAAAATTTTTCAAATGGTCTGTTAATTACATATTGAGCTTCTTTCGAATGCAATTCTCCAATGCCAGCAATCGTATTATGCACTTCTCTACCTGAATATTTTAATTTAATGCCAAGTAAATTTTCAAAACGTGGCGATACAAATGACCATGCGCCCATATTTCTATGCTCTTCTTGAGACCATATAAACTCATTAGCATGTTTATAATCTTTTATTAAATTACGAATTTCATTCGCTGGGAAAGGACTCATTTCTTCTATTCTTATTAAAGCAACATCTTTTAAACCACGTTTAGCTCTTTCTGCTTCCAAAGCGTAATATTGCTTGCCAAATACGAAAATAAGACGCTTAACAGAGTCTTTAGAGGACACCTTTTTAAACAAAAAAAAATTAAAAAGCGTTTTATTTAATCAATAAAATAAAATATTGTACCATTGGATCATCAATAACAGGTCTAAAACTTGTAATTTCTGACATTTCTTCAAGACTAGAAACACATTCTGGTAATCTAAGCAATGATTTTGGAGATGCTACAATTAAAGGCTTTCTGTATGGTAAAATCATTTGTCTTCTTAGCAAATGGAAATAATTTGCAGGTGTTGTTGGATTCGCAATGAAATAGTTTATGTCGTCTGAATCAATCTTGTCTTCTTTGCTCGAACTCATCTGCAAAAATCTTTCAATACGACAAGATGAGTGCTCTGGACCAGCTCCGTCAAAACCATGTGGCATTAGAAGAACTAAACCTGATTGATATAGCCATTTTGCTTCACCAGAACTAATATAAGTATCAATTATTATTTGAGCACCATTGAAGAAATCACCAAATTGAGCTTCCCAAATTACCAAGTTATTCGGGTTATCAAGTGAAAATCCTTATTAAAAAAAATAAAAATATAATTTTCAATCAAATTATTATGTAGTAAATTTAATGATTTAATAGTGAAATAAAGTACAATCAATTTATAAAAAATTCAAAAAATAAAATGGGATCTTTTATTGAAATTTTTAAAGCTAAAATTTTATTTCAGTGTTCAAAGCCTCAGATTCGACATGAAATTTTGAAAAAAAATTCAGATAATATTTAAAAATTGAATTTTAATGCTTAAATGGATCTTTAAAAAAAATTGAAAATTTAATTCGGCTCTTTTTTGTCATACTCTAAGGTCGCTGCTTCACAAGATATGTAACGGTATTGAAATGCTACGACAGATAATTGATATTACGATTGATGACAGACGATTGATTAATTAATTAAGATTTTTTTAGAACCTTTTTTTAGAAAAGTCCTAAATGAAATGAAAAGAATTTTACCTTAACATGTTAGGGAATATTTTTTTAAGAATCACAGAAAATAGCTTATTAAATTTCGAATACCAAGCTGTATTTAGCATCCTTTTGAATAACAACTAGTTATTCTTAGTTTCAATTAAGTTTAAAACAATACTAACCATAGTCAAAGCCCATGACAGCTTCTTCAGATAGAAAAGAATTGCAAATCTTTTAAAGAATCAAAATAAACAAAAAAATTTAGAAATTAAACAAAAATTAAAAAAACTACTTCAAAATATGATTTTTGTTTCTCATCCAAATTATTTAATGGAATAAAAGTTTTATTATTTTTCTGATCAACTAACATAGCGTGTCTATGACTAAAAGTTCCTCTACCAACATCTTGACCACTAATACGCACATTGAATCCTTGAGTCAATAATGTTCCAATTGCTAATGACTCGGCTGTTGACCAATCAATTTTTTTACCCTCACGAATTCTTTCTAATCTTTTTTGAACGTGAGCTCTTTCGATTGTTGGATGAACTGTAAAATCTGATGGATAGGAAACTGATTTTGCACCAACGAATTTTAAAAGATCTAAATTGCATCCTGTATTCCATACAGTACGTTCTTGACTTGATGCTAGATTCATATTAGACCATTGTTTATCCAAGTAAACATTTCGAGGCTTAAATTCATAATTTTTAGCTTCAACTTTTTTCAAACATTCATCCAATTTAGACTCAAACATATTTATTTCTTGATCCAACAAATTAGATTCGACTAATTTCTCTTTAACTAATTCATCCTTGTAAATGTCAGGTACACTTTGTCGTGAATTAATAAGCTTATACATCAAAGGATTCGTAAATGATGGATCGTCTAATTCATTATGACCATATTTACGATAACAAATCATATCTACTAAAATATCCTTGCCAAATTTATTTCTGTACTCAGCTGCTAATTGACCAGCTTTGTAAGCGAGCTAAAACATAATTTTTACAATTATTAAAATTTTTAATATTGACAAAAATTAAATTACCTCTGGGTTATCACCGTTTACATGAATTATAGGACAATCATAACCCTTTGCTAAATCACTATTAAAATTGCCTGATCGGCCTAAATTTGAAGGTAATGTAAAGCCTAATTGATTGTTTGTTATTAGGTGTATAGTTCCACCAACTCCATAATTTGGTAGTTTTGATAATTGAAAAGTTTCTGATACAATACCTTGACCAGCAAAAGCGGCATCACCATGAATCAAAAATGATGCTACTTTCTTGGAAACATTACTTGGATTATCTGAGTAAAGACAATCTTTTTCGACCATTTGTTTAGCTCTAGCTTTTCCTAAAACTAAAGGATCTACCGCTTCTAAATGAGATGGATTTTGAACTAGTGATACATGAATATTTTTTCCATCATAAGTCAAATCAGTTGAGCAAGCTTTTTAATTGTATTTATATTAATCTTTTAAATGGATTAAATGATTTTTAATTCGAAATTTTTCTTACGAAAATGATGTGCTATGTCACCAGTTGCTGTTACATTACTTGAAAATTCACTTTTACCTTTCATCTAAATTTTTTAATCAAAATTTAAAATATATTTTAACAAAAACAACTAAGTCCATTTTTTCAACAAGGTTGGGTTTTTAGTTTTTTGTGTTGGTGGTTGCGGCACTACCTATTTCGACGACCAGTCACTGTCACCAATTTTTCGAGCAGTCTCAATATTTTTAAACAATATTAATGTTAAAATTATTGAAATTTAGAATAACTAACACAAAACAGAGTTATATTTTCTCGATTCAAAAAAAAAACAATATCTACAAATCGAAAATGATTTAAATTCTATTAACCTTAAAAAGGTGTTTGCCATATCGAAGTTAGCTGCAAACAAAGCATTATATGAGACCTTCTAAACTCTTTTTTTTTAAAGATTTAACAACGGTTTTTTTGTATGAGATCGGTTTAAAAAAAAATTTTCGAGGTATTGTAGAGAATAAAATTCTGTATCTTTTAATACAGTAGACACATTTGAGTTTTTGAATATAAAACTAAATTAAACCCGAATTTATAAACCGTTTAAACTCATTTTAATGCTTCATATTTTAGATTTTAATCGAAATTATATTTTATCAGATTTTGTACAAATTAAAAAGAGTTACAGTCAAACCTCGTTAATTCGGCTAAATTGGTGGAGTGTTTTTATGCCGGATTATCAAGTCAAAATTATATTGTACTAAATGAAAATGGGAATTAGAAATCATGCCGAAAAAACGAGATTCGAACGAGATCTATAATAAAAAAAGAAAAATTATTTGAGCAAATTAAAAATTGTGTGGCCTGCTTATGGTGACAAGCCTGGGAAATCAGCAAAAATGTACTGTTTAATATAAAACCTCGATATCAAAAACGAGACTTGAGAAGAGTTTTTAATAAAATTAAAAAAACCTTGGCAAACAAAAGAACAGGATCCAAATTAAGCATACACGTCATTAAATTAAGTCTACCACGATGAGCTATACCCATTACTAATTGTTCTATATCACTTTTGGCCAAATTTGAAAAAATAGAATAATAAAAAGCCATTGCTGATTCACCACCTTCAAGTGAATAACGTTTAAATGATGGAAATCTCTTTGCTAAAAATACGTCAAAAGCCTTAATTAAAAATTTTTAGAAAAAACAACGAAAAAAAAAATCAAAAACAGCTTTAAATACTTGAGATTTCAAAAGAAGATTTAAGATCTCAACACGAGATTGATTATCAATTTTTTGACTTGAAATTTCTTCGAATCTTTTTTCGATCCAAAGTTTCTCTTCGAGATTATTAAGAAAATCGAATTCAATACTAATTCTATCTGAATAAGTATTTTTGAGATAAGTTTCAATTTGATCCAATGTCATTTGATGTGACTCAGAAGCATGTAGAAGACCTTCAGTTGAATATTGAGTCGAGTCTCTATTTAAACCATAAGTAGATGGATCTAGCTCTAAGATAGTATTCTCAACACTCTTAAATTGATCCAAAGGATCTAAACGAGCTAATTTAAACCCATATTGTCTATAAGCATTTATAAAACGATACAAATTAGATTGTTTAGCACGATGTTCATTTACTTTTTTAAGAGAATTTGATAAGTTTTCATCAAATTTTTCGAATTTTTTAGTGTAAATTTCAGTTTGATAATTGAAATTTCGTCGATTTAATTGTCCAAGGTTTGTGTTGCGATTAATAAACTGTTTAATTAAATGTGGACTCCGAAGCATTCTTTTCTAATTTTTTTTTTCTTAAAAATTTTATTCAAGTTTTATATTTATGATAAGTTAAGCATAAATAGTTAGTTAGCTAGTTAAATTTTTTGTTTCTTGTCGATGTAATACATGATCAAATGGGTGTGTGGCTTCCCATCTTTTCTGTAGTTTTTTTTTGCTCAAATTTTGCAAAAAATTAAGCAAAAAAAAATTTGAAGATAAGAAAATCCAGGTCAGTCAAATTTTAATAAAATATTTAAAATTTAAATTGATAGAATAAATTTCTTTGTTGATCATGTTATCTTGAAAATCAAGAAATGGATCACTCTACTCCAAAAAATTGAAATGTGAATTTATTCTTAAAGTTTATCAAATCTGATATGTTTCGTTTTCATTTTATCAGCTAAATAAATTTACAACCTAAAGTATTTAAAAGTTTTTCCAAATAAAGGCGGATGTACCATAATTTCAAATCGATGTTTAAATTGGTTTTTTTCTAAAAAATAATATTTATACGTTATTCAGCGTTTGTTTATTCATTAGAATTGCAAAAAAAAATTATTCAAAAATTCTTGTTAGGATTTTTCTAAATTTGTTTCTCTAAATTTTGTTATAATGAAAAAATAAGGTTGAAAGAGCCCTGGACTCAATAATTAAGTCTCAACACTAACAACTCGCAAAAATCTAATTTTTTTAACAACTTGATTTGAGAATCAGAAAAAAATTGAAATCACAACTGTTGTATTACAAATTTTGATGCTTAATTCGAATTTATCATCGAAATTTTACTTTAGTTTTTCATTTTCAATTTATTTCTATTTTAGTGAAAAAAAGTGCTTTTTGCGCGCTAGGACAAGCCTCCGGAGACAAGGATAAGGTACAATTTTTTTTTGACTTAATATTATTTTTCCGAAAAAAAATCGATTTTAATACCGATTCGAAATTATTGTGCATCCGCTTTTACAAGGCTTAAATGATTTAAGACTTTAACACTTTATTTTTTCATTTAAAAAAAAAGATTTATTTAAAAAAAATAATATAACTCAAAAATCATCTAAAAACTTTTTTAGTAAAACATGAAAAATTAAAAATTGCTTTGTAGCAAGCAAGTAAAGGAGCTAATGGATATCGAGTTCTTTAAGATTTTAAGCTAATTTCTGTAGTATAATTACTGTATACCTGAATTGAGATCTGTTATTTTTATTTACCGAAGAAATGCCGATGGCTCATATCGATCTTTTTCATTCTTTAATCATTAAAAAAATTAAGAATAATTTACATTTTCAGAAATTTTTTCGCCCTAAATGTTCATCTAAAAGCTAAATTTGATTTAAATTTAATTTTTATTTTTGAGTCTTTTATATGAAGTTAAAATTTAATACTTAAAAAACCAATCAATACATACTGGGCCGTTCCTGGTTAACAACCAAATTTTTAGTGATGCTGGTTAGTTGTGGTTAGACGATTAGCCAAAATTGGTTGCAAAAAATTGGTTAACCAGAAATTTGGTGATCTTATAATTAAAAAAAAAACATAAAAATATAACTAAAAATGTTTTTATACATATAAACAATTAAAAATTGGATATGTTTCTATAGATTAAACAAAAAAAAATTTTGATTTTGATTAACCAACATCACTATTAATTTTATTTTTAAAATTTTTACTGTATTTATAAAGGTAAAAAAACGATATGGTTACACCCACGCTTCTCTTTCATTTTAATTTCCAGTGCGCTGCTCACGAATCAACGTTCTATCCGTACCGTACTCAAAAAAAAAGATCTCCGGATACGCTTCGGGTACGGATATGCTGTATTTCAGTCTAAAATTCGACTTTTCAAAATTTAGACTTGGTACTTATTCTTTATGGCTTTTGCCTTTTGTAGAAGACTACGCGTTCTCAGTTTTTTACTTAACATGATTATTTTTGAAAAATTTAGTAGCTGAGAAAACCCTAAAACAATTTTAATTTTCACATTTAACCAATAATTCAAAAAATTTAAAAAACTTTTTATTTTACAAAATATTTTACATTAGTACATCACCGGTTCAAACTAAATCTAGTTATTTGAAAAAAAAATTATAAAATATCTTCTTGAAGACAAGTATCGTCGCTAAAGTTAAGGTCAAATAAATCTTTGGCATAATTTCTAACATCATTTGATGCTTCGCACATATCAATTAAATATTTAGGAATAAAATCAGCTGAATAAAATGCACCAGCTATCGCACCAGCCATTGAAGCTATTTTTTGTGCTTCACCGCCAAATGAAACAGCATAAAAAACAACTCGTTCAACATTACCATATTGCTTGAAAGCTATCTTTGAATTTAATTTAAAATTAACTTCATTACAACATCGCGAATCACTGGCAATCATAAATGAAAAAAGTGCCAATGGTATCGTTTGAATAGCTGACGAAGTTGAACTCGAAATTAACTTATACAAATATTCCATGTTAATTTTGTGTCCACGACGACATTTTTTAATTAGTTTAAAAAGTTTTAATAACAAATAAGTATAAGACAAACTTTTTTTAGGACTTGATTTATCATTTATTTCAAATAATGTTGATTTATTTTGTTCTAAGTACAAAAAGATATTTTCTCTAAGACCCTGTGAATACTTGTCTAAATTTTCATATTTAGCTTCGTCCAAATTTTCATAATTATTTTCCAAATCATTTACAAAATTTAAAATTTGATAAAAAAAATTATCAAAATCTATTGAACAATAGACTTTACTAGTCTGTAAAGCTAATCTGATTGCAAAACATTGTTGCCAAGCTCCCAAAACTGCCAATTTATGATTATGAGTTATTCGTGTTGAAAGCTCACAGATTATTTTCATTTCTTCAAGAGATTTACTAAAGGTATAAAGTGCTATTGGCGAGCATCTCATAGCAGCTCCACTACCATATGATCCTTCGCCATCGAATAATTCCATGGCAGGGATAAAACTGTTATTATGCAGTTCATCTTTACTTTTTAGATAAGATAACTTTTTAAATAAAGTCATTGTTGCACTTGAATAGCCTCGACTTGAATCCATATAATACATTTGAAGGAAATTATTTACAGTATCATCTATATTGAACTCTTTTTTATTAATAATAGATTCACAAATGGATCTTGTGAGAGCTGTATCATCGGAATAAAATTTTAAGGATACTATTTCTTGTTCATTTAAGTAATGTAAGTATTTGTCTTTGGCTAAACGAAGTTCATCGAGCATTTCGCATAAATTAGGACTCCATATACCTTCTAAGCATTTTCCTATACAATCACCAATTAAAGATCCTTTAAAATAATTTAAAATTTTCTTTGTTACAAATATCCTTGAATTTGACTGAAAATTACCCAAGAGAGCTCCTTCAAATTTCGAAGCCAATAATTCTTTTTCGTTTTGTAGTTTTTCACTCTTTTTTCGCTGTATTGTTTTGTTTATGAAGCCGACTTTAGTCAGTATCCTACATTTAAAAATAAATGTAATAAAATTTTTTAAAATTTAAGCTTCGAGTAAATGCACCCTTTTTTTAATTATTCTATAATACTTGAAGCCAGTTTCATTTATCATAATGTTTAACTTCTAGTTGAAATAGAAGTACGTCATAGTAATATGATATGATGAAAAAAAATCATAATTTTAGTACAATCAATACCTAATTTTCAATTAGATCTATCCTAGAGATCGACTTTGAATTTTAATCCAAAAATTGAGTACTGTTTGATAGTAATTTTATGGGAAAAGGACTTGCAGTACAATTTGTTATTGGAATAAGTTGAAAGGGCTGTGTATAGTTTCGACTTGTATTTTTTCGACGTTAAAAACTTGACGAGTAATTTTTGACGTGATAGAAAACTTGCCGCCATTTATTCTTGACGTGGTTTAAAATGACTAAAATATAATTAACTGAAATTTCGACTTTACCTGACGTCAATCGAAAAATTTAATTTGGAAAAGTTTTTTTGTTCAAAAAATTGGTCAAAAAAAATCTCAGAGAGGTATTTATTGTTAATTTTTTAAATTTTTATTTAATTTTAAATTTTACTTAGAAAAAAATTGAAAATAGATTCGTCAAGTTTTTAATTAGTCAATTAAATATTTAGTCAAGTTTTGGCACGTCGATTTTTTTACAAGTCGAATAGCCGTCGTGTTATTATCACGTTGAGTATTTCCCTTCAGTTTAATTGACGTCGAAAATATACACGTCGAAAAAACAATACACCAGTTGAAAGTCTGTTTAAGACGTATTTAAAAAGCATCTTAAGAAATTTTAAACAGTCCAAAAGCAATTTTTAAGACTATGTTTTTGCTTAAGCAAAGATTTTTTTTGTTTAAAACTTGCTGTTTAAGACATTGTTAATTGGATGTTTAAGACCGTCTTAAGATTTTTTAAAAAACTTGTCAACTTATTTCAGAAATGTACTCTATTTCAAGATTTCCATACAATTTCTATAATTTTTTTAATGGGAATTTTTTTTTGGTAAAAAAAAATTCGACAAGATATTTTATTTGAATAATTTAAATAATTTTATTCGAGAAAAAAATTATTCTTACCTTTTAGGAAATAAAGAAGTAATCAAATTCAAAAAATTGTTCATAAAAAAATATCTAAATGTTTTGTCAATATTGATATTTTGATTTGTTGTTTTCTAAAAATTAAAAAAAAATCACAAGTTCATTTCAATAAAAGAAACAAAATAAAGAATATAGAAAAAAAATTAACATAAATTTAAAAATTTAAAATTTTGAGAATTATCGGTAATAGCCGTTTCTAGTCATATTACGCAGTGAAAAACGTGTTTATAGTTTTAAACGCTTGTTTACGGACTTTACGACACATTTTCATATATTTAAATAGTTTTGAAAATTATTTTTCAGGAATTTTTAAACGACACAAAATGATTAGAGAATTTAACCGACCAAATCATTCAAGTATTATTAATCAAGACTTAATCGCTTTTAAAAAAGTATTAAAATGGGCATCAAATATTCATAAACGTTTATTGAAGAATATAAATGAAATTAAGTCAAATCAAATTGATGAAAAAAGTCAAAATGAATTTACTAAATTAAACGAATGTTAACTATGAATCAAACTATAATTTTTGCCTAAACGTCGAATTTCAATTTAAACCAAAAGAAAAGTCTTCGCCAAAGAGCAATATTTCAAACCAAAATAGAAACATTGAAATTCAAAAAAATCAAACTTTAAAAAAATATTGTGATAAATCAAAATATCAATTTTTGGGTATCAATATTTCTACACCCGATTCTTCAACATCTAAATCTGATAAAACGAAAGCTCCTAACTTAAGTAGTGAAATCAACATAGACAGTCAAAGCAATCTAGAAAACGTTAGTATTGAAATTAGAATATTCGAGAAATTAAAGACCACAATGATGAAAGAGCTAACATCTCAAAGAATAAAGGTAGAAGAATTGGAAGAAAGAACAAATAATCGGCTTATAGAAACTGAAGTGAAAATTAACAAAATAGAATCTAGGGTCATCGGTATGGAATCAAAAGTTTGTAGAAAATTGAATGAGCTAAATAGTAGACTTGTCTAATAAAAGCCAATGCAACCACCAAGACCAAATGGAGATTCTTACTGCCTTATTGCGTAAAGTGAACAATTTATGACCGATTGAAAAAAACAAAGACTTAAGAATAATTGGTAAAGTAGATTAAACGTATAAACGAAATTTAATATTCATTTTATCGACCTTAAATATCAAAGTTAATTTTTATTCGTATCCTTTTCTTTTTCTTAATATTATTTTTCATTTTTTATTTTTATATATAGAATATGTAAATAACTTATGTAAAAAACTTATATTATGTATCTAATATTTGTAAAAAAACAGTACGCTTTTTTTATGGGCGTACTGAAAATGTGGCCCAATAGGTGGCCTTGGCTCAAGTTTTATAAATAAAATAAGAAACAAAAGTTGTCTTCTAATAAAAACCAATCTCTATCGAAAATAGCGTCTTTTTTGGTACCAGACTGATTTTACCTTCATGAAATTCAGCATAGTTTTGCCATAAGCTTATTTAATTATTCAAGGAAATTTTAACAAAAAATAATTAGTTTTTTTTTTGATCGATTAAATTCGTTTTTTTTAATTGAAACCTAAGAAAAAAAAGGAGCTAAAAGAAAAAAACGCATCGCATGTAATATTCAGGTTTTTTAAAGAATTAAAACATAAAATTTTTCCATAGAAAAAATAAGTTTAATCATGCGAATTTTAAAAAAGAAAATTCAAAGGCATAATAAACTAAACTGATTAATAACGGCAAAAGAAAGAAGTACGATTTTTCAATGACAAAAAAATAATTATAAATTTAATAAAAATTAAATGAATCAAATATAAAAAAAATTTTCAAACAAAATTAAATTTTTTGTTGCTATAAATATCCGATTACGAAAATAGAATTAAAAAATAAAAACTAATTCCGGGTTTTGGAAAATTTATTTTTAAATGATTTTTTTTCCTTAAATTTAATTTTTTTAATTAATTTTTCAATTTATCTAAAGCTCATTTAAGTACTTTAGTCGGAAACGTTTTAGACGTGCTTACCTATTTGATTGGAATAGAAACGAAAGAGAGATATCAGCATGAAAAATACATTTTTTTTTCATTTACATTTTTTTTTCAGCTCCTATTCAATCAACATTCTAATACAGTCAACCCTCGATAATCCGACTCATTTGGTTAGAGCTTTTACTGCCGGATTAATGAAAATGTCGTAAAATTGATAATCCGGATTTTAGTAAAAATAAAAAATTGTCGGATAAATGAATAAAAATAATGAAAATTTTATTTATTTTTTTTTGTTTTTTGTATTTCATAAATGGAGAGGTAAAATTAAAAAAATATTACAAAAAATTAAAAAATAATATTTAAAATTTCCTTAGATATAATAAAATTGATATAGATTTATAAGCTTAATTGGTAAATTATTCTTTAAACAAGGCAATTATTTTTAAATTTACAATCACTATATAGTAATTGTTTTTTTTCTTTTATAATTTCGGATTAAAGAATAAATTTACAATGTGAATTGTTTGATTTTTATAAAAATTTATGTCGGAATTGAGAAATAATCCGACATAAAAATGTTGGATTAAAGAATAATTTTAGCATTGTTACATATAGCAGAAGGAATGGGAAATAGAAATGATGTCGGATTTTTGAGTTTTCCGGAATTTCGAGGGTCGGATTATCGAGGGTAGACTGTATTATGATTTTGGTAATTTCTGTCTTATATAAAATTTGTTCAATTTAAAACAATAAAATTAAATACAAATTAATGTTTAAAAGTTGTTTTAAAAGTAACGTGGAAGAATTAAGGATCTTGGCAACTATTTGATCAGTTGTTCACTAGAAAATGTGACCAAAGGTATCAAGACGAGGTTTTTCATTAAATAACCGAATAAAAACTTTGACAAATAAAATTCAAAATGGAAAACTTTATTAAACAAAAAATAATTGATTAGTAAAGTTAGAGAATCACAGTTTTTGAGATTAATAAAAGTTTTTGAAGATCATTTTTTAAGTCTATAAAAAATTTTTTTTAAATTTTAAACGATCACATTCTCCTGATTAGAGATTTTTGAACCAGAGAGATCACAAAGTCGCCACGATCCAAAATTAAAGGGATTTCGTATTTAAATGTGTCGTGTATAATTACGCAGTTTTTACTTAAAAATGTCTACATATTATAACATTTTGAGTCTGATTCAATTCACCAAATTTTTGGAAAAATATTTTTTTAATCGTTTTTAATTGTAGATTATCACAAAAATGAAAAAAAGAGAATCAATTTTCTATCTATTTTCGAGAACGAAAGTTAGCTTATAGTAGCGCCAAAAATCGTAAATATAGTTTTTTATTATTATTCTAATCATCATCCAATTAAAACAGTTATTTTAACACTAAAAAGCCTATAAAATTTGGAAAAAAAAACATATTTAATACTTACAATTCACTGGTACTTGCAATCGAAGCACTTCGAATAGCCGGCAATTTTACAAAATTTTCTGAATCATCGTATTTGTAAAGAAAAGATTCACGTCTTTGATAATGTCCACCGGGTCCCATGTTATTAGATTGTAAATTAGACGGTATCAATAAATTATTACTATTTGATGGTTTTAGTTTGCCATCATTTATATTTTTTATGCCAACAATTCGCTTCGAAGATGTATTAAGACTATTTTTACATGTGTTTAGTGTTGTCGTATCGGGACTCGAGTCCGTTACGTTTATTTGTATAATATTTTTATTCTCCTCCAAACTGGTGCTTTTCATATTAGAATTTAACGAATTATCTAATCTAACTTTTGAAAAACTCGGTCTTGCAAGCATATTAAAATTTTCAAATTTTTTTTTTATCTTTTTATTTGTGTCTGATTCGTTCGATAAATTTTCTTGTTTGATTTCTTGTTTTTGCATGGATTCATGATTGAATTTTTCAGTCTCACGCATTCTCTTTTTTTTGGCTTTATTACATTTGCTTTTTTTTTTAAATAGAAATTTTATAAAACTAAATAATAATTTTTTCAAAGGTTTATTATATATATTTTTTTTAAAGTTTAATTTACTACTTACCAGATGCAACATTTATGGTTTTTTGAAGAATTCGATAAACTAGAGTCGATTGAAGTCGTAGAAGTCGAAATTTTAAGATTATTTTCACTTAAATATTCGCCATTTAGTGAATTTCTCTTACGTAAATGTCTGAAAAATTTAAGAAAATTTCTAACTAAACCCCTCTGGTCTCGTGTCGTTTCCATTGGGTTCATAACATTTAAAGAATTTTTTTTTTGCTCGACAATTGTTTTATTACCTAAATTGCTTAAATTTTTTGAATTATCAATTAAATTAATATATAATTCTTCATTATTTTTATCATTATAGTCGTCATTAGTCTCATTAAGATCAGATTTTTTATTACCACAATTATTATTATCATTTTTATTATTATTGTTATTATTATTATTGGTATTTTCGTCGAAACGAACCGACTTTTTGTTATTAGATTTCGCTAGCGCATCCTCTTTTAGCGTAGTACTCAAGTTATCAGGCATTATTTTATTTTTGATGAACGTGCCAGGTAAAAATCTAATCGAAGGATCATTTATCTAACATTTTTTTTTTGCTTTTCTTAATAGAAAAAAATTCCTTTAATTTAGGAGAAAAAAAATGTGAGCCTTAAAAATAATAATAAATTTTTTATTTAAGTATCTCATTTATATTTAAGTATTAGGTTAAATGAAGAAAGAAAAATTGAATTACGCTTGGCGCTGTTATAATTAGTATTTTCATTTTTTTGTTGAATGTTAAAAAAATAAGAGTTTTTCGATTTTTTTTTGATAAAATACCAATGAATTCTAGTTATAGTTATAGGTATAGGAGCTGCAAATATTTTTCCTTTAAGCAAGTAAGATTTTAAATTTTCTTTAAGATTTATATAAAGAATTTGGTATATCTGATCCAAAATGGTTACATTTACAAGATTTTTTGTTTTTTTATTTGGTTTTATTTTTAGTAACTTGTTCAAAAAAAAAAGAAAACACAACTCAAATTAGGTTCCAGGCTACGCATTCATTTAACATTCTAGACAAAGTAAATTATTAGTTATGATTTTTTTTTAAATTTTTTTTCTTAAAAACAATTAAGGTATTAAATTTAGGTATAATGAAAGGAAAACATTTTTACAAGAAAAGAGAGATTTCATTTAGACGTGCCTAGAAATTAAAACAGTGTAATTATTTACGAAAATATTTTAGAAATTGTAAATTTTAAAACTTTAGAGCATTGAAGAAATAATAATATTAATAAAATAAGATCCTTGACGTGTTTAGCAAGTAGTACCATATTCCCTTGATAGATAATACAGCATCATAGCTTAAAATGCGCTTTTCGGACATGCGCTAATCACCGTGTCTTCCATGTTAAAGTGTTGCTCACTGAAAGTAAAATAAATTTTTTTGGAATTTAATGCGGCACTAAATGTCTTTTTTAAGTAAAAAATTCAAAAAAATAAAAATAATTAATAATTATTTTAAAAATATTTTTTATTTAAAAAATCAATAGAAGTTTTATTTTTTATTTTTTCGACATTTAGTACCGCATTAAATCTGTAAAAAACGTCTTTTTCGCGGCATTAAATACAAGATTCCGTGTTTAGAGCATGTTTGAGAAAAAATACGAGTCTTGAAGATTTTTTCTTTTATAATTGATTATTGAAACTTTTGTCATTTTGATGAAAAGTCTAGAATCTTTCGTTGAAAATTTATTTTGTCATAAATAAAATTAAAAATTCAGATTCAGAGGAGATGTTTTTAAAGAAGACTTATATACTAAATAATTTCTCAAAATTTCCATTATTGTTTCTTGGAACAACTTATACTTACTATCTAAAATTTTCTTTTTTTTTTTAAATACACAATATTTTTAACTTAATTTGAAGTATACTTTTTTTTTCTGAAACGAAAAAAAAGTAAATTTTACATTAAAACGTCTCAATTTAAACTTAAAAAATCTCTAAAATAAAAAATAATCGAGATTCGGGTCTGGATAATCAAATTTTTTTTAACATATAAAAGGATTTGAAATATTTGGAAAACAGAAATTTACTCCAAAAGTCACATGTCTCGATAAACATAGGTCTCAATAATCGAGAATTGATTTTAGATCATTTAATAGTTAGTAGTAAAAAGAATCTAAAAAAGTTTAGTTTAAGTTTCTAGACATGGCTGAGAAAGTACTTTTTCAGCAATAAAATACTAAAATTGGTTTACCAAGAATTCGACAGGCTAAATAATATTTTTTTTCTTTTTTTTATTCAATGGGTTCTGCTTTTAGTTCTTGAACTTTAATTAAATAGATTTCGATAAGATTTTTCCATCAAATTCTGCTCACGGACCCTTATATTTGAAAAATACCCAAATAAAATTATTCAAATTTTAAAAAGTTTTTTGATCTATTGAAAATAATTACGAAATCACTAAACTAAATAACAATATGAGTCCTTGAATTTTATGACAGTTTTATTTTTTAAATTTAAATATGAATACCTTTATTAAAAATCTATATTCATTAAAAAATTTTAAAATTGAGGTAAAAAAACTAATTGAGGTAGATTAAACCCATACGAATCTAATTAAGTATTTATCTAAATTAACTACGCAATATTTAATTAAACAGGAAGTTAAACTCAATTCCTTTTATTCCTTTTTGAATACTGCTATTAAACCTTTACAATTTTAGAACAAACTTAAAACTTCGATTTTATAAATTTAAATTTTAATATTAACTTAGGATCCCAATAAGCGCCACATACAATAAAATCTAAAATAAACTAATTCTTCTACGGTAAATGACCTTGTTTAAAAGGAAAATCAATCTCAAAAAATAATAAAATTTTCTTTAAATGTTAAATTTTCTCATTATTTCTTACCCTATCAAAACAATTCCATATTTTGTACATTTTGTACAATCAAACCTTTATCTTTCAAAAATAGACATAATTTCTCTACGTAATACTTTGTAAAAAAAAACGAACTACGAAGAAATAAAGTTGCAATAAAATAATTTTTATTTCAATGAAGAAAAGAGGAAAAATTACAAAACAAAAAAATAAAACTAAATTATGAAGAGAATATATGAGAGATAAACTTAAAAAAGAAAGAAGAACAAAACAAAAAAGAAAACACGATAAATAATTTTTTGATTGAGTCGTATTAATCATAAGGTTTACATATCTGCTTTGAATTAAAAATTTTAGAAAATTAAGTGTAAATAGATAGATTCCAATGAAATGATTTTTTTTGTTTACCCCTTCAAAACCGATATCAATTCAAATCTACTATGGTAAAAAAGAAAACAGTAAATATAAAATGAGTAAAGGTGCTTTTATCAAAAATAATTTTTTTTTCAACGTTTTAGTATAGATGTTTATTTTTTATTCAATCTCTTAACTAAATAGAAATTAGAGAAAGCTCTAATAATGAAATAGAAGCATATGCCAAACGAAAAAAAAATTCTACCAACAAAATTTAATGCATTATTATTTTTTATTATTTGATAAGAATGCTTTTTAGTTTTTGCTTTCATAGATTTCATTTCACCTGTAACTAGAAACTTAAAAATTTAAAAAATAATAATGTTACTATTACTGTTTGGCATTGGCTTAAGGACAACGAGCTGTTGTTTTTTTTTGCTTAATAAAAATAAATGCATAAATTTGACGCCTGTGTGTTTGGATTTTACCAATCACTAAAGATTATAATTGATATTAATATTTGTTTGCTTTATTGAAGAAAAATAAAATACCAGAAATAAATTTAGCTTTTTGAAATTTTGAGACACATCTACTTAAAATTTTAAATTTTTAAAGAATTTTCATTTCCTTTACTTGAGTTCAATATTATTAAATTTATTAGCATATTTAGCTTTTAAATATTGTTATTATTATGTGAAACATGACATAAATATGATTAAAAATTCTTTTTTTTTTCCTGAAGAATATTTTTAGTAGAAAAAGATAAAATTGACAAGTTTTTTTCAAAAAATTATTAGTTCAAGGCGCAAGAATTTTCCGACGCTATATTTCTTTCAATATTTTTTAAAATAATGTGTAGTGTTAATAAAAACTTATGAAACACTTTTTTTTTATCACAACACAATTCTCTCTAGACTACTCACAGACAGATGATTTCATATTATTTTTTAAAATACAACACTAACTATCATTGACTTAAATTCGGTAATAAACGGTAAAATATTGTATATTTGATTTTGACATTAATAAAATGGAATATCTTGCTAATTTTTTGATGGCCACTTTTTCATTAAGATGAGCTTTCTTAGAGACATCTGTGTTATTTACAAATCTAATTATTCAAGTGTTGTTTATGAACCACATTTTCCCCAGTTTTCCAATAACGAATTATAACTGCATTAATTTAATTAGCAGAAACTTTTGGCGATTTTTTATTTATTTGGCTAATGTTTTTTATTTCAAGAGTGGGGACCTGAATTTGGACCCTTAACTCAAAAAGGTTCGCTAATTGATTCATAATCCCAGGTCCTTCTTCTTACCATCAGCCTTAAATTTTTAGTGATGTTTCAATCGATGTTCAAGTAATAATTTATAAATTCAAAAGAAGTTAATCTTGAAAGCCCAAAAATTTTGATAAAGTTCAGATTTCTGAAAAGTTAAATAAAAACAACTCAGAAATTAGTTTTAAAAAAGTTGACAATTTGTACAGTTAAAGAAAAAAAAAATTTGAATTTTTTTTTAAGAAATTAATTGTTGATAAAATATACTCGGCCTTTCCTTCTTAAATAAGCCAAAAATTAGAATCATGATGATCAAAATAAATGTATTATTTATAAAAAAGAAGACGAAACTACTAAAGCTAAGGTTTATTAAAAATGATTTAAAGATATAATTGCCTCAAAAAAAATCAACTCTAATGAAAATATAAAAGGAAGAGTTTGCGGATTTTTCAAATCAAACTTAGCCTTAGGAAAAGAGCTCAATTAATTTATAAATTGAGTCTAAAAAAATTAGATTCAAATTTTAAAAAATGTTGTTAAAAGCTTAAAAATAAGAAATTCTTTATTTAATGGAAAAAAATTTAATTTGCTTTTACCTTGATAAATAGAATAAAATATGAATGTCATATTGAGATTTTAAAATCTAGTATTTTAAAATCATATTGAAATTTAAAAAAAATTATTCTCTAATAATCTAACAAATATATCTATTTAAGTATTGATATTAAAGAGTTTAGTTAAAAAAAAACGCTTGAAAGTTATTTTCCAAAAAATTAGATGGTTATATTGGGAAACAGAACTAAGTACTAAGTATTATTGATTTAATAAGGTTCCTTAAACCATAAACCCTAGTTTTATTTCCGGTGTTCTCTCCGTAATTACGAAAAAATCGGACTCAAACTATTCATTTTTGAAGAAGACACGATCAACTATATTATTTACTCAACATTTGATAAGGCAACATTATTTTTTCTCGAATAAATAAATTTTGAAAATTCGATTTCAAATTATTTTTTGAAAATTACTGTAAAAAATTACCTTTTTCTTTTTAAAAAAGCAACTAATTTCATAAAACTTATAGTAAGTTTAATAGAGAATAAATCAATATTCAATGTGTAAATTTTGTATTTCAAACTTTTTGTTCCTTGAATGATTTGAAAAGTTTTTAGTAAACTAGGGCTTATTGTTTGGGGAGCCTTATTTTTTGGAAAAATTTCATGGATAAACAACCGATAAAAGAAATCATAAGAAAAACCTTTTAACCCTTTTTTGATTAGATAATTTGAAATATATTTAATAATTTTGAACTTTTTTTTACCCTTTTGTATCCTTTTACCTTTTTTTTGTTTTTTGCTTAAAAGATGACCCTTTTACCCTTTTTTATTTTTTGTCCTAAAATTTGAATAGCACCATAAAAAAAATAAAGAAATTTAACCATAATTCAGCCATACTATAATTCTTGACAATCGTAGCGAGTCTAGAATAATAGTAGGACTGTATTAGGGTTAAATTTGTTTTAATAAAATCAAAATAAGAGAGATCAGGGAATTTGGGTTAGGGAAGTGTATAGGGTAAGTCTTTAGAGTGAAAAAAGGGTCACTTTTTTAGGTTCAAAAAAGGGAAAAAAGGGTCACTTTCTAAGTCCAATTGGAAAATCAAACACTAATTGTTTTTAATTTGATTATTAATGGGAAAAATCTTTTATAGTATAAAATAATACCGTCTATAGAATAAAGATTTAAAGTTTATTTTTCTTGAATAACTTTTTTAAAAAATCAATTATAAATTAAAAATTTTAATCAAGTGTTAGGATAATTTCTATTTTAATAGAATAATCATAGTTAATACGGTGAAGGTTCTAGGAATTATCATAATTGATGAATTTTTTTTTGTGTTTAAATTTATTTTGATAAAATTTTTAAAAATTGACAACAGGATGACCTTGTGTTTACCAGACAAAAGGTTTACTAACACATAATCTTTACCAATATATTAAATTTGTGATTTTTAGTTTTCAAATTTTCATCTAAAAATTTAAAAAATATAGTATTTCGTCATTTCAACTCATTCAAATTAATTTAGCTTTTGAACGGGAAGTGATTAACGTAGAGCCGCGCAATAGCCACCATGGGCATTTTACTAAATTATAGTTATAAGCCCTGGGGGAATACATAAAAGCAAGTATTCATAAAGCTCTGAAGAAAAATTTATAAAATATAGACCAAAATTTAAAATTTTCAATTGCAAAATAATGTGCTTTTTTCTTTTTTTTCATTTTAAGACTTGGGTTTTTTTATAATTTTACTTATTAGATCATGGTCTCTTATTTTTCAAAAATTGATACATAATCTAGTTCTTTCCCATCGTATTATAGATGTGTCTATAAAAATGCTCGGGTGGCAATTGCGCGGCACTCGGGTAAATTATTCTGTAAATTGCTATAAAGTGTAACAATTTTGGTACACTCAAAAATAAAGGTCTGCAAAAAGTCTGAAACAGTGCAAAATTTGCAAGTTATTGGAAAAGGTTCTATATGAAATCTGCAGACCTTTATTTTTGAATGTACCAAAATTTTTACACTTGTAGCAATTTACAGAATAATTTTATCACTAATCGAGAAAATATCGTGAAATATCGAGAAAATTATCTTTTTTTCAATTTTTCATATTCTCAGTTTATTTTATTTTACTAGTTGTCTATTTTTTGCATTATTATTTAAAAAACTGTTTTATATTTTCGAATTTTTAAAATTAACATATTTTATATAAAATTTAAAAAGCTTTCGACTATTATTAGACAAATTTGAAAAATAAGTTGGTCGATTCAAAAGTTTTTTTTTCTGGTTTTAAGATGTCAGCTTCATTTTTCACTTTTTCTTTTTTTCTTAATTTTTTTCTTTTTGACTAATTGACAAAATCTATCGTTTCAAACACATTTTCTTCAAAAATCTTTTTTTATAAAATAAATTGATAAAATGAAAAATTGACAAAAATATTTTTTGATATTGCCTTTCTAATTTGCTTTATGAGTAAAAAAAGTAAGTTCGAAATGGCTTTAAATTTCTGTAACAAAAAAAATTTTGTTTGACTGAAATAAAAAATAACTAAATTATTTATGCTTTACAGTCTTCCCTCGTTAATCCGACCACTTTGGGATTTGAATGTTTTGTCGGATTATTGAAGATGCCGGACATGCGATAATCCAGAATTCCAAATTTTTATAAAAA
>NTPY01000526.1:1236878-1252674 GCA_002922825.1 Brachionus calyciflorus | reverse complement strand
TATTTGTCGGATTAGAGAGGTTTGTTGTTATGGTTTTGTACTGAAAAGGGAGTGGGAATTCATCCTGATGTCGGAAAATAGAGGTTTCCGGATAAAAGTGTGGTCGGATTAACGAGGGAAGACTGTATTTTGTATATGTTTTTAAATTTCTATTTAAAAAACAATTTACCAAACACTTCAATGAAATCATTTAAAGAATTTTTATTTTCCTACTAGAACCAAATATATCCTTTAGATCTTAAAGAATAAATTTATTAAATTAATGACCGTATCAGAACTTCGAAAAATTATACAGAAAAATTTTTTGTTCGAAAATTGCATAGAAAATTATTATAGAAAAAACATAGAATAAAATATTTTTTAGTAACTCTATTAAAATCAATTCTATTTCGATTAAAAAAAATTTTAAAATATTCTTAGAAGCGCTCCCTTTTTTGAATTTAAGGTTGCACCTTAATTTACGTTAAAAAAATCATATTAAAGTTGCTGTTTTTGAATTATTCTATTTCTTATCTTTTGGAGAGAAATTGGTAAGAAACTATAAATTGAAGTGGATGAAAATTTTCGGATAAGTCAAGAAATTATATCCAATTTCAAAAACGAATTTAATAGTAAAATTATTTTATAACTTTTTTGATAAAAATATAACTAATAAAATTTCAAATGGAAAACTTTTTTTATATTTAGAATTGAAAATTCTTTTTATTGAATTTGCACTTTAATATATGATTTGCCAAATAAGACGTAGACTTATTCCATTTTAAAAAAATTTTTTTCAGATGTCATTAACTCGAATTGGGAATTCGGGTAATAGTGAGTGTTTGTATTCAAAAAACCAAACAAAAGAGTCGTCTTTTTTTATAAGATATTTAATTAAAATAAATAATATTTATTAAATCGCACATTCTTTAATACAGAAAAAATGGATATTGTCATACCAAATAATTACTAAATATTTTCATGTTCGCATGAACAAATCAAACCGGTTATTACTTCGAAACGGGTGCTATGACGCTCCATATTATCGAAAGAATTTCTGACTGAAAATCCCTAAATAAACAATTCAAAATATATTGAACAAAATGTTAAAATAAAAATTATGATTCTTAATAAAATTTTCAGATAAACTAGATTTGACTTTAAAAAAAAACTACATCAAAAATAATACCAATCAGGATTAAGCAGAAATTTTTTTTATTCAAATTTAGCCTGAACCCAATTTTAAAATAATTTATCCCTAGTATAAAATTCAACATCAAAATTAATCAAGATGATTTATTTGCATAATTCTAACAACAAGCTTTAAAAATTCTTATAGTTTTCTCTCCAACTGAAAATTAAAAAAAAAATAAAAACAGGAGAATAAATCAAATTCAATAAAAAATAAAAAAAAAAAAAACAGAAGAGGCAATACTCTTTGGATCAAAACCTAATTAAGTTATAAATTTGAGGAAATAATAAGAAAATAACAATCAACCTAATAATACTTGTTTAAAAAAGAAAAATTTCAATTAAATTCAAAATATTTATTCGATAGAAGAAATGGGTTAAATATTTTGAAGTGCTTTGGAAATTTTAAAATGTGTAGATCTTATTTTCTTTAGTGCGACACAAGTTACTTCTATTTTATTTATTACTAGGGTTTCGATTCTATACATTCATAATTATTATACTTCATTATTAACTAAATTTTTTTGTTATGTTGTACTTGAAGCCAAAATCTAAACAAATGAATAAAAAAAAAAAGCAATCAATTTTACTTAATTTACCTACAAAAAAAATTATAATTTCCTGAACTATCAACAACAGCATCAAAATTTCAACAAAAAAAAAAGATATATTTTTGTGTCAAAATAAAAAATTCAAATAATTGCTTAAATAATTATGGAATATATAGATAGGGTGAAAGGGACTGATTAAAACGAAAAACAACTTAATCTCAAATAAAAATTGATTGATTCAAGCTGTAGAACGATAAGCCAAAACGAAGAAATCTTATTTCTATCGTATTTTAAAATTTAACTTTAAAAACATATCTAATTTTAAAGCTATATTTTGTTATCACTTGTTGAAATTATTTAATAATCTTTTCTTGAAAATACTACTAACTATTTTAGCAAAAAGTTTATTAAGAATAAAAAGAATTAATTTTAAAATTAAAAAAGAACAAAAAAATCAATAAATTTAAAATTAATTTTCTAAAAAAAAAGAAGAAATAATCGTGTCGCTAAATTCATATGAACGATAAGACATGAAATCTTGATAACAGCTTTTTTGTTTTCTTTCTAATATAAATATTATAAATAATATTTAAATTAAAAATTAAATAAAAATAATCAAGCTTTTTCGTTTTCTTTTCTGAATTACAGTGCTGCTATTAATTCACCATATTTTAGCTAAATTATGGTAAAATAAGCAAATCTAAAAATGTATTTAATATAAATTTTGGTCCGAAAGACAATTAATTTTTTTAGAAAAAAAAGTCCTTTTTTCAAGAGCTTTTTTTTCCATAAAAAATTTGGGAAATTCTTCTTTTAACCCAATTCTAGGTAAATTATGGATAAATACCGAAATTTTACCAAATGGCAAGATTTTTTTTCTATTTTACATTTTCAAAATTTTTTAATTGCGTAATTTAATTTTTTTAAAATCCATTCTCATGTTAAATTTTGAAATATAATCACGCAATTTTTTTAAAAAAAGTAAAATAGAAAAAAAATCTTGCCAAATATTATAGTTTTTTAGCTAGCCATAATTTACGTAAAATATAGTGAAATTATTGAATCATCGTAGCATTGTAATTTCTAATAAAATATTAATTCAAATTAAACCCTAAAGGCAATCTTACCATTCTTTAAATATGCTTTTTCTCTATAAACAATTGTGTACTTTGTCATTTTTTAGGAAAATACATAAAGTTTCCGAAATATCGATTCCTTCTAACACTTTGTTTAACACTGCCGCTAGATCCACTTATACTTTTTTCGGTATCAATAACTCTTTTCTAACTTTGTTTCAGAATCTAAAACGTTTTCTCTTACAAAACGCATTTATTTCTTAAGGAGCGCAGCTAACGTAAATAAATCATTAAAGTACTGTATTTTCCTGGACCCTTGAAAAAAGAACAACTCATTTATCGTACGTTTAACAAATAAAATTATTTTTTTGTCCAGAAAACCGTAAATGCTATGCAAAAGGAATATAATATTGAAACTGAAGAGATTTTGTTGAGATCTATCAGATTATGCGGTTTTCTTTGAGAATGTTTACGAGAAAAAAGGGAGTTGCTTTGGGTGTCTTAGGTGAGATTTACTAGATTTTGAAAAATTAAATAAAAACGTTTTTTAAAGTATGAAAAAAATATTTTTAGGTGATTCATTTTTAGTTGACTTTATTTAAGAAAGCATAGGTAGGATAATTTAATTGGCCGAGTCTCTCAAGTCGTTTGAAGAAGAGCATGTAAATTCAGTGAATGGTTCAAGTTCAAGTCCGCACTTGATATTAATTTGTTGAAAAAAAATTGACTAATCAAAAATGTACAAATCGAATATTTAGTTTTGCGAGATGGTGCGTCCACTATCTCGCAAGAGTTTGCGCCTCGTGATTTTAAACGAGTTTAGATATTTTTGAACAAAGAGATAAATTTTCTGACAGGGAGTGGGTCAATTTGAGTGATAAAAAACTTAAAGAGCGAATTTTACTAACAGTTACCCCATGCTACACAAACGCAAAACATTTGAAGATCTTTGATTTAATATTTTATTTAAAAAGTATTTGTGAAGTAAGCGAAAATTTTAGGATTATTTCCAATATTTTTTTGTTGAGTTTCAGTAACCGACAATTAAGGAACATTTAATTATAGAAACCCATGAGTCACGAGGAATGTGCTAATTATGGTAATAATTATTTATACAATATTAATTCATAAAACTGGGTATTATGTATAAAATTTGTTCACTTCATTTCAATATGTTTAATCTAATAATCTTCTTAAAAGGATTGAAAAAAAAAGTGAAGGGGACTAAAACCAAAAAAAATTTTTATAAAAATTACTGTAATGCTTTGTATAAGAAGGCATATGATTAAAACCTAAAATTTTAACAATTAATGCGCTCCAAAGTGAACCTAACAATATATAACTATGTTTTGATTGTTTTTAAATTTTTCCAATCGATGTAAAAATATAATTTTTTGGTCCATTTACTCTTAAAATTTTGATTTCTAATGCATGCATTTATTTTCAAGGCATTAAGGTACATTAATTATAAAAAATAAATTCGAAAATATATCGGAATAATTTTTGTTTCAAAATTTTTACCTATTTTTAAAAACAAAAACTTCGTAATAAAGATTAGAACTAATCAAATTAAAAGTATTAAATGAAAAAAAAATTTTCAAAAACAAATCAAATTTATTTAACAAAAAATTAAATTTCAAAATAGAAAAGTTTAAATAAGAAAAAAAAGGTTTTAAATTTTCTAAATATTTCGAGATAATTACTTATAAGGACCTAAAACTAATTTAAAATAGAAAGAGCAAAATTAAAATAAGTAATAATAACAAATACTCAAATGTAGTTTTTATTTTATATTGGGAATTTTCCTTTTTTTTTTATTTTTTAAATTTAAACAAGTTAATTTATCTTTTTTTAAATTAAGGTTTTTTCTTTTCCTAGATAGGAAAAATATAATTAAGAAAAATTAAAGAAGTGTAATAGGAAAGTGCAACCTGAAGTGTTTGTTTAATAAATTATTTCTACGAGAATTTTTCATTTATAAAATTTACACTTATTTTCACAAGCATTCTACCTAAATTTTTACTTTATTTGTTTTCTTTTTCTTCCTAAAGCTCGCTGCTCAAATTATACTAAACGAGCTAGATTAAGAAAATAATAAAAAAAAAGGAAAAAACAATATAAATTTCCATTGATTTATTAAGGGTATGTAATCGATCTTGAACACAGCCTTTATTGTAATTTAAAAATAAATATACCAAGTTTGTCTGTTTTTTCATTTTAGAATTAAATTGTTTGGAAAAAATGTCTCAGTAAAGAACACAGACAAGAAAATTATTGATTTAATTTTTTTTTGGTGTTTTACATATTAAGCATTGATTATTATTTAATTTTTGAATGAAAAAAGATATATAAAAATAGGAACTAAGAAATTCTTAATTATTAAAAAACAAAACTGAAACTTTTAAAGTTAACACTTCCCAAATAAAAGGGTCATAATGAACCCTTTTTTTTAAACTTCTAAAGCTATTCCTAGACTTAATTTTATAATTAACTGAAAAGTAAAGCTTTTAATTCATAAGAATTTTACAAGATCCAATTTCTAGAAACAAGTTTTCCCATCTTAATAAAAAAAATTTATGTTAATGACGTATGTGTCGAATTGATCCCTCATGACATTTCATAGATTTAAATACTTTTAAAAAACCTCACTAAATTAAATAATACAATTTTTGCTTGTTCTAACTAATTTCCAAGAGAAAGATCATATTTTAGTACAGTCCAACCTCGTTAATCCGACTCAATTGGTGGAGTATTTTTATGCCGGTTTAACGAAATTGCCGGATTATTGAGTTAAAATTACATTAAACAAAATCGAAATGGGAATCAGAAATCATGCCGAAAAAACGAGGTTTCCGGATTAACGAGGTTCGACTTTATCCTCTTTTTTGGTTGAAAATCATCAAAAAAAGTTTTATGTCAAAATTTTATTGTTTCTAATTTTTTATGTTTTTTTCTACCTCTCTCTCTCTTTATTTTCTTTTTTTCGTCATTTTAAACTTTAACAAAATTTTACTTCAATAAAACTCTTAATCCTGAGTCGTAGGCTCAGTCTATTGCGTTTTTTCTTTTTCAAAAACAATAATTGCTTCATAAATTACGGCAAATTATGACAAACTTGACCAAATTCAGAGCTTTTTAGGGAAAAAAATTTGCACTTGCATAAATGAAAAAGTTAAAATTCCATATTCTAGAAAATAATAATTCAAATTCATATGATAATTTTTTTTTTCGAAAATTCCGCTGCGGAATTTTTGCTTTGATTATAAATTTTGCTAACTCACCGCCACAATTGAAAGAACAGTTAGTCAAAAATGAGACTAGGAACTCAAATATGGTCTAAGAATTAAAGACCAAATAATAGAATGTGGATTAAGAACAAAAAAATGAAAAACTTATATTTTATCTTTTTTTATGAACAATTAATATTTTAAAAAAAACAATTATTTTATTTTATGAATAAACGAAGTGTTAATCAATCTAGCAATGGGCACTAGCCTGTTGATTAACCTTGAAACTTGAAAATATTTAAAAATTTCTAGTTCACTTTTCTACCAAGACTAAGTTTCTTATTTAATCCTAGAAAAATTATTTCGATTGAAAATTAACCCAATTTATTTTATTAAAAACCTTGTATTGAGAAATTCCAAGCATTTATATTTCAAGCTTCCTAAATTGAAGTACTTGTTAATGGATTCATTAAGGAGACAAATCTCAGTGAGTATCATCTTCAAATTTATAGCTTTCTTACTTGACTTTTATTACTTGAGATACAATTGAGGCACTTATTTAACTTGATTCCTATGTAAAGAAAAATAATTTTTTAAAATTTCATGTTAATGCCAACAAAAAAAAATATTTTAAAAATGATTGCAATTAACAAAGGGTGCAACAAAATAACTAATGAATTATTTTTATTTAATAAACATCTGATGTCATTTTATAATTATTAATTTAATAAGACTAAATTAGCTTTCTAAACAATAATCCTTGCAGTCATGTCAGCTTTAGGTGAAAATTTTGCCTCAAATTTAAAGATAATTAAGACTAATAAGACGAAAAAAAAAATAAAAAATCCCTTTGTAATTCGACATAATCGTATTATAATTCAAAAAAAAATAAAAAGACGAATTTTGTTTAAAAGTTTTGACTGGAGATGAAAGAAATTGAAAATTTAGAATTGAGTTAATTACTTTGTGCTCTCTCTTTTTTATATTAATAATGAGTAACTTTCAATGAAATTTTGCAACCCTATTCCCTGATTTAATTTTCTATTTCATTAAATTCTCTATCATTTTAAAATCGATTTTTCTCCCTTTTTTTTTTGATTGTTTTAAAAATGATTTCCAAAGAGAATTTCAACATTATTTTCTTAAGCAATAAGATCTTCCGTTTAAATTTGAAAAAAAAAAACAACCCTTGATGTCGAAAAGCTATCTCACTTAATACGATTAAAATTTTTTTTTAGGAAATTTTTGAACTCATCGTGAGATATAATTGAAATTGATGTTTCCTTTAAATTTAACAGTTTTTTTTCTCTCGATATAAAGCATCGGTTTAACGGAAAAAATGTTTTTAAAATATTTATTTTACAGGGTTCACATAAAAAATTTCGCCTTTAAATACATTAAATGTCCTTTCTTTAACAAGGACGTACCGTACAGCTACGGGTACGCTGTTAATTTGCGAGAAATGCAGTATAAAGGTCAGTGTGTTTATTTCCGTTTAATAAAGGTATTATTTACAACATTTGAGAGTTATCAGTTTTCCATTAAAAATTTTTTAATTTATAAATTACTTAAAAAGTAACTAGGAATCTAATGGCCTTTTTAATACTATGGAAACTTTGCTATTGGAAATTAAGTTAAAAATTGAATTAAAATTTAGAGACGTTACAATTTATATTCTATTAATATTCATAAAAGTTTTGACGCAAGTAATAGAAAATCTCATTTTAATAATTTTTGAATAAAGTTAAGTTCCTTCCTTGTATAAGGATATTACGTTGTGTCTTTTTATTATTAGAGAAATCTCTGAGTGTATTACTTCAAAGATAAAAACATGAATCTGAACCACATATTTTTAAATCAAATTTTGATATTATTAAATCTTAAAGAAATAATTTAGCATAGTCTTTAATAATTTCAAGAGGTTTAATATTTCTCTGTATGTCAAGAACATGTGACATTTCTTCTATTGAAATTTGAAAAACAATCAATCTATAGAATTCGTAATTCACCCTAGATTTTCCTTTAAATATCAGTCTCGAAAATTAATTTAAAATAAAAATTTATATAAAAGAAATTTCCTGACTTTAAGGTCTTTTTTTTTCTAATTTTTCAATTTATCATATGAATATTTTCTTGTAATTTTATTTTTCATCTAAATTACAAAGATCCGGATTTATTTTAAAATCAAATATCAAAATACCTAGCTTTAACCTAAGAAAATCATTTTTTACTTCAATTTTTGGATTAGTAAAAAGCCGATGACTTGCTTTAAAAATATTTCGGAAAACTTTGTTGAAAATTAGACAGTATTTGATTAATTTGATAAAAAAAGAACTTGGTTTAAAAAATTCACAAATTAGTAAATTTTGGAAAAAAAAAATGAAAAAAAAGAGAAGCTTAAATTTTGATATCTCCTTTTTCTATTGAAGCCTAATGTATAGCTTTTTTCTTAATTTTTTTTGCTGATTCCAATTAATTCCATCATTCAGGATTTTTATTAAATTTGCATATTTGCAAAATTCCTTTTTCCTTAATTCGTTCCGCAAATAAAATAAAATACAAACTTAAATAAATTGAATCAACAACAAGCAAATAAGAAAAAGGCGAAAGCTGAATCAATAATAATGGAAAATATTAAATTCGTAACAAATGTTTACCCAAAAAATAGAACTGATCGCTTTTAAATACGAGCAAAAGTACTTTGGATTAAAAAACGAAAAGAAAAACTTTCTAAATGGGAGTTCAATGATTCGTTTATTCAAGGATAAATTTTTAATAAAATTTAATAAAAATATTAATTTCTCTATTTAGAATGTTTAAATAGAGTTTCTTTTTTTTTTACAAAGATTCCTTAAAATTTTTTTAATTAATTCTTAACAAAATATGCTTTTGTACTGTCTGATCTAATGCTTATTAGCATACTTTTAATGTTTAATCCAGGATATTTTTTTAAAAGCTATCACTTAAGTATTTTTCAATTTTTTAAAGACGCATTCTGTCTTCCTACTCATTTTTTTTTCAAAATGAATGTCCATAAAATTCAAGAATTTCCATTTAAAAGTTTCAAGGCTAGTGCCCTTATGGATTGCTGATTAACACTTCATTTATTCATAAATAAAAAAATTTAAAAAAATTAATTTTTGAAAAATATTTTTTATGTTAAGAAAAAAAAAATTAATTTTTTCTATAATTCAAAAAATAAAACTTTTTAAATTTAAATTTAATTTATAAAAGATCTTAATTGATTTTTCATAAATCAAGTTGTTATTATTAAAAATTGACAATTTAAATGAATTAACCTCCAGATTTGGAGAAGTAAATATAAAATTAAAGAGCTAAGCTAGGTAGGTGTTTTATTCAATACACATCTAGAGATAATTTGAATTTGTTAAAAAGTTTATAAGTTTTTGTTTTATGAATCAAAGAATTGACGAGTAATGAGATAGAAAGGTTTCAAAAACCAATAAAATCTAAGAAAAGTATATGATTCCGTCAATTTTTCAAAAGACTGTTATAACCAGAGACTGTCAAAATATGCTTTCGCATATTTTAGTCAATTTAGCATATTATATGCTTTTTAGCATATTCGCATATTTAAAGCATATTTAGCATATTTAAAGCATATATTACATATTTAAAGACTATTTTGTTATTTTTATGAAAACCAAAAAAAAATATAAGAAAACTATTGTTAGTTTTGCTTTTTTCTAGTCAAATTTTTACATTTTTTAAAATAAGAATCTTCTTAATCTGAATAAATTAAAAATTACTATGCAATTATTAAAAATTTGAAAATGACTTCTACACCTCAAAAGAGACTTAGGGAATATCCCAATAATTGCCTTTCTATCAATAAGAAAAATGAGCTTTTTTGTGATGCTTTTAAAAAGTCGATTGACTATAAGAAAAAATCTTCAGTGACCCAACACCTTGAAACTGAAGTTCATACTTCTAATAGTCAAAAGCTGAAGACTGTTCCGAATATAAATTTTAATACAGACGAATTCCAAGAGAATTTTAAAAATGATTTAATTATTTGGTTATCTGCATCAAACGTTCCATTCGATAAACTAAATAAAATGACTTTTAAAAGCTTTTTAAATAATAATCTTCGACCTGTATTTAAAATTCCATCTTCAGCAACTCTTAGACGTTCGTTTCCGAACTTATACAAATCAAAAATAGACGAATTAAAAGATAATTTTTCAAAATCAAAAGTTTCTGTAATATGTGATGAAACTACTGATTCTAAATGTCGTTATGTTTTCCAAATTATTTTTGTAAAATTAGACATTCTTAAAGAAAATTGCCCAAAGTTAGTCGATACGATTTTTCTCGATGAAGTTAACTATGAAATAGGCTGAGGATTAAAAACATATATAAAATGGTTAAAAAGCATAAAAAAAGTTATCGACACATAAATAGATTTGAATTTAATCAAACAGTTGATAAACACATAAATTAAAAAAACGAAAAAGTTATAAACGCATAAAACTTTTTATTCTATTTCCTGATATTAAAATGTCAGATAAAAAACATGTATATTCACAAGTCTTTTTCTTGTCATTACCAAGGTTTACAATGAGTTGATTTTGTCAAGATTTTGAATTTTTTTAAATGATTTAGGAACCATTACAGGGTAGCTTATTATGTCCTAAAATTAAGTTGCCTTACATAAAAACAGCCGATGGAATATACAAAGTGAGAACAAAAACAGTATTTCGATATTTAAATCAATTTAGAAATTCTATTTTAGGTAAAAAACACATAAATCTAGTATAAAAAATAAATTTTATGTGTTATTTCAACCTTTTAAAATATTGTTTTATACTTTTCGGTTTATGCGTTAGTTTTGAATTTTCACTTTTTTTATTTGTTTTTAATCGTCAGCCCTTTGAAATAGTGTCACGTTCAATCATTAACACTTTAGTACAGATGAAGATTGATTTTTGTGACGTTTTATTTTTTGTTACAGACAACGCTTCTTATATGAAAAAAGCCTATGATACTGTCTTAAAACCAGTCATCTTTAAAAGTATTCATATAACTTGATTGCTCATATCATAGCGTTGGTTGGAGAGACATGGCGAGCTTATTTAAGTGATATTGACAGTCTGATTGCTAATTTAAAATCTATTTTTTCAAAGAGTCCTCATCGAAAAAAGAGGTTTTTAGAGTTTCAAAGTGAAAATAATATTGATAAGCCTAAGAATTTTCCTGATCCAGTTATTACACGATGGAACTCTTGGTTTAATTCGTTGAAATTTGTTGATGAGAATTTTGAAATTATTAAGAATTTTGTGGAATTAGAATTAAATATTGACGAAACATTTGCTTTATGTCGTTTAGTAGTATTATTTCAAAAAGAAAGTTTGAAAGATGAAATTAAGTTTGTAGGTTCGAAATGTGTACGTTTTCAAAAAACCATTAACCATTATTCTTTTTGAGGAAAGAAATTTAAAACCAACAGTTGTATAAAATTCAATATAAAATTTTTATAAAATTTGCTGATAAAAAGCAAATATAAAATTTTTTATAAGTAAAAAAATTAAAAATATATTTTTTTCTTTTTTGAGACTTTTTCAAGTGTTTTTCGGTAAAATTTTTCTTTTTTCCTTAAAAAAAATTGAATAGTATGAAAATTCACATTCAACTATTCAACAAGATAATCAAAAAATTCCAAATTAAAAAATGTTAGGATTTATATTAGCAAATAGAATTTATGTTACATATTTATTTTTTTGCTCTTTGGATTTTGACAATTTTTTAATTATCTTAATTTGCCAAAAATAGCTAGTGGTGTAACGACATGTTGGGTTGAACTTAGACTCTTAAAACTATCACTAACATTTCTAACATGTAAAAATTAATAATGTTACATATTTGCTTTTTTTTTGAAAAATTCTCAATTCGAATTGTTGAATAGTTGAGTAGTTGAATTGCACGAAACTTTATGGAGCCTGAAAATTCAATTGATTCTACGGTTTTAAGCCAACGCTTTTGGATACCGGTGGAAATAACAAACGCTAAAAATGAATAAAAATGTGTTATTTTTTTTTCTAACACAGAAAGAATTTTAATTTCATAATTTATTTTTTAAATTTCTATTCGACAAAAAAAAATCCAATAAAAAACGAAAAAAAAATAAAATTGCAATTTATTATTAAAAAAATATTAATGAATCAATAGAAAATTTTACATGTTTTAAATGATTAGCATTGGGAAAGGGAACAAAAAAAGGATAATTAAAAGGTAAAATAGGACAGAAATGAATGTTGTTAAGAGACAGGTAAATTGGACAAGTTTTTAGTTGTGGGATATCGGAAATAAATGACAATGGACCAGTTTCATAAATATGCATTGGTCTCAATAATAACAAACTAATAGCGAGAATATTTAAACTGGATCCAAATATACCTAACTTGGATGAATTTTCAATAAAATTTTCGAAATTAGAATCCATCCCAATGCTTAAAAAAAGTTTTCTAAAATACATTTCATATTCAAAAACATAAAAATCATCCCTAATTTGATTTCTTTCCATAATTGCTCATTACCACTGATTGCAGTTGAAATCGCATGATATAGAGAATTGCCATCTGCTGTTGTTTGTAAGGTTACAACATTTGAACAGTTCCATTTGTATATAACAGGATAATGACTTGTATCAAAGTTTTGACTGGAGTGATAAATAACTTGGACATATTTGCGTAAATTCTTTGTTATTTCAATCAGGGCATCTCTATTTTCATGCATATACGTTTTGATAAATGCAAAACTTTGGTTGCTAATTTTAAAAATGCTAACATTTGATACATTTTCTTTCAATTGGGATGGTAGCTGAAATTTTGATTGACTTAACGATTTATCGTATCTGAATAATTCACTGACTCTCTTAATGTAGCTAATAAATGTAAGACTTTTGGAAAGCATTTTGTTTTTTAGATAGTAGAGCATTACGTCTCTTTGAATGTCCCTAGGTCTTCTTGGCACTTGACAAATCCCCCATTTTTTCTTTTAAAATAATTTAAACTTAAAGTTGTCTCTAAGCCTTTCAACGTGTTAATAGCTGAGTAAACATGAGGATGGTTATTGTCAATGTAGTTATTAATTTTATGGTTAAACCCCTCTACATGATTATTGGTCCTTGGACCTTCAGTATTAAAATGATTCCATGTAAATGGAGTAAAAATCTTATGTAAGATCCAAGTTCTAGTAAAATAGGAAATAAATTCGTCAAGCTTAGAGACACTCTCATACGGTTTAATACTTTTTATTTGGAGGAAAACATTATCTAATTCTTCGAAAGGGACAAAAGGAAGGGATTTAAAATAATTTAACCATTCCCTAATACTTGCATTTTCAGAATATTCGTTAGTTAGCCCTATCAATCGAATATTTTTCCATAATGCTTGGGTATAATGAAAATGACAACCCTTAATTGTAGCATTAAAAAATTTGGTTTTAAAAGCATTAATAGCAGCTGCTTCAAAATCACTCACAATTAAATCTGGGTTTAAAAAAAACCAAGTTTTTCTGCTGCTAATTTTAATTCATCAAGCATTTTATTATAAATATCTTCAGTTTTATTTATAAGGAAAATAAATACACAAGCATGCATCTCATTATAATCCCAGGCATGTATCTGGTACAATTGTTTATAAAGAGCGGGAGCGGCTTTAAATGTACCATCTACATGCCATCTTTTTGACTTACTTAAAATTTCAAGTTGAGTATCTGAAGAAAAAGCTATTATCCGATTATTATCTTTGGTATCGAAAAGTAAAAATCTGTTGTGACAATTTGTTTCAGTAAAACGAGCATAATCATCCTCAAATATTATATCACTTCTTTCTTTAGGTAAAGGTGGCAAATTTTCTTTTCTTAACTTATATAAATGCTTTTGAGATGCTCTATAAGTAGGAGCAAATGGATAAGCACTTTCTATACTTAAATCATTTTTTTCAATGGCTTTATTAATTGTATTTTCAAAAATTTTTTTTAATGAACCTGTCGAATTTTTCGCATTTATCTTAACATCATTTTTTACATGAGCAAAAACAATTTCTGATTTACTAATCTGAGGATGATTATGTGTCCCTGTTTGAGCTGAAACTTCATCATTTTTGCTGTAGCATAAAGCCGAGCAACGTAAAGTTTTGTCTCTATTTCTTTGACATCTCCAAGACTGGGTCCCATCTTTATTCGGCTTTTTTAGTTTTTGGTAAAGATGACCCTTATAATGAAGCATTATTCCCCCCCTATTTGTCGGAACATATTCTAAAGAAGACATTTTACAATTTTTGTTTGTAATATTTTAGATTTTTATTTATTTATAATATTTGAAATTTTCTTAATCTTAATTTACAATCATAATCAATTTTTGAAATTCCCTTAATCTTAATCATAATTACTAATTGCAAATATAGAAATTAGGAATTATTATTATTAATAGGTTTTAGCCAACATTTTCACACTTACTTTTTATTTTTATCGATTTCCTACTCCACCTTTTTTTTTCGGAAACATGCAAAGAATTTTTTTTCACACAATTGGCTTAAACCAGTGAGGTGTGAAAACGTTGGCTAAAACCCGTGAGCCCCTTTTTTTTTGAAAAATTCTCAATTCGAATTGTTGAATAGTTGAGTAGTTGAATTGCACGAAACTTTATGGAGCCTGAAAATTCAATTTTCAGTTCTTCTCTCTTTCTAGTTTTTTTCTTTTATTCTTAACAAATATTAAATCTTTCTCAATTATACAACACGTTATCAGCATTAATGACTATAGAATTATATGCGGAATAAAACAATCAGAGTCAAATGAAGAACTTTATAAAATAGTTAAGCAAAGACCAATCTCCGAATAATTAAGGAAAAGACAATAGAAATTCATTGGTCACCGTCTGAGAATGCTTCCAGAAGAACCGGATTTTATTTATGAAGTGTATCAATCAAAAGTTCGCGAAAGAAACAAAATTGGTAGACCAACAGCCCAATATATTGAACAAATTTCTACATTTTTAACAAAAAATAATCGAGTCAAGCTAACCCCATCAAAAATAACCAAGTATGCCGTCGATAAAGGAAGTTGGGGAAGTTTGATTACCCACCTAAAAAGCCCGGTCGATGATGATGATGATTAAACCTTATTTAGCCAAATTCCCAAAAAAGACAAAAAATGGTTTGAAAAAGAACAAAGACTAAATAAAAATTTTAGATAATTTGAAAGATGAGACGAAAGAAATCGGTAACAATATGATTTCTTCTTTGAAAAAATAACGTCAGGAATAAATTTAAAAGTAGACAATTAATTAAAATAAAAAACAGCACTGTAAATTTTTGAGGTGTAATTTTTTCAACATTTATGCGTAAAATCGCAAAAAATAAACCTAAATTAAAATGTGTAATTTTAAATTACACATTTTAATTTGTAAGATTTTTAGCTACAGTGTTTAAAGTTTAGTCGGAGAGTCGGTAATATTACATCATTTTACGTAATTTTACGTAAAATTACGTAAGCTTACGTAAGCTTACATCAAAAATGGTAAGTAAGAAAATGTTAGCTTACGTAATCTTACGTAATATTACGTAAAATCCTTTTTCTTCTAAGTATAACATAATTCTATTCTATTAAGAATAGGTAATTTAATTTAGCATTAGAGTAAGTATTTTTTTTACCAAAAAAAGAATTATCACAATTGAATAGGAATCAAATCAATCGAAACAAATTTATTTTTAATTTTTTAACGAAGATTTGAATCAGAAATTTCAAA
>NTPY01000526.1:1224681-1236703 GCA_002922825.1 Brachionus calyciflorus | reverse complement strand
TTACGTAAGATTACGTAAGCTAACATTTTCTTACTTACCATTTTTGATGTAAGCTTACGTAAGCTTACGTAATTTTACGTAAAATTACGTAAAATGATGTAATATTACCGATTCTCCGACTAAACTTTAAACACTGTATATGATTGGTTGTTTTTTTGTTTATACACATAAACGTGTGTTTTTTTACACTTATATGTGTGTAATTTAAGTTGAAAATTTTTACACATCAAATACAGTGAGGCTAGTCCTAAATTTTCTAGACATACTTTATAATTTACAATCATATGATAGCTAACCCGACTGGGCCCGATCTTTCATGTGTTCTTTACCAATAATATATGGAAAATTCATTGAAAAAATTTTTGGTACAGTACAATCCAAAACTAAGATAACGAAAACATGTTTTGAAATTTTAAGTGTTGTGCTGATTTCGTTTCTGTTGGTATTATGTACACCATGTCTATAACAGTGTTTAAACAGGTTGTTATGTTTTTTTTTGAATTGTACTATGTGAGAATCATTAAGAAATAAGTGCCTTATTCAATTCAAAAAGAGAATTCGTCGATTTCGAATTCTCTTTTTTTTTTTTTCGAAATTTTCAGTCAATTTGGTTGAATTTTGACCCACAAAAATGTTTTATGAAGATAATTTTAAATATTATTAATGTTAAAATCTATTCTATTTTAATTTCAATATTGTAAAAATTTTCTTATTTAATTTTTCTTGCTTGGGAAATCTTTAGACTAGACCAAGATTGAAACTACAACGGATAAAAAATTAAAAAATTTCATTTCAAAATTTCTTTATTTAAATCAATATTATCATGTCTATAATAAAAAAAATAAAAATGCTTTTTGTAAGAAAAAAAAAGATAAAATTAACAGCAACAACAACAAAAATAAAAAAAATAAGAAAAAAAAAGTATCCACTTAGTAAATTTTAGAAATTTTTGCTCATTTTGTTTATTTTTGTTTTAAATGCTTAAAAGATCCCAACGTTTTTAAGTACAAAAAATAAAAATCCTATAATAAAAAAAAAAGAGAGAGGAAAAAAAAATTTTATAATAAATAAGGTTACGGTAAGAAGAACAGAAAAAGAAGTTAAAGAAGAAAAAGAACAAAAAAAAAAGTAAACCCCAAATTTCTAATTGGTAAAAATAATTAAATAAAATTTTAAAAAATTCAGAAAGAATAAATCATGTTAAAGCTCTCTTGTTGTCTCCAATAGTTCAATTAACTTAAGCTTCAACTGACCATTAAAAAAAAATAAGCTAAATTTATATCCTTCACTTTATTTCTATGGGAATGCTTTTTAAAAAATAAAATTTTAAGAAAAAAAAATTTTATAAAATTTATGTATGTATATATATATATATAATATATTTCTTCTTAAATAAAATTATCTTAATCTTGTTGAAAAATCAGCTAAACAATTTATCTAAATAGATCAAGAATAGACGATGAGGAAAAAATTGATGTATTTGAATTTGATTTAGAAGCTGTTGATGCTGTTGTCGACTGTGCTGTCGTGGTTGATGTTGTAAATGTTGGATTTTCAGGCTTTTTTTTGGCAAAAAAACTGGTTGCACTATTTTGTTGTTGAACAATTGGTTTTGGGGTTGAATTAATTGAGTTAGAGGAAGAAGAAATTACGGATGAAGCTTTTTGAGAAATAGCAGATATTGCCGCAGCAGCCATATTGGCACTTTGTTGAGCCTTATTAGCTATGTTTTTAGTGGTATTAAATGAATAAAAAGGGGAAGACGTTGATGTCAAATTTTGGCTATTTGTTGAAGAGACCGATGAAATACTCGTTTTCGAAGTTAATGGAGAATTAGTAGTTTTGATTCTTAGATCAATTAAATTCTCAGTCAAATCAGTCGGGTTCGATACCTTAATAGAATCATTTGAATTTTTTTCTTTATTACTCAAAGATACATTTGTATTTGAACTAGATGAATTAGACGAGCTTGTCGATGGTGATTTAGTGGTTGTGGGTATTTGAGTATTTGTTAGGGACAATAGTTGATTGGCAATGTCATTGGTTAATTGGTTAAACGATTCATTTAAGTCTAATGTTGATTGTTTAGTTAAATTATTAGCTGATTCATTGTTGATTGATGCGGAGTTTATAGTAGGTGTAATATTTTGAGCCTGATTTATTTGTGTTGAATTAGTTAATGAATTTTGTTTTTGCATTTGGGTTGGTACTGTTTTGAGAACTTTATAAATATAATAATTAAAAGATCAAAAATTATTAAGTAAATTCATGCAATACAAAACAACATTTAAAAAATTTACAATACCTAGTCTTTATTACAAGTAGCGGCAGTAAAGTTGAATATTTCTTGAAATAAGTGCTGACCGAACATAAAATCTGTAACAAATAATACGAATATTTTACTACATCAAACAATTAAGGAAAAATATTTGAGGCTATCGTTAAACTCAGAAAAAAACACCGTTTGCAATTTATTTAAAAGTTTCAAAGTTTAAGCATTAATTTATTTTTAAATATTTTAATCAACTTTTATTTAATAATGGGAGCTTTGATTACTAAAAATCAATTGCTGAATGGCTGTGTTTCAGAATATTAAAGATCTATTGTTTATTTCGAATATAACCATGAAGAGAAAACTGTTTTACCGACCTTAAAATGTCTTGTTCAAGATGATAATAATGATTGTTTTAAGATTACTTGATTAAGTTAAATTTTTAGAAATTCTTTTTTTAATTTCTGAGTTTAAGCCATAGTCTGAAAATTTTCCGAAAAAATTTTGATTTTTTTTTACAATAAAAAATATTTAATTGTTCAAGAAAAAAAGTAACTTACCATTTTGTGGTAATGTATTTGAAGGCTGATATTGGAATTGATTATTATTCAAAGAAGTAGTCAAGGGTGAGCTACTTAATGATGAACCTGAATTTTTTCTAGGTTTATTATTGTGACCATTTATTTGAATGGGCGTGGTGGTCGTATTAGTTCCTGATGAAGAGGACGACGAACCAGATGATGATGAAATTAATAACGGAGTTAAATTTTGATTTAGTGGCGTATTTTGTGAGGACACATATGAATTTATTAAATGACTAGCTGAATTCATATTGGAACCCAATGGCGATTGATTCAAATAACTATTTGTATTGCTTGAATTATTTTCGTTTGAAATTTGTATTGCTGAAACTAAATTACCAATAACGGAATTTATTGATGGTGAACCTGATTGTGGAGTTTGAATCGAATTCGAATTACGTCGTGATGATATTAAATTCGGCGATGCTTGATAACTTGAGGGTTGATGATGACTAGTTACAATACCCGAAGTTGTTGATGTCGGTGTGTTTAGATTATTAATAAGAGCTTGATTAATGCGTTGATTTAAAATTGGAGATTGATGAATTTGATGTTGAACTGATGAGTTTAAGATGGGAGTGTTTGGTGCAGTTGTGCGTTGGTAGCTTGTATTCATTCGATTGGATTGATAGCTTGATGTTTGTGCGTAATTTTGACTAGAAGTGTTTGGTGTTTGATTTTTTTGTTGTGCTACTCTTTGTTGACGCGATTGACTATTCGAATTTGAATAATTCATACTAATCAAAGCGCATATGTGCTTACACAATTGATGAAATTGTTTAGTTGATCCATTTATTAAAGTAAATAGGATTTTGAATGTTGTTTGAGCTGCTGGTGATGAGTTTACTGATGTACCATCGGATTTTTTAGCTTGATTATTTATGTTTATGTTATTTGTTAGTATTGCGCTTGATTGAGTCGAGGCTGATGATGCTGATGAAGTTGAAGACGTTGATGAAGACGAACCATTTTGACTCATGTCTGTTATAATTTCAACTTTAAATCTGACATTGCGAGCTAAGAATTTATCCGGTGATCTATATTCACAACGGAATAGTAATGGACTGTTTATATTGTGGATTAAATCTTGAGTCTTAAGAAAAAAAAGAGTTAGAAATAAGATTTTAATTTGGCGATAAGAGTAACTTTTATTTTTTGAATTCAATAAAAAAATATTTTAAAGCTGATTTTTTTCTTTCTTTTTCAAAAAAAATTCTGTTAATACAAAATCAAATTATTGGTTAAATTCGATAATTTTTATGACTTAAGAACGTCTGAAATAGACTGCACTAACTGTTTTAAAATCGTAAAAGTATAGACCACTATTTGTTTGTCTTATTTTTGTCATCTTTAAAAAATAACTTTAAACTTGAAATAGAGTAAGCTGTAACTTGCTCATTTTGGTAAGTCCAAACTTAATTTTTTTCTTATGTATGTAGGTCTTAATTAGCGTTGTTAATTCGAAAGAATATCGTAATTTTGACAAATTTTTTCAGCCGAATATTTAGAATACAATACCAAAGAACATTCTTCGCTTATTAACTACAGTGGGATTAAAATTCGAAGACAAGTCTTTCATGTCCTTTGTACGCCATCAGCCTAAAAAATACTGTCAAAATTTCGATTTTTTTTCGAATTAACAACCCTAGTCTAAACACAAAAATCTTTAAAAAAAACTCCTAAATAGATTTAACAATAATACGGTTTAATATTGTTATTCTTATCATTTTAAAAATTTATGAGTTGAAAATTTTACTGATAAAAATGCGTGGATTAAATCGGCTTTGACACTATTCAATGGTCGATCATTAATAACAAAAGTAAATTCTTTTTCTTTTTCTTGTTCATTTTGATTGTTAATATTCTCTTGTTTAAAATTCCATCGTTGAAACCACGATTTCGAGTCCATTTGTGGTGAATCACTTACTTTTTCGGGAGCTTAAAAAAAGAAGAAAAAAAAATGTTAATTTTTTCAATTTATGTCCAGTACTAAGTACAAAAATTACTCAAAATTTTACGCCTATAAAATTTTGGTGTATTAAACATGGAAATTTTAAATGAGTTTATTCTTGAACGTATTTGTTGATTAATGTTAGATGATGAGTTGTTTGAGCCAATACTAATGTTATCGTTTTCGGATTGATTTTGATTTGATTCACAATGACGTATGAATCCAATATCTTTATTTGTAACAATCGGACTTGTACATGGAGACTGTAATGGAGTTGTATGACAACTTTGATGTCTCGGACCATGTTGAACTACGATACCTCGACGACCAACTACTGGTGATCCCACAGTAAGTTGATTATAGTAACCATTTGATGATTTAAACTTGTCGACTCGCTTTCGAGGTGCATCTAATGTACGACTACGTGCCGTTATTTCGTCGGCTTCTTCGCTACTTGGATTTTTCAATTTACGCTCAAGTAGTAGAAAATAAATAACTTTTTCTGTGTTATGTCTTAAATTTAAAAAAAAAAGAAAAATTAAATAAGAATAGATCTTCAACGTCAATTTTAACTTTTGACCGTAACAGAAAGCCAATTTTAAAATGTTTGAACAATCGTTACGGTCAAAAGTGACGCTTGAAATTTGTCATTAAAACCACAAATAATTATTATTTGAAAAACAAACATACTTTTCATTTAATAGACACTCTACAAGTTTATCTTGTTCCTTGAAACATCCTAGAGAAGTCATATTTCCAAGGACATCCGTGTCCATATGTTCAATTGTTGGAATTATTGCTGTCTATGAAAAATAATATTAAAAAAATTAAAATAATTATTTATCCTAAATGTTTAAATAAAATTATTTGAATATACCTGAACGATCTGATTCACAGGTAATTCTAATTCAACTTCCTCTTTGGATCCACTAAAAATTTAAAAATAAAAATAGAATCGAGAATTTTAAAAAGTTTTTAACATGCTTATATTTTTACATAACAAAACAAATATAGGTTAGTTTACAATTAAGACAAAAAAAAATTTTATTAACAAACAATAAAATGAGGAAAAAAAACTTACGCCAAAACCCAAGGGTGTTTGTTTACTTCTTCTAACTAATAAAAAATTAGTTGTAATAATAATAGCAATTAAATTTATTAATAAAAAAAGCGTATTTTTTTTTATTTATAATTTTTTTTAGTCTAAAAGCGCTAAGTGTAAAAATTAAAAAAAAGAAATTGGGAAAAAAAATTACCGAAAATCTCTTGTTGGGGTCGATCTCGATCATTTTTCTTAATAGTTCTTGACATTCTTGTGGAACGTAAGATGGAATTGTAAAATGACCTTTTTTTATTTTTTCCAATAATTGTTTTAAATTATCGTCATCGAATGGAAGAGCACCGACTAGTAGAGCATACAATATAACACCACACGACCACACGTCCGCTTTTCGTCCGTCGTATTTTTCACCCTAAAAATTTCAATTTTTTTTTAGGTTACTTTTTGGAACAAAAATATAAATTTCTATAAAAAAGTTTACTCTGATGACTTCTGGACAGGCGTAGTGGGGTGAGCCACAACTAGTTTCAAGCATTGAGCCATCAACTTGAAGTGAGGCCATACCAAAATCGGCTATTTTTATATTTAATTTATCATCTAATAATAAATTTTCCGGTTTTAAGTCTCGGTGACTAAAATAAAAAATTATAAAAAAAATTTTTCTTTTAATATTTTATTTAATATCTTACCATATTAAATGACTGTGACAAAAGTCCAAAGCCGAAATAATTTGTTTAAAAAATTTCCTAGCTTCTTTTATTGTTAAACGGGATTTTTTTACTAAATAATCGAAAAGTTCACCACCAGACACATGTTCCAAAATGAGGTATCTAATTTTAAGAAAAGCTTTGACTTAAAATTGCTTAATAAAAATAAATTAAAAAAATAAAGCTCAACTATTTTAACAGATGATAATATTTTTTAAAAATAATTATTTTCAAAAATTTCTAAGTTTAAAAAAATCTGAAAAAAAAGCAATTCAAAATGTTCTTATTCAAAAATAATCTCGAATATAGAAGAATCGGATGCAGTTAATGATTTTTGAATGAAAAGTTTAAATTTTGGGACTTTTGTTTTACTTCGACAATTAAAGAATTAAAAAGTTTTTTTAAAAGTTTGTACCAAAAATCTGATACAAATTAAACCAAATTGTACGTTTTTTATTCCTCAACTATACCTCGACTCTTTTCTTTTCGACTTTTCGTTTCCTCTCAAGAAAACAGCCAATATAATTTTAATGTATTTTTAAAAATTTTTACTTTCCTAAGAAAGGAAAGGGAGAATTGAATTTGAAATTTGATGAATATTCATAAGCGCTTAAATTGACGGGTTAGCATTTAAATTAATTTGTTTTAATGTCCAAGTATTTTGGAGTTTTATTCATTTCGGAATTGATATAACTTGATGTTTAATCACAAAAAAAAATAAATTCAAACATAAGCTAGAATTGTCCTATAATGTAGATGATTTAGATATCCTTGGTATGAAATAATAAAACTGTTATTTACTCTTCTTTTTCCACTTCATGTATATCATCAGTTCTTAATTTCCTTATCTTGAAAATACATTAGAAAAGATACTAAAATAATTAAAAAATTTAGACTATTTAATTTTTAAACAACAAAATTGCAAATCATTAGAATCAACAAACACAAAAAATTACCGAAACAAATAGCGCGAATTGTAGAAACTCAAGGTTTAAACGTAAAAAGATTTTTTTTTCGACCTATTATAGTTACATGTAGTCAGAGTCATTGGGACTAATGCGACTTGACTCAAGTCGGAGTCTGATGAAAATATTTTCATGACTCTCGAGTCCGAGTCCGAGTCATTTCCAAGTCTTTGAATTGGAAAATTTTTTTATTGAATTATACTTAATCTCATAATTAAGTTTAGAGAAATTAAACGAAAAAAACAAATAAAATTCAATGAAAAAACTAATTAATGAAACATGTGTAAAGTAGGCAGGTAATTTGAATAGCTCCTTATATGCACCTTAATTTTCTTTCAAAATAAATATATTGTCAATCGACCCACTCGAAGTTTGAATATCCTAAACTTTGATGGTCAAGTTAGCCAAATCAGGGAATAAATTTTCTCTTTCGATCAAAAAAAGGGTCGATGTTTGAATCAAAATTACTTTATTAATTTTGATATTTTAAAAAAGCAGACAGTTTTTTGATTAAATATTTGGATGCTTAAAAGTTATAAGCCGTCAACAAAAAATTCGAAACAAACTTTTAATTTTTACTATATCAAAAACATTAGTTTTAGCCGAAATCCTAATATTTTGAATTCTTTTTTTTTTCTATTTTAAGACTCGACTTGAGTCAAAGTCACTAAAATAATTTTGACTCAGACTTGAGACTGAATCTTTTTTGTATCCTAATAAAGGATTCGACTCAAGTCAAGAAAAAGTGACTCGAGTCGTGTTTGACTTGAGTCAAATTTTTGAGTCCCGAACTCTGCATGTAGCTATGTGACGATTTTCGAGCATTATTGAATAATCACATGCTAAGTGAGTATTTTCAAATTCATAGCCAATATTAAAATAAAAGATATTTTTGTGACTTTACTTGACAAATAAAAGATACTTTTAATTATACAATTTACTATACCATGCTTTTTAGGGATCATTATTTTTTAATTCAATATTTATCTCCAATTTGAAGCAGTAGATATAAAATTAAAATAATTTAAAGTAGCGTTTCGATGAACACATTATAGTAGCATATAAGCATAATCAGTCAAAAAATATATTTTTGCCGTTACAATTACATGTAACTTTATGGAAATTTTTAGGTATAATTTTATGATAACCATAATAATTTTGAATCCAAGCTTGACGAATAGTTTTGAAACGACTGCTTTATCCCAAAAAGGTTTTTCTTTAAATTTATATTAATTAGCAAATTTTCATTTACTAAATAACTTTTGATATTTAAATGCATCTCAGAAAGTTTAAAATTTTTTTGCAAGCAAATTAAGAAAGTTGAAAGTTAAATCAATCAAAATTATATTTCTTGCAAGTTTTTAATTTTTGAATTTTTCAAAAATTATTTTGTTAAATTTTATATTTTGAATTGTAAAAAGCTTTCTAGTTGAGTTTTAATTAATTTTTTTTAAAGTAACTTACAAATATTTTTTATTCTCATAAACATCGTACAACCGTAAAACATTCGGGTGCTCGATAAGTTTCATTATAGTAATTTCTCTTTCAACCTAATTGAAATTAAAAAAAAAGATTTTTCAATTTTGAAGGTTTCAATAAGAAAAAAAAAATTCAAAAATTTGATTTTGCTATAAATCACTACCATCACCATGTATCGACTAAGTATACATGTATTTTTTTTTTAATTTAGAAAAAGCGCTTATAACTTTTTTTTTTTAAATGTCTATTCAATAGAAAAGAGATTATGACAGTCTTTATTTCTATTTTCGATTTTATCCTCTCACTCACTCTTTTTTTTTTAATATTTTTGCAATTCTCTTTCTTAGAAACAAATAAAAGCACGCTTAAAAAAATTGAAAAAAAAACAAAAATTGCTACTACTTAGAAAAAATCTAATACAATTTGAAACTTTTAACTTATTTGATAAAACAGCTTTGTTTTTTTTTATGTTGATAGATTGTTTGGATTAAGCCTAAAAAAGTCACTTGCCTAATATAAATTCGAAATTTTTTGTGTTGATTTACCCACTAAAATTTTTTTTGGCCACAACTGAAAAAAAAGAGAAATGTTCTTTTATTTTGAAATTTTTTTAGTTTTCTTAATAAGTAATGTTTATTCGAATGTGCTTGAAAGTGCCTTACGGGGTATTCCAGGTGTGGCCAATTTAGCGTATCAACATAGTAATTATTATGTTATGCCTAAACCAACATATCGCTCTTATCCATATCAAAGCTATAGTTATAATCCACAAAATCCTTTTTTTCAACAACCACTACAACAGCCGTCTACTTATTATAATCAACCCCCCTCTCGTGATTTCAAACCCCAATATCCGAAATTCAAATCAAATTCCGATGATATCAGAATGAATTTTAACGAGGATATTTATGGACAATGTGGTTATATCGCGCCTAGAGTAACTAAATATGTTGCTAATGGTGATGATACGGAGAGTAAATTATGGCCTTGGTATGTACAAATAGTGATAGCTGGTAATAATAGATCTGAATCAGAGACTTTTTGTGGTGGAACAATTATTCATAAAAAATATGTTTTAACAGCAGCTCATTGTTATGATGATTTGCTGCCATCGAAACGCTCGCGTAACACAGTAGTCTTGGCAAAAGGCATCAATAACATCATACCTAGAGTTAGAAATGGTAAAAAATCAGATAATATAGTTAAAATCAGAGTCAAAGATGTAACCTTACACCCTGAATATATACCAGCCATGACTGAATCTGAAGCTAGACGAAAAGGTGTCACTCCGGGTCCATTACATGACTTGGCAATAATTGAATTAAGACATGAAAGTTCTGATGTTTATGAACAAGTTATTCCAGTGTGTTTACCAAGTGAAAATTATGACATAAAAGCCAATACACAATGTAAAATTATGGGTCATGGATTTATGAGTGCTAACGATGAAGATCAATTTATAATGCCAAATATACTACAATCAGCTGATGTTCGCCTTAGTACTAACCAAGAGTGTAAAGATGGCGTTGAATCAGCTTCAATCAAATCGAAAATAAATTCAGATACTTTATGTGTTAAAGGTCCAGTTCATCCTTGTGTAGGTGATTCGGGTGGTCCATTACTTTGCGCAGGTGAATCGAATAGCAATATAAAAGGAGCTGATGAGCTAGATGATTATGAAAATGAGCAAAATCCAGATCAATATGAGCCTAAGCGTGCTAAATGGTATTTATGTGGTGTCACTAGTTTTGCCGTTAGTACAGATGAACATGACAGATGTGGTAGTTACAAATCAGCTGTTTTTGGAAAAGTTTCTAACTACATCAGATGGATAAAACAAGTAATCAATGAAAGAATATAATTTTTAATTTTATACCAATTTTTTATACAAAAAAAAAAATTTTTTTAAATTTTTTTTTGACCAAAAGTTTTTTATCTAATTTTTTTTTAGTATTTTTTTAAAGCAATTTCGAACGTAAAGTAAACTCTTTTTTTTATCGACGTCTTAAATTATATTTTAAAAAATAATGTAATAAAAATTTTTATAATTGTATAACTTTTATTTCCTATCCTGTTTATCTTTAAAACTTAGTTTTTCTTCCCCATCGATTTTAAGCTCAAAATTTTGAGCAGTAATTATCCAAATTAAAAATCTTGATGATTTAAGCATTTAGATAAATTTAATTATTTTGATAAACAACTAAGTTAAGTGATTAATTACTTTCAAATGAGTTTTAAAATTTTGTTTGTAAATAAAAAAAAAGTAGTTTAACAAAAAAACTACTGTGAAAACCTTTTATCAGTTCAAATGATTTATTTTTAATAATTATCTAAAAAGGATCAATTACCTTAACTAACAAAACAGTTCGATTTTGTACCCAGTGATTTTCCTACTGAAATGTATTCACAGACCTTTAAGCTTCAAAAAAGGGGGTGCTACAATTTTGGAAGTTTTCGAATTTATACCGGTACTACTATCGAGGATATACGGTATCTCATATTTTATTGAAAATTTATCGGGACGACCGAAAAATTATTTTAAATCTCAAAAATTGCAACTTTTGATCGTCCCTAGTAATTTTCATGTAATATGAGTCATGTACTCTTCATCGACTTCTACGTTTTATGAATAGGAAGCTATTTTGCAAGAATTAGAAATTTTTGAATATTTTTTGATAGGACTCTCCATATTCAATGTGAAAATAAAACCCTGTGAATTCTTTGACTGTATTTTGTTTTTTTTTTGGCCTAATGTATTTAAACTTTTTTTAAGATTGACTCATAACTAGAGAAAACAAAAAATTGCGTTCGCATTTTTTCGAATGTTTCTTGAATTTCGAATTAATAAAAGCGACTTTTAATTGTTTTTTCAAAAATCTTTCAAAACAAACTGAAAAATTGATGGAAAAATATTGTATTTAACCTAAAAAATAAAATTATTTGAAGGTAATAGCAAAAGGGAAATGGTATATAACCATGAAATCGACAAATTGTTAAATTTATTTTC
>NTPY01000526.1:1208487-1224027 GCA_002922825.1 Brachionus calyciflorus | reverse complement strand
CATAATTGGTACTTTTTAAGAGAAAAATTATTTTAAATCTCAAAAATTGCAACTTTTGATCGTCCCTAGTAATTTTCATATAATATGAGTCATGTACTGTTCATCGACTTCTACGTTTTATGAATAGGAAGCTATTTTGCAAGAATTAGAAATTTTTGAATATTTTTTGATAGGACTCTCCATATTCAATGTGAAAATAAAACCCTGTGAATTCTTTGACTGTATTTTGTTTTTTTTTTTGGCCTAATGTATTTAAACTTTTTTTAAGATTGACTCATAACTAGAGACAACAAAAAATTGCGTTCGCATTTTTTCGAATGTTTCTTGAATTTCGAATTAATAAAAGCGACTTTTGGTTGTTTTTTCAAAAATCTTTCAAAACAAACTGAAAAATTGATGGAAAAATATTGTATTTAACCTAAAAAATAAAATTATTTGAAGAAAATAGCAAAAAGGAAATGGTATATAACCATGAAATCGACAAATTGTTAAATTTATTTTCTAGATAGACCCTAAAAAACGAATTTTTAGTTGTTTCTCCTCATGATTTAAGTTTGTTAAATATTCGATTGGCAAATTTATGATTCGTTTGTTTTTGTTTATAAATTTCTTTTGAATAGACGTGTCAAAAATAAACGAATACAAATTTATAAATGAATCTACAGTGGTTGTAATATACATTTAACGTCAGCCGTAACTTTTGACCGTAACCGCAACCCATGTTTTTTATTCTTAATTTTCAATTTTAAGATGTTTGAGCTATGGTTACGGTCAAAAGTTACGGTTGACGTTCCATGTATATTACAACCACTGTAAGTCATCTTTTCTTTTATTATTAAAGAAAATATTGATATTGGTTTCGAATCGTTTTAAATTTACTTTTAAAATAGAAACATTTTTTTCTATAAATCTTGATCAAAATTCTTTAAAACTGAGTAATCTAAAGTACATTTCTAAAATTAGCGAAGGACAATCAGTATTTTGTAAAAAAAAACTGGTTTGACCAAAATTTTAAACCTAAAACCTCTTCAATAATACTCGGAAAATACGGAAAATTGTTGATGTTTAAGCAGCTCAGAAACATTGCTCTAGAACAAGTTCACTAATTTGAGAAATTTATTCTAAGAAAAATGGATTACCTTCCTAAGTATGGGATCTTTGTAACATAAGTATAATTAAATGGATCTTTTATGCGCGAATTTCAGCATAAATTTAATATTAATTGCCGGATTAAAATGAAAGATTTATTGAATCAACTTTAAAGATGTCAGTCTGATTTTTGATTCTGGGTAATATTTGCATATTTCAAGTTGTTTTTCATTCTTCAAATCAAATTATGTCATCAAACAAAATGCAAATTAGAAGATATTTGTCATTTTTTATAAAAAAAAATATAACAAAATATAATTTTTTCGATTCCATATTATTTTCCTTTAAAATTAACAACAAACAAAACCAACAAAAAAACAAATTGTTATTTTTAGAAATCTTATTAAAAATTATATTTAATCAACTGTTTAAAAAACCATGTAAATAGTTTATAAATTAATTTTTCTATTATTTGAACTTTCTTTGAAAAAATATAATTACTTCCAAGACTGCCATAAAGTGCAGACTATAATTTTTTTCCTATACTTTAAAATATATTCATATGTAATTAAATAGGAAACAATAAAAAAAAATTATTTCTATTCAGGGGAAATAGAAAATTGCACCTTAATCTCTTCCTTTTTTTTTTGAAAAAAATCGATTAAACTGTGCAGTAATTATTTAGCAAAATCAAATCGAAAACAAAAACACTTTTGTCTTTATGGTTAATTTAACTTACCTTCATTAGAACGGATTCGTTTAATTTCTCTCTATTGACGATTTTAATTGCAACTTTTTTCCCGGTTTTGTGATGAACACCCAGTTTTACTAAACCGGTTTGGCCTTTACCAAGTGTCTTTTCCAAACGATATGGACCAACATACATGTGATTCGTGGTCGATTGACCCGAATTACCTAATTGGGGTGTTTGGTTTGACACTGATTGGATCATTTCTGATCTTAATCTTGATTACAAAAAAAAAATAATTTAATTTAAAAAAAAGATTTAAATTGAGTTGGTTTAAAAAATAAGTTAAGCCCATATCCACCTTATGTCTTTTTTATTTTTTTTTGTTGTAATTGCTTAGACTTAAATCTATTTCAAATTAAATAGAGCCAAGTTTGCAATTATTTAGCGCTTATGAAAAACGAAATAAATAATCTGTAAAATATGCTTTCAAATAATACATAAATAAACTTTTATTTTAAATAGTTCGCATTATTCTTGTAAACCCTAGTACTAGATATTTGAACCATTTATGCAAATAAAGTAGATTTTTATTTCTGTATTTAAGCTTATCTAATCGTTTTAATTTTTCTTGCCAAATTTTATTGGATTTTTATAAAGGTAGTGCGCGTCTATAAATTTTTCAAAATTTTTGCTAACAGAAAAAAAAAAACTTGATGTTAATCTTCGGATTAAACGAAAGAAGTGTGACATAAAAAATTGACCAAATTTTACTGAAAGATAAATTTAATCTTGTTTTCACTCATCAAGTTATTTTCAATAAATTCAAGAATTTTTTCAAAAAAAATTCTGACTGAAAATTGCCTCGAAGAAAAAGCGGAATTTATAACTCAAAAAATATATTTAAAAACTTTAAAAAATAGACTATAATATAAGCCTATTCGGTGCCAATTGGGCACTGAGCTAGTACAAAAACTTTATTAATTCTTAATTTTAAATAAATACTTTTCATCTAACTTTATATAGTTTTGTAAACATGTAATCTTTTCCTTTAAATAAAAAAAGCTATCAACACATTTTTTTAACCAAAATAATTTTTTTATAATCTTTTATCTCTTTCTGAGTAGAGCTTAATAAATTTCTAAATAAAAGTAAATCTTTTTCGCGTTTTTTTTTAAGCGAGAAAAATGAGACTCGAAAATTCATGTTTTTAGCGATTTTTACTTATTAAAAAAAAAGCTTGAAAATATTCACTTTTCGCCAATAAAAAACTTCATTTACATATTTTGTTTTTTCCAATTAAAAATTTAAAAAAATTTTAAAAATCGATTTATATTTAATAGTATTTAAATAGAATAATAATAATAATAAGCGAATATTCAAATTTTCACTTCTATTTCTTTTTTTGTTGCCTATTAATTACCCTAAGTATCTTGAAACTTAATTGAAGTAAAATTGAAAAAATTACGAGGACATAAATCACAATTTAAATGGACAGTATCATACAACCAAAACCAACAACAAAAAGTACAACTTATCTGAGAATAATTCATAAAAAAAAACAAAAAAAGCAAAAGCTTTAATATCAGCAAAAATTCTCAAATTTTTTTGTTGTTGTTGAGGCTATGCCTCACAAAAAAATTACTAAATTAAAAACACAAATTCCTTTTAAAATATTTTTTAATAATAAGTTATATAATAATGATTGGGTCTTTCTTTTTTGTATTCTGTTGAATTCAATCTCGAGTGTTTAAATGTTAGTTAATAAATATGTATTTTTAGTTGGGTGTTTGTTTACCTTTTTAATCGATTATTTCAGAAATTGACTTTGGGCTAATTTAAGTATGCTATTTCATATGCAATTAATTGATTGTCCAAAATTGTACCAATATTTTGTTGTTGTTTTAATCAAAATATTTATCTAATCTAAAATTAAAAAAATAAAGTAGAAAAAAATTTTTTTTTTTAGTTTTCCAAAATTTCATTCCTGATATTACAAATGATGTAGTTTATTATATTAGTTGTTGTTGTTGTTCTTGTTGTTTATTAGTTAGTTCTGGGGTTCAAGAACATTAATTATTATTATTATTTTTTAATAAATTGTCAAGAAATTATAGAAAAACGACAGCAACACAAAATAGGGAAACAAAAAGAAAAACAAGAACTAAGATTTAAGAAAAACGAGAAAAAAAGAGAGAGTTGTTCTTGCTTATGATGAAAAAAAAATCGATAAAAAATAATTCCAATTTTTCGTTCATTTTTCATACTTGAATATTTTTGTTTTCTTCTTGATTTTGATCAATAAGGGATGAAAAATAAATTATTATAATCCAACCCAGTACTCTCTTTCTTTCTTTATCCCCGACTTAATATTTTTTAAGCATACTCATTCTTTTTTTTTTTATTTTTATTCTAACAACAGATCGATACGGAACTTGAACATAACAAAACAAAAAAATGATAAATTTTTTTATTCATTCTTTAAAGTTGGGTCCATTAATCCAAAAAACGAAACTTGAAATTTTCACGATTTTTACATTGAAAAATTCTATACAACTAAAACAACAACATTAAAATAAAAATCAAAAAAAAAAATATAAAATTAAATAAAAAAGCTTGAATTTCAAATCTTTATTTGCATGACTTGGAACTATTATTTAAAATCCCACTAACTAAACGCAATTATACAAATGCTCTCTCTCTTTTAAAATCTCTTTTTTTTTTTTATTTATTGTGTTAGTTTCGACTACCAAAATTCAAATATTGCAACAAATAGAACATAAAATACTAATTCAAATCTTCTTCTTCTTTTTTTTCTGCTTAATTATTTTAAATTTGATTATAATAAATTATAGTTTGTTTTTTCAAGATCTGACTGATTTCCCTAAGTTTGCTTCGTTTCTAAATAGCTTTTAGACTAGAATATATCTTCTTCTTCTTTTTTTAAAGAAGATTTTTTTGTTAAGCAGATAAGATAAGATATATGATTAATTATTCATCAGTAAACATCATAATTGTAGATCAGGTCATGATTGGTATAATCTTTAAGTTTTTATTTTCTACTTTATTTTTTATTCGTCTGAATATTTTCTGTTGTTGTTGTTGTAAAAACCCTCAAAACGCTGTTTGAGCAAGACTTTAATTTTTCTCTAGCGTTACATTTATTGTCTCACACAACTAAATAGAAATAAGACTTTTTATTAAGAAATTATTTTTTGAAAAAAAAACTTATGAAAAGATCTTAGAACAAAGTAAAATTAAAAAACTTGGACAAACAAACTTAATGGTTCTATTAAAATAAGACACTAAATTATATTGTTAATTATCGATTTGAAATAATTAATTTTAAGTTTGAATTAACAGTTGTTTCTAATTCTTTTAAACTTAAGCTGAAATTTTAAAATATTAAAAATGATTAATTTTTTTTTCTGATAGTTTTATAGCGAACTCCATCTGCTGCTGCTGAAAAAAATTAATACTTAATTAAAAAAATTTATTCAAGCGAGCGATGACTTAAATCGAATTAAAACCTTACTTGGGGTACAACTCTCGTCATTAAGGTTCCATTTGTAAAAGTTCAAGAACTATCATTAACTTTCACGTCTTTCATGAACATTCATGAACTTTCATGAATGTTCTTGACTCGGTGTCTAATTTTTAGTGATAGGCACCACTGTTGAAGGTTGACGTTACATTTATATTAGAACCGCTGTAGTATTTTTTCGCAGTTTATTTATTCGGAATAGTACGAATAATAAGTCAGCAATAATTAACTATTTGTTAAATTATAAAAAAAACTATATTTGTATCCTTTTTTAAATAACTCTTTCACCAATTTTGTAATTTTTATTCCTGAAAACTATTATATCCTTTTACTTTATTCGAAATAAAAAAAAATATCGATAATTTAATAAATTCTTCAAAACGAGTTTCCAAAAAATAAATCGAATAAAAGAATAAAATTTGATTTTCTAATATATAATCAATTGAAAAAAGATTCGAATTAGGACGATCATTTTGGGGTGTAGAAAATTTGTTATCCTTTGTAGAATTTTTTTTTAACTTCGCATTTAAAAATTATTGATTTAGAAGAATTGAAATAAAGTGTTACCGTAATCTCTTGATTGCAGGACCGGTACAAAATCGAAATTGTACCACCAACTTTTTTTAAGGTTAAAGGTTCACGGATTCACTAATAAAATCACTAGGTAAAAATCCTGAATCCCAATTTTGTACCACGTTATAACAATATTCTCAGCAATCAATTAAAAATAAAATTAAAGTGAATTTTTAGTTTATACAATGGCTTTAATTTGCAGTTAAAATGTTTTAAATTAATTACCTTAAGAAATTTCCGAAAAAAGAATAAAAAAGAAAGAACTTTTTTTTGGTATTCAAATAAAAAAATTAAAATGGCGTAGCTTAGTTTTATTAAAATTTATTTTTATGTAAGAATTATTTCCAACTACGAAAGTTATTTTATCAACAAATCCAAAATCACGTTTTTAAATTGCCAAATTTGATGGAATTTCTGGCGTTTTTTCACACATGCTTTCAAAAAATATAAATATTTAATAATAATAATAATGAATAGAAGACGTTTGCTCTTCATAGAATCAACTTATGCTGTTCTTTTTTCAAAAAGTTAAAGAGTAGAATAATTCTCATTTTATTTTTAAAACAAAGTCTGAAAAACTTATTGTAATCCTAACTGAACTCAATCTCAACACAAACTCTTTGGGATTCTTGATTTAACTTCTCAAGACTCTTCAACAATCTAAATGAAAATAATTAAAAAATATTTAATTCAAAGCTTACAAAATTTTTATTTTTTTATTTAGTAGAAAAAAATTTATACACCTGATTAACAATATTATTAGTTTAACACAAGGTTCAATTCTTTTTTTTTTTATTTATTTATTTTTAAAAATAATTGCCTAGTCACAAAAACGATTTTGATCAAGAAAAACGCTCATCTTGCCATGTTTTTTAAAATTGAAGATGCACGTTTTACTTTCTAAACTTGTTACTTAACTTCATTTAAAGCCTAATTAAAAAGCTGACTGAAATATTTTTTTCTTTTTTAAAACAGATTTTTGCCTGTCTTTATCGACTTGAGACTCCAGAGATTATAATTACTATAAATACTTTTCTATTTTTTGCTCTTAATTAAATGAATAATTGAAAAAATTTAATCACTTGAAAAAAAATAATACATTTTGAATTTAACTTCCTTTTACGTTTCCCATAGCACTAACTTATTTTTAAATCTTTGAGAATTCTATCAAACCATAAAATTAATAATTTTGAAAGTTTTCTCTTTTTTTTTTGAATGAATCATCTTTTAATTATTTTTTAAAATTAAAAGAATTTTAAACGAATTCATCAATTTGCCTCAATTTAATTTATATCGAAGACAAAAGAATTTCACCATTCAAACAGATTGACACCGAGCCGTACCCGAAGAAAAATTTTTTTAAAAAGCATGGGTCCATTTTATTTGGATTGTAGTATGAAAATCTCTGGTTTTTACCGATGTTTTAAGATTTTGTTGAAAAATAGAAACTTAAGAGAACAAGAATTCCTCTGTTTTCCTAGAAAAGATAGAAAATTATTATTATTTGTTAAAGTAAACAATTAAAAAAACACTTATAAATTAAAAATTTGTACCTTAAAGACTACAAAAATCATGTAAAATAATATTTTTGTTGCTTGAGCAATTCCTTTCTATAAACTCATACAGAAATAAACCTAGAACCAACTCATAATAATATTTATCTTATTTTTTTTTACAATTTTGCGTAGCTTAATTAATCTCCCGAAGATTATTGATTACTTTAAGCACACATGAAAAAAGCATTTTTCGTTTTTTAGAATTACCTAGTTGAGCTGGATTATAAATTCTTGATTAATTTTCTAAAAAAAAAAAATCTTAACAAATACTATCACACTTGGAAAAATACTATCCGTAGATTTATAAAAGAGTTATAAAATACTTACATGATAATTTTTGTAACAAATAATTTCGAAATCAATATTTAAAGTTGCTTAATTTTTGCTGAATAAACGTTAAGCTACCCAAATCATAAATACTATAAAAATTTTTGAGTAAAATTCTAAGTAAAGTTTTTTTTTTGATAATTAATTTCTAATTAAATATTTTTGATTGGTTTTTAGTAAGGTTCATTACAAAGGCTGATAGTATAAAACTAATAAGTTCTACAAATTTACAAAAAAATAATGAAACTCTTCAAATATAAGATCATGTGATCAATAACTTTACTTGAAAAAATTATGATGCAAAAAGTAAATACTATGTTGATCATCAAAACATAGAAATTATAAAAGAACCCAAAAAAAAATTCCATTAAAAAAATTTAATTAATTTTTTTAATGGAATTAATGCAAAATAGGAACTACATGGCGTTTCTGAAAACCAAGTTTAAGAACAGCTTAGATTTTTCGAAACTGTTCAAGTGAAATGTTTCATATTTAATTGTTCTTAAATAGATGTTCAAGAATGAATGTCCATGCAAAAACAGGAAATGAAAGTTACTCAAAATAAAGTCAGTTCTTGAAAAAAGTTCCACTTAAACAATTTTTTTATTTTTTGTTGGATTTAGCAAAAATATTACTGATTTTAGCAATTTAAACTTTAAAAAAAATTATCCCGTTAAAAAAAGAAAAATTTTTATACACCGTAATCCCTCCATACAAGACCGAAGTTGGACCACCCACTTTTTTGAAGCTTAAAGATCTGTGAATTCATTGTACAATTAAAATCACTTGGTAAAAATCGGAAACTCAAGATTTTTACCACTGTATAACTATTTAGGGATTACGGTATTACATAAAAATTGAAATTAATTCAATTATTTGGTAAGTGTAATTAATAACAGCAAATAAAAATAAAAATTGATTTTAATTTAAAAACCAATCGAAAATTTTAATTTTATTTTATAATTTTTTGCATTTTAAATATCTTATTTGAATATTACTTAAAATTTAAATTAAATATTTAAATTTATAAACTCTTAAGGAAACAAAATTAAATTTTAAATTTGTTTTTGAATAGAAATTAAATATGCTTTTTTTTATTGATTTTAAGTGAAAAAAATAATTTTTAAAAACCATAAATTATTAACAAAATTACGAAAAATACCGGTAAAAACGATAACTTACGTCATTTTCGGTTAAAGAATTTTAAATTGTTTATCGAATTATTAATCATATCATGATCGTTTAGCTTTCCTGATTCAGATTATAAACCCTCATCTATATTATAACTTTTTCAATTATACATTAGAATCATTAAAACGTAAGAAATATCAACCGTTTAAAGCTTTTTCTATAAAGTTTCAAGTGGGTTTTAATGGTATCAACGGTTTCTTGTCGATCATTTAGATAATGCAAAAATTAAAAAAATTAAATATATTCAACTGGGAACATTATTTTTTTTAATTCGAAAATAACATCATTCATTTACTAAATTAAAGCTTTGTATTTCCTTTTTATTTTGCCGTCAGCTTTTTGGAATATTACTAGTATGTTATTTCACAATAACACAAGAATTTAATTAAGTTCAAAAAGATAAACCTTGCTACGAAATATAATTTTTATGACCTTTCGATTCTTAAAAAAAAGTTTTATTTAAGCTAAGGCTTATGATTTGGGAAACCATTATAAAGCAATTTGATAAATGAAAATAAACAATAAAGCATTACAATCTTTCCGACTTAAGTATTCAAATAAAAAAAGAAATATTTTAAAAAAGTCTTCATGATTTAATTATTTTTACAAAGTTTATTTTCATAAATTCAAATGAAAAATTTTTTTTTGACCACTCTAATGAACAGAGTTTAAAATAACAATACATTTTATTTTTTAAATTTTAAAATGCTATTATGAGATTTTTTAGAACTAAATTTTTTTTTTAGGAGACCAGATTGTCGTACAATATTTAACTGGACAACAGCATCATAAAAAACAACAGTTTATTTTTAAAGGTTAGCCCTTAATCTATGAAAACTATTGTACTAAAACTATAAAGATAGAAATAATCGATACTTTTGATTTGATCTATAAAGAAATATAACTTTTTTCATTTACTTACAAGCATTTATGTTAAATCAAAAAATTTATATCTTGGAAATTTCGTTGGGTAATGCGACACCGTTTTTTTCAGGCCGGGAATTATGTAACATAGAAAAAAATATATATTAAGAATCAAAAGGAAGTAAAATGAAACTTTATGTTTTTCTTTGCTAAGCTGAATATGTAATTACTCCAAGAAAATATTTTGTTTTCTATTCCTTATTCATTCTTTTTTAAAGGAAAATAAAATTTTGATCCTTAACAATAGGTTTAAGACATGCTTTTTTTATGTAAATAATTTTATATAAATCAATTTAAGCTAAAGTATTTTAGGTAACAAAACACAAAATCTTTTTTTAATGCTTTATATTTTAATATTGCAGTATTTATTTAATCTGTATTTTAGATAAAGATTTTAAAGCCTGTTTTGCTTCTTTTTTTTTCCTATTGAAATTGATCTTTATCGATCGTTTTTTTTCTCGTCAATTTATTTAATAAAATCCCTTGCGACAAAATATTTTTTTATATTTTTGAATTAGCCTTATAAATAACTAAATAAATGGATTAATAAATAAATAAATTTAAAAAAAATTGCTTACAGATATCAATCAACATATAATTTCTGTAGCTTTATAAAAAGTTTCTCTTGGCTAAATGATTAACTTAGACGTTTATTTTTAAATAAGTATGTTGGGTTAAAAAACTATTATTTGTTGATTATGAAATAAATTCAATTCTTTGTTTACTTGCCTGCTTATTAAACTATAGGAATTTAACAGTTACATAGTAATAATTCTAAAAAATATTTCAACAAATTGAATTAATAAACTGGTCTAGAATAAATACTTAAAATATTTGATAGATAGTTTCTATCAGGTAAACGAACGTTAGAAACTGAGAAACTAAACGGTCATGAATATATTATGAGTTAAACCATAAGAAGTGGTCACAAACCATAAGAAGTAAACATCTATCTCGAGACATACAGCACTTGCTTTGAAATAAAGGCGTGAGCGTACCGTTACCGTTACCGTGAGTGAAGCGTGAGCGTTACCTTTTAATTTATTTTAACTTTTCTAACGAGTGAATCAAAATTCTTTTCACAAATTTCGGAGTTAAAATTAAGAATGTTTTTTCACTACAATGCTGTGATGTCGTGGCATCACATGTGATTAACTTAGTGTAACTGGTCGTTTTAAAACTTTATTTTGCTTGTTTTTATATTTAGTCATTTTGTTTGTTTGTGGATGTTTGGTACTAGCTTTGGGTATGGTTGTTTGTAAAAAAGAAAAAAGCAAACAACTGCCTAAAAGCTTGGCAATTTAGATTGAATATTTATTTTAGAAACAAACTTGTTTTAAATTATTTTTTTGCTAAAGATGTTTCTTTAGATATTTCTTGCTTTCTCTTACTTATGTTTTAATCATCATGTTAACCTTTTCTCGGACGTTTTAGACGGCCGTTTCTCATTTAGAAATAAAATTTATTTAACAAAAAAATGATCTTTTTTTTGGTTTTGTTTTGGGTTAAGTTGTAGAACACAACAAATGCTTCTTTCTCAAGGTTCTTATATTTTGAATTATCAAAGATTTAGTTTGTCTCTCCCAAAAAATAATATAGCCTTGCTAGTACCGGTCCGTGTTTTTCTAAAAAATGGCGCTCCCTGTTTAAGTAACACCAAATTTTTTTAGCCGAGACAAACTAAATCTTAGAAAATTACAAATATAAGGACCTTCGTAGTGAAAAAACATTCTTGATTTTTTCCTCCCAAATTTGTGAAAAGAATTTTGATTCACTCGTTAGAAAAGTTAAAATCGATTAAAAGGTAACGGTAACGCTCACGCTTCTCTCACGGTACGGTAACGGTACGCTCACGCTCACGCCTTTATTTCAAAACAAGTGCTGTATTAGCTTTTTGGGCTATGAAGGATTTAATTAAAGAACAAAATAAGGAAAAATAGTTATTAAATAAATTTTCAAAGAGAATCCTTAAAAAAGAAACTCATACTTATACACTGTTACTATTAAAAGTATAGATTATTGTTTCTACACAATAAAATATCTCTTCCCCACAATAAGGAAACTTTTACCCACAAACATCTTTTTATTCGCCATAAACGGCTTTTAAACACAAAAATATTGTGTTAAAGAGAAAAAAATTATTATTCCAATTTTTTATAAATATTGAAAAAATCTTTTCACCACAATGACTGTTTTGCCAGAATAAATTAAGTTTTTATTCTAGAAAAATGGTTTGAAGTTGTGGTTATGCCAATTTCAAAATGGAGATTTCGGATGATTCTTCACCGAGAATAATGCTGAAAATTTTCCCCTTACTTATTTACAATAATCAGCGACGACCAAAAGTTGCAATTTTTGAACTTTAAGCTAATTTTTCTCTGGACAGGTAGGCCACATCTAAAACTTAAAGATATTCATTAGCCTCGAAACCACTCAAAGAATTAACAATAACCATCAAAATTTTTTTTTTACTTAAGTAACCAAGTATTCAGCTAACTCGATCGCAACTTTCAATCAAATATTGGTACGGCATCCAAACGAAATCATTCGTTTTTAAGGCTTTGAAATATTTTTTGTGTTGAGGCAGCTCTTGCTGGAAAGAATAGAGATAAAAAAGAGGTTGTAAAAAAAAAGAAGACGGTCGTTAGTAATTTTAGTGTTGATGGCGTTGTTGGTACTTTTATAAACTTTCATTTTTATGTTGGTAACTGGAATAACAGCACAATCATAGAAAAAATTGTTGAATATATCAACAAAATTGAAGAATTTACAACTAGAATTCACATCGAATGATTTAAATACTATAAATCATTCGATGGTTAAAGATTGTTATGATAGTAAAATGTTTGATCGGGAATCATGGTCAAACATCGAAGAGTTAAGAGCTTTTATTTAAAAAGAGAGGTAAAGGAGAAAGTTTCTGTTGAAAATAATGTACAAATGGCTACAGAGGAAAATAATCCTTCCGATCTAAACAAATATATTTATAACATCTTACATCTTTCATAATTTAAAGTCGAACCTATTAATTGTTAAAAAATTAGCTGATGAAGATGATGTACTATTTATTTGTGAACAAAGGTTATGTCCGAATGAGGACTACATTGTATATAAAAATTTTAATCAACATAATTATTATTTTAAGTCTGATATAAAATGTGGAGTTCTAAAAATAGGAAGACCTTTTGGTGGTGTTTGCTGGTTGTTTAAGAAATAAATAAGGGTCATTTCCCATGAGTTTTTTAATAAGGTGGTTTCTATGATTCAAGTTCAATTTGCACTAATTCAAGTTCAACCAGACAAAGGATATTTGGTTTCCGGATTCCATTTGTTGATGTTTCAAGTGAAAAATTTGAGATTTTTAATTAAGAGCTTTCAGTCATTGAAATGTATTCAGAACTGGACGATGTACCGTAAGTCATAATTGATGATTTTAATGCTGTTTTAAATCGGAACAAGAGATATCATGGTTCTTTACGAGATTTTATCTATAATAATAATTTAGAATGTCCAGAATTATTCTTATCTATTGGTGAAAAAAAGGTGATTCCTCGAGGAGAATTGAACATATTTTTGTTTCCGAATTCTATCACTTCTTATCAAGTCGTTGATGACCCGATAAATAGCAGTGACCATTGTAGGTTGCTGTTTAGATAATTTAGGATTTGTGAAGTAAAAAAGCTAATATGAATAATTTTCCAATAAATTTCACTTTTTCAATTGGAGTGACCGATTATTCAAAGAAAAACTTCTGTCAAATGTGAATAATCAAAATATTTTGAATTAATTGTTTTTCTTGGTGCTGAAATACCAAGATTGTTAATTAAAAGTGCTTGGCTAAGTGAATCAAAGCATAGAAATAATCCTCCAAACTTTCACTAAAATTTAAATAAAATCGATGGTCAAATGATGAACTAAAAAAAACAAAAATTTTAACTTTTCAAGATACTTGATGTTTTTTGAAAACCTCAAAAAATGGTACAATCCTTGAAAAATGCTTGTCAGGCGATCTGAGAAAATTTTGGCAAAGTGTGACTAATTTTAAAAAAAGAAAAAGAGAGACATTTCTGGTGGTTGTAAACTAGGTGATTTTGAATTATTTTTTAAACGCTCTTTTCTAATGAGGATATACCTAACGATATTCACATATATTCTTGTATTTCCTAGCTTAAAGACCACTCCAATTTAGGTACGCTCCTGTGAAAGTTATTTTATGGTAAATAGTTGTTGTGAATTTTCATAAACTTCTCTGTACCAAGGTGTCTAAGAAGGGGAAAGTTTTATTACATTCATGTTCAATAATGGACTTGATATTAGGATGATGTCTTTTCAAAAAATCTAGACACTTTTTAGCATTACCTTTGAAATACAACTTAGCAAAAATATCATCTACATATCTTTTCCAGAGACTAATACTGTTTGTTAAGAGACAAACAATTTTCCTTTTGTTGGCAACAAAAAGACCTAAAACAAAAAGCTCTGGTTAAAAATGTTAATCATCTTTTTATTTTTATTTTTGGTGTGAGTACCTTCATATCACCATAAAGCTAAAGCGTTTGATTCAACGCCTATAAAAGAGTTAAGTAATCCAGTAAACTTTCAGATGTCAAAAACACTTGATGAAACTAAACAATATTTATTTAAAAATATTTATTAATTTAAAAGAAAGTAATTGATTTTAAAAAATTGAATTTTTCATCAACCATTTCTCTAATCCACTTTAAGTTTCTCTTTTTCTAAAAGTAAAAAAATTAATTAACAATTAAATCATTTTCAATACTTTTTTTTTATGAGTTATTTTTAAACTTTTATCTTAATCAAACTCTTAAAAAAAGTAGTCAGATATAAATAAAAATTGGATAAAGAATTAAATACAAAAAATGATTTTTTAGGTCAAAAAGATGTTTACTTAGTCTTAGTATTAAGTATTAAGTATTTTCAATATAAAAAATTTTTAAGACTCTTGATTTAAAAAGAATTTAAAGCAATCAAAGGTGAGTAAAGAGAGGACAAAGCTGATATTGTTGCGTTGTAAGTTTGGACCACTTAGCCCACATACATGCATTTTTTAAAAAAATTAGTTAAAATCTTTTCAGCATACCAAAAGTTTTTTCGACTAAAAAATATGCCCAACATAGAAAATTGCTGAAAAACCTCCTAAATGCTTATAAATATAATTTTCTTTTCAACATACATAAACTTAAGCCTCTTAAGTTAAGAGTAATTTATAAAAAGCGAAATACAAAAATTTTATTTTTTTTAATAATATTTAGTAGGACTGGTAAAAGGCTCCAAATCTTAAACCGTATTTACGGATCTATCAGAAACCAAAATTTTTAAAGGACAATGCAGCATAAATTCAACTATTTTAATTTTTAATCTTTTTCGAAGTAATTTTGAATTCTACGTTATTCAGCGTACTTTTTTACGTAAGAAAATCCGAAAAAAAAATTTATCCTGTCGTAAAAATTTCAAGATACACTTCAATTTTTTATGCATTAAAAATTGGCATAAGTGAAGAATAACGCTGAAACGGTCTTTTTTTAAGATATATCATATGTTCTATATATATTCTGAATCCTCTCGACGAGCTGAGAACGAATCTCATGTCGGTTGTAACATGACTCCGCCTATTTCTGACTTTGGTC
>NTPY01000526.1:1161481-1206771 GCA_002922825.1 Brachionus calyciflorus | reverse complement strand
TCAAAGTTTCAATTTTTACTTTTTTCGGAGGATTTTCTTTAAAAAAATTCTTTTCCTTTGTTATTTTTTAAAGAATCGTAAAACCCATAGCAAGTATGATCAAGAATTAAAAGTTACATAAGAAAAAAAAATTGGATTTTATTATATTATAATTAATAGAATTCATAGATTTTTTGTCAACTAGGGTCTATGTTTTGGGGCACCTTAAAACTGAAATGTTTTGAAAACATAAGACCTAGATGAAAAATTTGAGACTAGTAAACATTTCCGTATTTAATTCGTTTTTTTTTGGTTTGATAAACTTTTTTAGAGATAAAATAGCAAAATTTACTTGTGTTTAATTCATTAACTGTCTCTGTAGTTTCTTTTGATTCAGATTGCCTAACTATTTTCGACATTTCCATCAATTGACCAATAAGAACTTTTGAATGGTATAATAATCTCTAAAATTTAAATTTAAATATTAGCAGACGTATATAAAATATTTTAATTTTACCTTTTGTAATGATTCTTCTAAATTTTTGTTACTAGAGAGTAAACCATAGTACTGAAACATTGTTCTTATAAAATTTTGGAAAATGGTTTTATTTTCAATATTCTGGTTACTCAAGTCTTAAAAAAAATAATTTTCAAAGATCTTTTTTATAAAAAAAATAATCAATTTAAAATAATAGTCTTATATAAAAAATAAAATAAAAGTATGTATTATATAAAGGAAAAACAAAATTTTAAAATATAGATTAAGAATGTTAATTTTTGTATAGTATTTTTGAAAATTTTTTCTTTATCACAGTTTTTTTTGTTTCTTTTTTATTTAGTTTCTTAAAGACCAAATGAACATTTTAAAAACAGAAATAGTTTTGAAATGCCTTTTGAAATCATTTAGTTATCCTACTAAAAAATCAACATACGTTGTCAATTTTACTTCCTTTTCTTCTAAACCATAAACTTTACAACATTTTAATTTTTTATTAAATTTTATCCTTAGGATTTATCCTTCTATAGCAGTTATATAAAACATCATTGATTGTGCACAACCTTGCTTAATTCCAGATTTAATTATTATGGAAAGAGCTTTTTGCATGAACGAATTTAGCCCTAATTTGTCAAATTCAAGTAACAAACAGTCTACGATCAGTTTTATCGCACCAACGGTTACGGTAAAAAAAGCGTGATATATCTGTTAAGTGAAATATTAATAAAATAAATAGATAACATAAGAATCGTAAAACCCATAGCAAGTATGATCAAGAATTAAAAGTTACATAAGAAAAAAAATTTGGATTTTATTATCTTATAATTAAGAGTCTTTTTAATTACTTTCACTGATAATTTGAATGTTTTAACCTAATTGGATCGGTAATTTTGTTGATATAAATATAAAAAAAAGTTAGCTAATAAATAAATTGAAATTTTTTTCGTGTACAAATGCAAATACTAATCTAAAAAAAGTTACCATCTGAGGGATCATGTGAACTGATATTTGATTTGTAAGTTAAGCCGATAATCATTGCTTTTTTGTATATAAAACTAGCATCTTTTGCTATTTTCTTTAAAAAAAAAACATTAATGCACTAATTACGAAGCAGCGAAGTTTTAAAAAATTATAAAAAAATACTTTTTTTATTTCATCATCGATATTTGGAATATTTTTCACTTCATTTGAGTACTGATGCAAATTTTTTCCGAAATTTTTTAATATTTCAAAATACATTATACTAAAATTAAATTTTTTTTTTAAATTATTGTATTAAGATTTTTTGGTTGAATTCCCTAGTTTTAATTAAATAAAACGTAAAAATGTCTTATTATACGCTCTTAAATTATTTATTTTGACAAAATGAATTGGTTGTTAAATAGTCGAAAATATTCTTTTCTGAAAAAGAAAATTAAAGTTAAAATTCAGGGAAAAATAGTTTTTAAGCCTTTTAAAATAATAAAAACGAAAGCTTTAAAATGGGGCTATCATTTCCATTCGTTCAATTTGTTATAACTTTTTATTTTTCTACTTCTCTTTTAGCTTTAAATTGTTACAAAATGTAACAACTTTGCTACACCGAAATATGAAAAAAAAAAAATTTGCTTTCTTATTTGTCTAACATCAGAAAATTTATAATGTTAAGTTTATTTTGACTTGAAAAAAAAGTCCCGGGTTACGGATTTGAACACAGCTTAAAAAATTATATTTAGTATAAACATTACGACACCTTTTTAAAGAGAACAGAACAAAAATAAAATAACAGAAATTTTAAATTTAAACTTTAGAAAAAATTTATTCCGCAAAAAATATCACTAAAAATGCTGAAATGAAATGAGTGAATAGAAATAAACTTCACAGTCCCCTAAAAAATTATGATGTCACATTTTTGAATCATAGAATCAAATTTGACTTTCTTCGATTGAAATAATAATTAGAAGATTAGTTAGTATACGACTCTCTCGGTGAAATTTTTTTTAAAATACAGTCTATCCCCGATTTTATGAACCACAGTTGTTAGTTCATTTTTACTTCATAAAATCGAAAGTTCATAGAATCGGAAATCAATTTTTTTAAATAAAACATTATTAAAAATTTTAAAACAAAATGATGAACTGAAGTTTGTGATCAATTCGCTCGATTCGCTCAATTTAAAAATTTCAAATTTTTAACTTAAAATTACCGTAAACCTTTGGCTAGAACTTTAAGAAAAAAAGCCAAAATTGGGGTTTATTTTTGAATGAGCACTGTCTATAATTCTAATTTTTTATAATGGAAAAGGATGGCATTTTTTATTATTAATTAATTAATTAAAAATGCCATCCTTTTCTATTAGAATTATAGACAGTGCTCATTCAAAAATAAACCCCAATTTTGGCTTTTATTCTTAGAGTTCTATGCAAAGGTTTACGGTAACAATTGTTGCAGAACTTTATATGAGTAAATTTTCATGCATTTTAAAAATTATTTTTTTTAAAATTCATGTACTCAATAGTTTTTTATCGAAATAAATTTTGTCTTAATGTTTTGAAATGAGAGAATCGAGCGAATTGATTACAGGCTTCAGTTAACCAAACAAAATATTGGCCCTATAACAGATTAATTTTTGTATTACATATATAAAATTAGTTTAAACTTAATTATTTTTTAGTTAATGAATAATTTAAATTATTGAATTATTGTGCCAACTTTATTATCCAAACAATAAATAATTGAAATCTGAAGATTTAAATAATAATTTTATTGACTTCATAAAATCGAAGTTCATAAATTTGAGAAAATATAAAATTGAAATGATTATATTTTATCAGTAATTTTAAAATTACCTCATAAAATTGAAAGTTCATAAAATCTGAATACATAAAATCGGGGAAAGACTGTATTTATAATTGCCTTAAATTAATTAACTAAAAACATGTTGTACTCAAATCAGTCTTGTGTAGCGATTTACTAACACAACCCGGACTCTATCTACAATTAATGGACTGTCGATACGGGTACAACATTCTTTGGGAGAAATGGAGGATTTTGTTGAAATGATAGAAAATTTAAAATAAGCCAGAAATCAAAAATATGAAAAAAATACTTGTTTATTGTAGAAAAAAGCTTAAAATAAGAGGAAGGAAAAAATATACATAATATATTATTTTCGAATAATCTTATATTTAAACAAAGTAAGCATAATTTCTTTCACTTATAATATTCCAAAAATAATATTCATTAAAATTCAAGATTGTATATATATTTTTGTCTTAATTTTCATATAGTATTTTCCAAATTCAAGATCGAGTCGGTATCTTTTGAAGACCATTTGAATTTTTTTTGGTCTTAAAAAATGACTCAAACAAAATGACAAAAAGAGCTTTTATTAGGGGTTTTTTAATTAAAAAAATACCTAATCGAAGTTCAATAAAAACCAATAAAAAAAATTAAAATTTTTTCTGAATGGAAGAAAAATTTTCAAGTAATTAAAAGTAAAAATCGTTTTATAAACTATTTTGATCTAATCCATTTAAAGAAGCATTCGATACCAACGGATTAGGAGCATTAATTAGGCTAGTCGAATCAGGACCGACATTAGTAGCTAGATTGGATTATTAATTAGAAAAAAATTAATTAATTATGAAAACACACCTATTTTAGTTACGTTTTTTTGTTGCTTTACTCATTTTTATTAATTTTGCTTGATCATCTTCTAATTTAGCCGTACTACCAACTTAAGACACTTAAATAAAAAATATTCTTTTTAAATTAAAGACAAAACATTTTTTGTTGAGTACAAATTTAGTACTGCTTGAAACTGTGGGTGGTCCATTTTTGCCAATAAGTAAAAATCGTTTTATAAACTTGGCAGATTCAAGTCACAAGTTTAGACTCATAAAATAATTAATTTAATTACTAAAATATCCTGTTTTTAAAAATATCTAGCTTTAAGTTTCTAACAAATAAAGAAGGATTAATGCATTTTTTTTATTAAATCATTTTCTCCTATTTAAAAACCTTTCGGTTAATTACAGTCAACCCTCGTTTATCCGGCCTTCGATAATCCGGCAAATTCGATTGCCGAACCAATTTTTATTTTCCCTTTCCCATTCACATTGAAATCATTATAAAGTTCTTCAATAATCCGGCAATTTTATGCCGGATTAATTCGATAATTCGGGCAAGTTCATTGACACGCTCTAAATATATTACATACATTTTTGATTTTTAATTCGGTAAACTAAAAATTATGAGATTTTAAATTATTTCTATTTTAAAAAACCTCTGAATTATTTATTGAATAGAATTAACCTCCAAATTTTGAGAAGTAAAACACAAAATTAGGCTACATAAAAATTTAAATCAATTTTTTTCAATTTTTTTTTCAAAAATTGAGATTTTAAGTTAAGATTTTAAGTTTTGTTCCATTCTAAATTTATGATCCCTTTTTATAATTGAAATATTGCTTACAAAATTTTATTGACTTCATAAAACTTTTTTTAAAATGTGTCTATTTTCGAGAATTTTGATAAATTCGAACTATTAAAATAGCTCATTCTGGGAATTTTTACACAAGTAAACATAAGCCTTGAACTTAGATAAATTAAATTTTTAAATTATCGATATTAATGTCGTCTCTATGGATACCACGAAAAAAAAATAATAATTTTTTGTGTAGCCATCGAAAATTTTTTTGAAATATTCATCTCTCACCAAATTAAAAAAAAATGAATAACCATTAAAAGAAAATAATTATAATCACCCTCATCTAAATATTAAAAAAAATGAATGAAATTAGCTTTAAAGATTTATCTCTAATGAATAAATCGTTAAATTCAAGCAAAACAAATTTGAATTCCGTTTCAAAAACAGAGTTTATGTCAAAGACTAAATTAGCCGAAACCAAAACTAAAACATCTAAAAACAATGAAAATAAAATTCCTTTTTATCCACCAGGTACTCAATTGTCACATAAGTCATTGAAAAAATCAATTGCTGAAAATAATCTAGTTCCATATGAAAATGAAAAAGCAACCTTGTACAGTACATGGACACCTTTGAGTGATGAAAAATCTAACAATAAATTGTATGAAGAAAGAAAACAACTTTTTTTAAAATGGTTTGAAACTTGGAATGAGAATCAACGTAAACATGCGATAGAAGAAATGTTAAATTTATGCAAACCGAAACAGTTATTTTTTACGCGTGACACTCTCAATAAAATATCTCCTGTTTATCACTTAGATTTTACGAGAATTTTGCCCAGAGTTATTTGTTTATACATATTTTCGTTTTTGGACCCTAGAAGTCTATCACGTAGCGCTCAAGTTTGTTGGTATTGGAAAATGCTAGTCGAAAGTGATCAATTATGGATGCCCAAATGTCTAAGATTCGGTTGGAATTTAAATTACATTCCAAATTCTTTCGAAAGCGGTATTTGGAAACAATTTTATATTGAAAATATAAAAGCTCTACAATATGTACCAGTAAAAAAACCATCAACACCGCTTGCCACCGAAAGAAGTGAAATTAATTTGGAAGATTTAACATATGGAAAATTTGGTTTTAATAGATTTATTAAAAATGCTGTTAAAAACTCGAATAGACCGATTAAAATAGCGTCATTAAAACAACCACCATGGAAAGCTAATAATTCCAATCCGAATCATTTCTATCGTTTGAATTATTTGGACGACGAGGAAAATGCTAAAAAGTATAAAAGATATTCTAATTAAAATTTATTGTTGTATTATTAATTTTTTCATTAAGGGATGTTTCCAAGCATTCAACTACAAATTTAAAAAGTAAAAAAAAAGAAACTAGTTTAAACCAGAGTAAGATAGAGCATAATGATCTTCATAAGAGCATTGAAAATTTAATTACAGTAATTCTTTGAAATTTAAAAAAGCTAAAATAAATTTAATTTAAATTTTTTATTTATAATTAGCAAGGTCAGCAGCTCATAGATCAATTAAATCAATCAACTCAACTAAATGAGCAAGAAGTAAGTATCTGTTTTTATTAATTTTAGTGGCAATAATTATTTACCGTATATTTCTTTTTTTTAACGTGATACTTAAAAGTCAAGAATTTGAGTTTAGTTCTTAAAAAATATTTTTTTGGACTCTTTAAATCGATTGAAAATTGAAAAGTTAGGACTTTTTTGACTTAACCAGTTATCTCATCTTAAATCTGGACAAATTTATTTTTTTTGATGCTCTAAAGCCACAAAATTTGTTTTTTTGAGGAATTTTAGTTCAACGTTCAAAAACAAGGAAAATCAGGGCTTAAGTAACGCTCATCGAAAATACATAAAATATTTTTTGTCAAAATTGTATGTTGCGGTTGACGACAATGCAAAAACAATGTTTCGAAAATTCAAAATTTCTACGCTTTCTTAACTTTAGAATCTTGATTCAAAATTTAAATACTCTGCTCAAATTAAATATTTAGCCAACAAAATGTATATTTTTCTTAATTTTTTACGTATATTTTTTCTTCTAAAATTAACATGCTACTGCACTTTCCTCGAAAAATTAACATAACCTTTAATTTTTTATTAAATTTTTTCCAAATTTTTTTTAAAGTTTTTTTCATCAAGAATTAAAAATTTTTGACAAAAATTAAAGGTTATGGTAATGCCAATTTTTCAAGACAGGTGCTATATCTCGTATACAGTATTTATAATAAAAAAAAGCCTGAGCGTTTCCGTATCGTTACTATTAACTCTACCGTTACCCTATAACATTACCATTTTTTTCCTAATAAAAAAATTCTTCTAGTTCATTCCAATTTCTTTTGTATATTTTAACGGAATTTTAAAAGTACGGTAATCTTTTTCTTAGAATGAATAAGGACTTTCAGTAAATATGATACATTTAGAAATAGTACATCGAATCTAAACCGCGAGCAACTTGACATTTTTTAAATTTTGGGAGGTGAATAATAAATATTTTTAAAATTTTGGAATAATCAATTTTTTTGGGGTTTTCTGGGCGCCAAATTCTAGAGTTCATATAGCTTGCAAATTTTGAATTTTTTGGAATATTATTTTTTGATTGTTTTTGAATGCTACTCAATTAGTCCTAATGCAAAATAAGTTCCAGATTTAGTGTTATTCGCACAATGGCAGTAAAGTAAAAATAGCTGGATTATTAGGATTTGATCGATTTTTAAATTTATCAAATTAGTTACTTGGATAAGATTATTAAGTTTGGAAATCTATTTATTAAAAGAATTAGAAAAACTAAAATAGATTGTATATAAGTAATTAGGAATAAAATTCTAATTATCTAAGCTAAGATTGATATAATGTTTAAAATTTTTCGTTTAGTTTCCAACCAAAAATATTAAGTAAGAAGAGTCAATATCTTTATTATGTGTTATTTTTGTTTGTAAATATAAACTAATCAATGTCTTAAATAAGAACTTAAAAATTTTGGAAAAATATCTATACCAGATTCAATAAGAAAATAGATCTAATCAGATCAAAGAATGTTTTTTAAATTGGATTCTGAGCTAATCGGGATTAATTAAAGAAAAATTGTTTCAAAATTCAAGATATATATTTATTTAGAAGAATCGAAAAAAAGCATGATGTGCTTAAGCTTTGTTTTATTAACTTTTAAAAGTGATCAAATTATCTATATTTATGAAATTAGTGAATATTTTGATTTAGAAGAATTGATCAAATAATGCTAGTTTTTGGAAATCTTATATAATCATCTGGAAGATTCTAAAAAATTTTTTTTTAAGGTTGCAAAGAGTTTATTGAATGATAAATTATCCAGAAAACCAACAACATTTGGAATAGAAGAATGACATCAATTTCAAGTTAAAATATACAAGATAGTTGAAAAGAAATTTTTTAACTAATGTTTAATTGTTTTTTTTGCTTAGAATAAAGAATCTTTAATCTAAATTCTTGAAGTTTCTAATTAAAAATAATTCCATTTTTATTGAAAAAGTCATAACTAATTACGTAATTCTACTAATGCTCCCTATACCCAAAATTCCAATTTCTTTTTTTTTGTTTTCAAATTGATAAATAAAACTGTAAAAAATATTAGAGAAAATCTAAATAAATAAATCATCAAAAAATTAGTTTGAAAATGCTTTGAAAAAGAAAAAAAAAATTTTTTTGCTTTTTTAATATGCCAGAATATTTAAGATTGATTTATCTTTAATGTAAATAGAGACTTCTAGTTGTTCTAGTCATGTTAAATTTCAATTTCTTGTTAAATATCATTCCTTAGATAAATTGGTGGTTATCTAGAATTACAAAGTTTTTTGTTATAGGTTGCTTGATTGAAAAAAAAATTTTAAATTTGAAAAAAATTCAATCAAAACATTTAAAATGTTAAATGATAAAATTGCATAACTTTAGAATTTAAAAAAAAATTTAGTATAAATTCAACTCGCTAAAGGCCTTGGCTTCAATCATTGAAAAAAAATGCGTTTCCTAGTTTTTTTCATTCTAATTGGAGTTTATAAATGTAAGTCAAAATTAATAAAAAAATAATATGAAATTATTTAAAAAAAATTTTAAAAGGTGCACCTGAGGGTCATCTATGGAACTATGAATCCGAAGGTCCAGACTTTTGGAAAGAAGAATTTCTTAATTGTAAAGGTCAAAAACAATCTCCAATTGACATTACTAAAGAATATTTAGAATACGATTCAAATCTTAAGCCAATTAATTTTGGTAATTATGATAAGGTTTCTAATTGGAATATCTCTCACAATGGTCATACTGGTAAATTTCAAAAAACCAAATCAATGTTTAAATAAAGTAATTTTAAGATTTTTTTTCAAAATTTAGTTGTTGTTTCAAATATAAAAAATGATCAATTTACAATTGATGGAAGTGATTTTGATGAAAATTTCAATTTATTACAATTCCATTTTCATTGGGGATATAATAAATATCATGGAAGTGAACATCTTATCGACGGCGAAAAGTTTCCTTTAGAAGTATACTTCAGACTTATTTACTAATTAATTAAAACTAATTAAATTAACAGCAACTTATTTAATTTGAAATAGATGCATTTAGTTCATAAATCTAAAAATGGAACTTTTACCGTTTTAGGATTTTTATTCACAGTAATTTTTTGATAGTTTAATTCCTCTAAAGTTTTTAAAGCATCACATTTTTTTTAAAATAAAGATAAGTGAAGAAAACAATCCAGGATTGGACAGTCTATTAGAAGGCGTAAGTGTTGCTAGAGATAAAGGCCGTAAGATATTTTTTAATTTAAAATATTTTAACACATTTTTTGAAAACATTTTTTCTAAATGTAAAGATTGGCAAAACAAAACTTTTAGTCTAGCAGCAATGCTTCCAGAGTCTAATACTTTAAATTATTATAGATATTTGGGAAGTTTAACAACTCCACCATGTACTGAGGGTGTAATATGGAACGTTTTTTCAACTTATATAAATATTTCATCTGAGCAGGTAATTTTATTTTTTAACTATTAGGTTCAAATGCATCACTTTTAACTATACTATCCATTTTATCATGCCATTAACTTTAAATAATAATTTTTTCTTACACTCAACGAAATTTTTATAATATATATATATATATAATTTTTTTTTAAGCTTACAAGTTTTAGACATAATGTTTTGCGATTAAATTTTAGAGATCCGCAAAAAATTTACAATAGACAAATATTCACAAGTTTTCCTGTAGAAGGCTCAGATAAATTAAGAAGTAGAGGTGGACCTAACCAACCATGTGTTATGCAAAATGGATCTCAAAAATCAAAACATATAATCTTACAAAACGGGATTTTACCCATCTTGTTTTATATTTTTTACTTATTTAAATTATTCTAATAAAATTTTTGCCTAAATAAAAATTTTACTTTTTCAATTATCGAATATTAAAAAGAGAAAGAAAATTAAAAAAAAATTAACTAAATAATTTTTAAAAAATTTCATAGATTTTGAGCGAGGTTTTAAATTTGTTGACCAGAGAAATCAAATCAAATAATTATGATAAAATTGGGAGGAAACTTTTTGACAACTAAAAATCTGGTTATTACAACCAAAAAAAGATTTTCACACACAAAAAATATTCCTGACCAAAACTACTTTTTTAATAAATCTATTTGAATTTATTTGAAAATACATTAATTAAAGAGTATAATTCTCTTATTTTATTTTATCAGCTTTATATTCTTGGTTATTTTAGATTATTTAGACTTCGACTTTTCTACTCACTTTGTCGTAGGTTCTTTCGACTTTACTTTAAACTTTTAATAGGTTTTCCTATTTTTACTGCTTTAGGAACCTAATGTGGTTTACCTATTTTCTTTATTTCAGTTTCTTGTTTCTGAATTATTAATGAATCGATTTCAAACATTTTTGTGTGTGAAAACCTGATTTTTGGTTGTCAAGAACATCAAAAAGATATGATCATTTTGATACAAATTCTATCAGTCTAATGTCGTTTAATATTGAAAGGTAAAAAATCTATTTGTTTTTAAAATAATTTTTAATTTTTTTTATTTTTTCGAGTTTTTTTATTTAAATCACACATTTAATGCCGAATTAAACGTCAAAAAAATGTATTTGGTGCGGCATTAAAGACGTGGTTTTGTTATAAGAGCATGAACCATAAGTCAGCAAAACTTAAACATGGGTGAGATTGTGATTAGCTCAAAGACGCATCTTAAGTTATGATACATCCAAGGAATACAATATTTTTAAAATTTCGAAAAAATACCAAAATAAACATCGCTGATTTTCCATTCAAAACAAAAATTACCATGAAAGTATTGTATAAACAATGATGTATAAGAGGTAAATAAAATGTATAAGAAATCTATAGACAAAAACGAGGAAAAACAGCTATTCATAATAAGAATAACGTCAACAAAAAATGAATTTAATTCGCAAACCGAGAGGAGAATATGTGAATTTTGGAAAGAGTTATAAAGCGAAAATTGAAACCAAAACATATCAATAACATGCCATGGTATCAACATATCATATCGTGATCCTAAAGTCCTAATTAAAACTAACTTGTACGGATTTTGTTCGAATCTTCTGTACTGTGAAAACTAAAAACTTCTGGTCCATCTGATTAGTGAATCACCTATTAATTGGTCATACACTGATCCCGGGTTTGGTGATCAACTCTGACGAGCTAACTTATGATCAACTATCAACACCATGTATGATCACCTTATCGAATTTTAACAGTCTAACAAAAATTTATTGATGATGAAAATGATTTAAAAAAAATGATTCTTATTTTTACTTAACAATTAGGATTTTTTTTTATAAAAAATTTACTAAGTTTTGAGTTCTGCTTTATCTTTCAAAGAAAATTAGAAAAAAAAATTAAAAAAATTCAAATAGGAAAATCAAAGTGTTATTCACCTCAAAACAAATTGCAAAAAATAATGCAAAAATTCAGATTTCAAAAATTTCGTAGTCCCATTCTATGCTAAAATATTAAAATTACTAAATGTGAAGGTTTTTAGCTTTTATATACTTAATTTTCAACGTGATTCTACTTACTATTGAATTTTACTAATGCATGCATTAATGCAAAAAATTTTGCTCGGATTTTTTTGGCTAAATTTTTTTTTCAAAAGCGTGATTGCAAAAATTTGAAATTCTCTAATGCTTTTTTTTTTGCTTGCTGAATTAAATTGGTACTCTTGCTAAATCTTACTGATTGTTATCTTTTTTGTTTAGATAAGTAAGAATGTCCACACCAGCTCCAGTTAAAAACCGAGTTCAATGCTTCGGTAGAAAAGTAAGTCATTTTTTTTAGGAATTTAAAATTTTTATTTTTAGAAAAAAATAATAATTTAGTATATAATTAAAGAAAAACGCCACCGCTGTTGCTTTGTGCACTGAAGGCAGAGGTTTAGTCAGAGTCAACGGTAGACCATTACACTTAGTCGAACCACAAGGACTCCGATTCAAAGTTAGAATTTTTTTTTTTGAAAAAAATTTTGAACATTTTTAATTTTGTGTTTAGTTAGAAGAACCAATTCTTTTATTAGGCAGAGATAAATTCTCAGCTGTTGACATTCGCATCAGAGTTAAAGGTGGTGGTCAAGTCGCTCAAGTCTATGCCATCCGTCAAGCTATTGCTAAATCTTTAGTTGCTTACTATCAAAAATGTAAGGCTTAATTAATTTAAAAAATGAATTCGAAAAATTGATGACTATGATGAAACTGCTGGAAGAGCCGTCTGATTACTATTAAATTGTCGATAAAACCAGCCCTGAAGCATTAATTTTCGGAATCAATTTTAATTTAAAAAAAATTATATGCAGTAAAAAAAAAATATTTTTTTTTTCTTTAGTCGTCGATGAAGCCTCAAAGAAAGAAATAAAAAGTATCTTAACTCAATACGACAGAACATTGATCGTAGCTGATCCAAGAAGATGTGAACCAAAGAAATTTGGTGGTCCAGGTGCTCGTGCCAGATACCAAAAATCTTACAGATGAACGAAAAAAAAGTGTATTTTATTTTTTTGGGCAGTGGTTTGTATTTATGTTCAATGCGAAATGCGTACAATATATTTCTAAAACAAAAATATTCTATCTATTTCGTATTAAATAAAATCGCTCTCCAAAATTTTTATATTTTTTTTTTATTAAATCCAAATAATTAAGAAAAAATAAATAAATATCTATGATGAAATTGCTGGAAGAGCCGTCTGATTACAATTAAATTGTCGATTGACCCAGCACTGAAGATATTTATTTTTTTTAATTTTTTTTTTTCTCAAAAATTTTTTAAGTATTAAAAATTATCAATGAGGAAAATGCTGGAAGAGCCGTCTGATTACTAATAAAGTGTCGATAAAACCAGCGCTGAGAATAATTTACTTAAATTATGAGAAAAATAAAAAAAAATTTTTTTTACGAACCATCAATGATGAAACTGCTGGAAGAGCCGTCTGATTACAATTAAATTGTCGATAAAACCAGCACTGAAGATGGTTTTTTATAAAATAGTCTTAATTCTAACCAATTTAACACTGTTTGTCAAGAATAAAAACAGTTTGATTAAAAACTTATTTTTCTTCCACTTGATTATTTAATCGATTTTCTATATTCTCTTGAATCATAAAATTTACTTTTCTAATAAATTTGTCTATTAATATTAGAATTAAAAATTTTCTTATTAATTTTTTTAAAAATTTGTATTTAAAATATGATTTACTTATATAATTTATACTGTAATTGAAACTTGAATTTATTGTTATATCTTGTCTAAAATTTCGACTTGGGCGAGTAAAATTTCTACTTTAAAAGCCAAAATAATTCCAAATTTAGTTTTATTAATTATTGGATTTATCTTAAAAAGGAGCATTTAAGCAAGCAATTATCTTAGGAAATCAATAATTCAGATTGCATTTCTTACATTGTTTTTCTTTAATTCTATAATACTGTTCTGAATGTCTTTGAATTGTCGAGGTTGTTGATATTGTCCTATAGCCGAAAAAATCAATTACACTTCTGATGCTATCCTGTATTTTTACATAAATAAATTCACGAGAATTTACGAAAATTTAAAAAATTCTAATAGTTTTCGCATAACAGAATTTCTCGAGTTTAGCAACTTAATCAGTTGTTTAATATCGAAAATTGGTTTTCAAAATGACAGTTTATTTTTCTAAACTATTTTGTTTATTTGTCCCTGTTTTAACAAATCCATGTTCGGATTTTTGAAGCTTTTCTATCCGTTCGTATCAGCATTTTTAGATAGCTGAAAATCCGTGTCTGGATTTTTGGTCACAGCCGATTTTTAATTTTATGCTAAATTTTTTTAAAATACGTACCTAATTAAGCTAATTGTTACAGTTTTTTTATCGTTAATTTTTATTCAGGAAATTAGGTAAAATAATATCTAAGAATATTAACGAGGATTGAGAGCAAAAAATGATAAATTGTTGCTAAAGGAGTTTTTTGTAATGTAGTTTTGTAATAAAATTATCGTTCAATTTTGTCGCTAAATTTGAAACAACAGATCATCATTGAAATAAAAAATAATTTTTATATTATTTAAAATTTTTTAAATCTTTAGAATCGACTTTAAAAACTGGTAACTTCAAAAAAATTAAGTGATTTTTTAACTTAAACTTGGTGTTAAGTTGTCATCAAATTACGTGACTCTAGATTCACATAACAGACGAGACTCCAAAATAGTTTTTGGTTAAACTCAATTATTAAGGCAGAAAATGATTATTTTTTTAATAAAAATAAATTTATTTCAAAAAATGGAAAAATTAATTTACAAATAAAATTTTTTAAATTTCAAGATTTAAAATATAAGTTGCTATCCGTATTGGTAAGGCATTTTTATCAGATTTATCAAAATCTTCTCTAGTATACAAGCTTCCATGTCTCGGCAAATGATAACCATGTGCACCATCATTTAACCAATCTAAATTATCTGTAAAATCCTTTAATTTTTCTTGTTCAATATCAATATATCTTGGTATAAAACTTGACCAACCGTTAAAGAATATCATTTGTAATCGATTATCGATAAAGACTTTTCTCGGTAATTTTTCATATAATTTATAAGGCTCACACATCGACACAGCTACATAATCGCCAGGAAATAAATGATATTTATCTCTATAACCATCAAGCCATAATTTTAAAAATTGCGATTTTTTCGGTGCCAAAAAAGCTCCTATTTGTACATTAAAAGGAAATTCTGTACAATAACTAGTAATATCATTCGATGCTACTAGATCAACGTCTAAATACCGAAATTTATCCAAAGGCTTAACCCATAGTATATCAAAATCACTATAAATACCACCCTCTTCGTATAGAACTTCAAGTCTTGCCACATCAGCTAAATGTTGAATTGGGCTACTAGTAAAATTTTGATTGTACTTAAACAATGGCCTCTCTCTATGAACCCATTCAATTTTTGGATTTTGACTTAATTCATTCCAATATTTACATTGATAAGGTTTTTGATCTCCATGTATTTTTATCTTATCAGGTTTCACAAAATATAACAAGCTCTTAAGAGTCAAATATTCTATAAACTTCAGAGATTTAAAAGGACTCGAACTAAACCAAATTAAATGTACAATGTTTGGTATTACTTCTGTCTCTAATTGTCTATATTTAATCGGCTCGGAATTATTATATAAAATTTTTCTTATTATTTTATTGAAATAATTATTATCTTGTTGGAATAAATCTTGTAATACAGGTGGTTCATAAGCGTTTAGCTCAAAACCAAATATACAAAAACTATCTTCATAAAGTGCTTTTTGATTTTTAAGTATGTCACTTTGATATGTACATTTGTAAACATTATCTAAATTAATTAATTTATCGGGTACATTTTCATTGTGTTTATTGTTCCATAATAAAATACCACTAAAATCGTTCTTGGAATGTATATAATCTAATCTGTACAAAAATGAATAGATGTTTTCCTCGTTTAACAATTTATAACATTCATATTGAGTTTTTGATTTGATGTACTCTACATTGTAAATGTCATAAGTATTTAAATCGTAATTAAGAATGTCATGACTGAAACAAGACTGTATTTTAGGTCCTATAATCATGTCACTAGTCATTAAAAGAAATTTTTCTTTAGGTCTATCGAATAACTTTGGTGAGTCTAATTTAATTTGATTGATAATTTCAACTAGATTAAAATGTCGATTCGTATTATGTTCAAGCTTAATGAATTGTATAGAGTCAATTGGAATTTTCGAATTCCAATAAGTATCGTTTAACCATTGGTTATAATGATTGTTTAAGGGTTCACCAGAGTTGTTTATATAAAAGAATAAAATACGATTATTAGATGTTGGTTTGAAAAGATGTGTTAGGGTAAGAAGTGAATAAAAATGATGTGTATTGAATGTGATACCATCTGAGGGAATGTTTTGATAAGGTAATTCATGTATTTGTCGAAATGGTAGAAATAGATAAATTAAGCCTATTTCCGACGCATCAAAATGTATACATTGATTTTTTACAATAGAATCGAATTTTTGTATGCTGTTTTCACTAAAAAAAAAAATAATTAATTCGTGATATTATTTATTTGCTAAAATCAAAGATTTTGAATAATCTCCTTTTAAATTTTAAAATTTTTGTAAATCTTGTTTTTTCGACATTGATATTTATATTTTTTGCTCCTTCTCTTTTTTCCTATTTTACAAAATAAAGATGAGATCAAATATTTTTAAACGTTTTTATGCTTTTTTTTCCTAACCTACGAGCATCAAAAAAATACTTTTTATATTAAAATAATAGTTGAAGACCTTCAGGACTTGAGCAAACATAAATTTAGCAATAAATATTAGCTTGAATTAGAAAATCTGATTTGAAGCTTTTATATATTTGATTAAAAAAAAGCTTTTATTAATTTGCTTATTATGTCAATTTGCTTTTATAAACTTTTTCTCAAGGTTACTTATTTTAAAATAGAAAGCCATTTGAAAGATTCTTGTTCGCAATCATTCTGAAATTATTGCGAGGAACGAGCTAATAACCAGATGTGAATATACAGACAAAAATGAAACACTGAATGATTATGAAGGGGCTGTATTAGATTAAAGTAAATAATTTGATTGGATAATAAGCAAACGTAAAAAAAGCAACTTTATTGTTTCATAAATTTGAGTTAGAAAAATCAAATCTTATTACACAATTTGTCTTAAATTCAAAGAAAAATTCAAAATAACGAGTTACATATTAAAAGTATATAACGAGTTACTTACTCACATATTAAAAGACTTGCTTCTGTAGTTAAAGAAATAAGTTATATTATACTAAAGCTCTAAACGAGCAAATGTTTACAAGATTTCAATACAGTCACATTGCGCTCTTTGAGAGTTTCACAATTAAGGTAATTCACCTTACTTTTTCAGAAACGATCACCAAACAAACGTTTTTCACAAAACTGTAAAAACTTTTTTCTATTACAATTTGAATTTTAAGATACAAAACTAAAAAGTGAGCCTATTGTTCCCTTGTAAGAATCTCAATGAGATCTCATGAGAAGTAATTGGTTACCATAATCTCATGAGATCTCAAATAGAGTTACATGTAAATGTATTGTAATAAGGACTGAGATCTCATGAGAATTTGGTCGTGAGAATCTCAAATGAGATTTTGACATGGGTTAAATAACTGTGTTTGTAAATTTTCTTCGTTAGACTTAGGAGTCTTTTTACCATTTTAGAGGCTGAAGAAAAAGTTTAAAGTTTTTTAAACACTCAAAATACCGTCGGATTTTTCGAACCCGTTTTTTGAATATTGAAATGCTAATTACTTTAGAAATTTTCTATAGATTTCTATAATTTTAGTCTTATTTAAAAGCTCTAGTTTCTTCTTAAAATACTCACTAACATTTTAATGATTAAAAATTGTTCAATCATCAGTTATTAAAATCGTGAATTTGCCGAGAAAATCAGTCTTTTTTTGAGTGTAAAATAGAATTTTTTATTTAGACTTGATAACTGTTTTAGTCTCAGTTTTCAAATTACTATTTTTAAATTGGAGAATTAATGCAATTTGAGAAATTTCCGTAAAATCAAACCACCCACCCTTTCAATTTATTTTCTTTTACAAAAAGGCCTTGAATTGTGTTACAAATAAGTTTAAATAAATATCAACTGCTAGAAAAAACTTATTTTAATTTAAATTAAATAAATAATTAATTATTATTTTATACCAGTAACAGGATACGGCTTCAGATTTTTTAAATTCATAGTGTTTAAAACTTAAGCTTTAAAAATCGATCGATAGCTAACTAATCTTAAATTACAGAATTCAGAAATATTTTATAGGATAAGTACATGATATTAAATTAAATCAAGTATTAAAATTTAACAATTTTAAAAAATTAGGCTGCCTAAAAAAATAAATTTAATTACCTTTTATAGCCAAGGATTAATCCGAATAAAATACTCAGGCATACATAATTCATTTTCTTTTATTGTTGGCTAATTTATCAAATAAAAGTTTGTCAAGTTTTTTTTTTTCTTTTGTGTCCCAGTTTTTAAGTTCAATTTAAATAAAAAATTTTAAAACCGAATTTTTTTTTTTATTAAAAAGATTTCGTAAAGAATTCAAAATCGGCTTCTAAAACAACTTTTTCATTTTTGCTCTCTTTCTAGATGCTACTATTAGTAAAAACCTAATGAATATTTACTACGAAACACATACAAAAAAAACCGAAAAAATAAAAGAAATTTGCTTTTTTTGTTGAATTGTAGCTTTAAATTTTGTTGTTCTATTTTATTGTCAATAACTCATTGAGATTTTTTTTTTGTAATTTCAAATTATGTTTGAATAGAAAAATTTCAGGTAAAGTGGGAAAATTTCATTTTTTTTCTGTTGAATTTTTGTATTTTGATTTTGAAAAAATTAGAATTTTGCTAATTAGATTTGAAGGCTAAACTGGTTAGAGATCTCGTATTTAATTTGAAAAGCAAAATAATTTTCAACTAAAAGGGCAGATTTCGAGTACTTAACTATACCCTAAGGTATGACACGTTCTAGATCTTTTTAAAATATTTATTATTTATTCAGAATTAATATTTAATGATGGATTAATCATACATTATGACTTTGTAAATAAAAATCAATGAAAAGATTTATTTTTTAAATAAATCACTATTTTTTGTTTTAAAGAAAATAAAAACAACTGAATTTGATTTTGTTTGATTTTGAAAAAATTTTAAGCTTTTGATTTGAGAGTATTTGAGTTTAATCTTTTAGAAACAATTACTTTCCAATTAATTCCCAATACATTTTGAAGAGATCAAAAATTTATGTTCCTTGGCTTATTTATATTTAAATAAATAAGTTTTGTGTCATTTTTATCTGAATGACACTTTTTTTTTTAAAAGCATTTTTTTTTATTTAAATCCAAGATCAATTCTTCTAGAAATCCTATTTTAACAATACAAATTTTTCATTTACAGACCAATAAAACTATTAAACGTAATTGAGTAGAACAAAAGAAAAATTAAATAAATCTTAAACACTTTTAATTTTTTTTAATAAAAAAATTCAATATAAATTTTTTTTTTTCAAAATAATTAATTTAAACACCGAAATTTATGGTGCATCTGCCTTTACTGATCAGCTGGTCACATCTACTTTGTAATGATCTGAATTTTTTTTTAGTATATGGTACGGCTACGACATAAAATTGATAGAATTGCAGTATAAGAATAACATTGCTTTTACTTTTTTGAATTTAAAGACCTTTTCTTTATGTAAACCTCACCTTTTTATTTTAGTTTAAAATAAAAGAAACGAAGCATTTAATATGCGAGGAACGATATGTATACTATCTTTAGGATATACTTTCAGAGCTTTTTATGTTTGAGTAACTCTCATTTACTCAAACATAAAAATAATTAATCCAAACTTTTCGAGTGGGATTTAACGAATCTTATTAGTGTGTTATAGTTAAATTCTAACTATCCATTTTAGCACAAAAACTTTTACTTATTATTTAAGTACAGATAAAAAAGACCTAGTTTATTAAAACTATAATCGAAAATATCAATAATTGAAAAATTGATATATTTTTTAAAATGCAAGTTAAATTTGTCGTCAAAAATGAGAAATCAAATCTAGAGTTGTTTAGTCGTTAACTAAAACGATTAACCGTTAATTAACCGTAATTTGGTTAACCATTATTTGCTTAACCGTTAACCAGATTTTTTTACATGGTTAGTTGGTTAAAACCACGGTTTTGATAATCAGATTTTATTTTGATATTTTTTCGATTAAAAAAGTGGTAAATTTTTCTTAAATTTTAATCCGCTTTTTTTGCTAAACAAAAAAAAAATTAATTATACAGTGAAATTCACACTAAATTTTAGAAAACCAATTTATTTTAAATAATTTTGAACATTATTTAAAAACTAAAAAGATACTTTGGTCTATTAAAAATTCACTATGCAATCAATTGAGTGTTTAATTTTTTATGAGCAAAGATCTTTTTCTATTTTTTCGCTGTATTTTTAAAAATGGATAGTTTAAAGTACTTTCTTCTTTCTCTTTTTAATGACTTTGTTAAGTTATGCAAAGTTAGACGCAAAAACGTTATGGAACTGAACTTTCGACATGATTCAAACAGCTTTGAGAATTAAAACATCTTCTATCCGAAGTACTTAGATGATAATGCCTGGGAAAGTTTGACTCAAATTAGCGATATTTAAGAACTCCAAAAAAAAAATACTTATAATCTCTTTTCATCTCTATTTAATTTTTGATTTTTTGAGAAACCACATTAAATTTATACAATTAGAAAATTTGAAAAGTTTTTTGTAGTTTCGTTAACCATATTTAAGTTAACCAGAATTCGGTTAACAATTGACCAAATTTACTTTTAACCATCCAGTTAACCAGTTAATTTTTAACCACCGAGCAACTCTAATCAAATCATTTTTCAAAAATTAAAAAAATGTGTTTGATGCCGCGCTTATTTTCAAATTTTTGAATATAAATTCAATGTCTTAGATAACTCGTATTTGTCTTTGACGAATTCTAAAAATTTAGCTTCAGAAAAAGAGCTCAGCTCATTATAAATATTTTGAAAATTGGGTGTTTTTAGCTGTCATTGGTTATCATTTATATGGTGTTTAAGAGTGTAAAACATTTTAACTGTATTTATCAGAAGACCCTTAAAAATTCGAAACAATTTAAAGATTAAAGGTTTAATTGATATACTAGCTTATAGCAAAAAAAAAATGGCGAAATTGGTTAGATTTTTATTTGCTTATTGTTTGATTTTTACCAAAAAAAACAATCAGTTGTTGTTATTAGATATAATTAACTCTTATGGAGTACATCCGTTTTATTTTCTTTGACATTTCATTTTAACATCTATTTCAATTATTGGGACTAAAAAAGCTGGATCCTAGTTTAATTTAAATTTAAAATCTATGTAGCTAAAAAAAAATTCAGCTATGTTAAATGTTATCAAAATTTTGAAATAATTTTTTAGAAATTTCAACATTAGTGCTTAAAAAAATTCAAAAAAAATCGTTTTCACTATAAATTTCCTCATAATTTTTGGAAAAAAATCATAAATAAATTCATCAAATGGAAGAAAAAAGGCGACCAAATGTAAAAGCGCCATTAACTGGAACGGCTGGTGCTGTTCCGGTTCGTAATGAAAAAGGTGAAATTACTATGCAAAAAGTCAAAGTTAGTCGTTATGTTGCCGGTGAACGACCAAAATTTGCACCAGAATCAGACGAATCTGCACGTAGTGAATCCGAAGATGAACAAATTGAAAAAGAACAAAAACCTCGTCAAATAATTGAACCTCGTGTGGTTGACGATAAACGTCTTAGACGTTTAGCTGAAGCTGAAAAGACAGACTCTGATTCAACTGAAGCGAGAGTTCGTCGACATAGACAAATTATTGAACCATCTATTTTGGAAGAAAATGATGAGGAAATTCAAGAGACTGTTGAAGTTAAAGTCAAAGAAGAATCTGAAGAAGAGGAAGAAGAAATAGACGAAAATGAACGTATACGACGTAGATTAGAATTAAAACAAAGAGCTCTACAACGTCAAGAAGAACTTATGAAAATAGAAGAAGAAAAACAATTGGGTTCCGAAGAAGAATCTGATGAAGAATCAGAATACGAAGAAGAAGAATATACAGATTCAGATGAAGAAATGGCTCCCAGATTAAAGCCAGTATTTGTACGAAAATCAGATCGTAAAACAATTGAGGAAAAAGAAGAAGAGGAACAACGTCAAATGGAAATAGAAAGAGAACGTGAACGGCTTCATGAGGAATCCAAAAAGCAAACTAGAAAAATAATTCAAGAAGAAGTGTCTCGAGAAAAAATGTCCGAAAAAGAAAATGATGAGAATATAATTTGTGATTTCTTAACAGATGATGAAATGGACGAGAACGACTACGAGGCTTGGAAATTGAGAGAATTAAAACGAATAAAACGAGATAGAGAAGAGAAAGAGAAAATTGAAAAGGAAAAACAAGAAATTCAAAAGATTCGAAATATGACTGAAGAAGAGAGACTTAAATTCCTAAAATTAAATCCAAAAAAATTAATCAACAAAGCAGAGAAAGGAAAGTACAAATATTTGCAAAAATATTATCATCGTGGTGCATTTTTCATGGATAAAGAAGAGGATATTTTCAAGCGTAATTATGCTGAGCCTACACTCGAAGATCACTTTGATAAAACAATCCTACCTAAAGTTATGCAAGTTAAAAATTTTGGTATGGCTGGCAGAACAAAATACACTCACTTATTAGATCAAGATACAACGAGACGCGAAGATGATCCATGGACTAATCAAGAGAAATTTTTAGCTGGTCGTGGTGGTGGCACTAAACAGGTTTTCGAAAATCCTTCATTTAAAAGAAAAAAATAAACAAAAATAACATAGTAGAAAACAGAAATTATATGTAAATTTTGTTATAATTTTTTATTTTGATTTAATAAATTTTGTTTGATATTAAAATTGTTAAATTACTCAAAAAAAATTATATAGTTCATTGTTTTTAAAGGCAAAAATATTATGGGAAGTGCCAAATAAATTTGGAAAAGGAAAATATTTTTTGATGTAAATCGAGGAAAGCATAAATTTAATAAATTTTCTCCCTCCCTCACTTTTCCATAAACTAAAAAGAAATTTAAAATAAAAATTTTTTTAATCAATTTTTAACTTTCCATTTTATTTATTTTACTTATAAATATTGGAAGAAAACCTGATAAATTGGAAAAATTTAAAAACTCTAACATAAGATGAAAACGACGATTTCTTTAAGATTTATTTTTTATAAGGAAATAATTGAAATTTTTGACAAGTCTATTCTAGAAATATAATCCAAATAAAATCAATATATTCTGGTCTGGTTAATAAAATCAATAATCAATATTTTCAAATTGAAAAGACTTAATAGTAAAGTAATTACTTTACTATTAAGTCTTAAGTCTTATCATACTAATTAATTAATTAATTAATTAATTAACCCAGTTTTATTGGTTTTTTTAAATTTCTATCAATGCTTTTAAAAAGAATGAAAAATGGTAAATTTACGATATTTTACCATTTATTATTGTCTCAGTTCTTTTTATCATATGTTAATTTACCGTATTCTTGTTTTTACTGCGAAAATCTGCACTGAAAAACAAGCCCCTAAAGAATTAAAAGAAGAAATAAGCTTAACTGACTTAAATAAAATTCACTACAATTTAAAAAGTAATAAAACCAGCAAAGTTCTTTCAAGTTTTTAACAAAGTTTGGTTGTTTGATGTTTCGAAATAAATTAGGAGCGATAATTAATAATTTAAATATTTTAAATTTTTATATGGCGTCAAAACAATTCAAATTAAATCTGTATAAAAATAAAGATAAAATTGTAAACATTTTTACTAGTAAAAATAATAAATTTTATTTGAATTAAATTTAAAATTTTTTTTATTCAAACATTTGATAATTTGATATGTTTTTCTTCATATTTTTACCATTTGGTCATATTCTTATAAACTAACTCATTTACTTTTTGAGACAGGAAATGTAAATTTTATTATAATTGGGATAAGCACACTTTAAGACAGTTTCACCTATTTCAAATGACTAACAAACTAAAACTCAAATACGGAAATAGAACAAGAGTTGATTTTTTCTTTTTTCGCGAGTCTTTAAAAAATTTCGAAAGACTGGTACTCGAGTCCAAGATTCGGGCTTAGACTTGAGTCTTTTAAAATTTTGGGAGTCCCTATTTCTGGTTACGATTCGAAGGCAATTCTTCGAAAAAAAATATTGTCTCTTTATAATATTACTTTATATCAATCGATTTATTTGTTTATATTTTTATTCAAATTAAGAAATTTAGAATGAGTTATGAAATTCCTGCGATTTAAATTATAAAACTAAAACTAATGTAAAATAAAGACTGGGAAAATAAAAAAAACTCTTGTTTATAATTTTATTTTTTTATTATAAATTACTCAAAAACGTAAGAAAAAACTGTTTCAGGCCTTTAATTTATAAATAACTGTTTGGAAAAAAGCTCAAGCTTTAGGGTATTGATTTACATTTGAACTAAATATTGATTTTATATTGCTTACTGACTTCTGTTAAAACATTATTTCCATAATTCTTAGATGGACCATAAGTTTTGTACGGAGCTTTTTTATTTAATTTAGACATGTCTAATTTTTCTTCTAGCAAAAAAAAATTCTAGACAAAAATAAATAAAAAAAAAATTTAAAAAAAAACCTGTTTTGACAGAAGGTACTGTATATAAATTGTTGGGTTTTATTTCAATATTTGAATGAATTATTTTTGGACATCTGGATTTTGAGATTGATGAAGTCATATCCATTTTTTTACGAGTATAAGATTTTAATTCTTTTGATTTGTTTAAATTTTGAAACTATAGCTACTTTTATTTACAAAATAAAAATAATTTCTTATTTTTCAAAGAAATTTAAAAAAAAAAAGCAATTTCATTGCATAAAAAGCAGTTCTTTCTTTTATACAGAGACTTAGTTAAACAGTTCTAAGCTTTTATTTATCAATTAATACCTTTTCAAAGACATAAAACTATTAGAATAAAATCTTAATAAATGGTTTAGACAAATTAAAAGCAGAATTATTCCTAGAGGTGATCTTAGGAATTGTTTTTAGTTCAATTTTCTTTTTTTTGTTGATTTTAAATCTTAATAAGAATACCAAAAATTATATTAAAAAAACCTTAAATGATTCTTATTTATTTATTTAAAACCGTAATTGTTTTATTTAAATGACTTTTAGGGTAAACTCCTTGAAGCTTTAATTTTCTAAAGTATTTACATAAAAAGTTATTTCAAAAAATTTTTTGAGCGAGAAAAACAAATTACAGTCAATGATCGATTATGTCCCGACATAATTATATCCCATTTTGTTAATATCCCCAAAAATATGAAGAACGAAATTCCTCTAATACTTTATAATGTAAATTAACTTTTTTAATATCCCATGTTGTTGTCCCATTATTTAATTACATCACATCTTTTTTTAAAAACCAGACTAATAATTTTAAAAATGAAGCATAATTGTGTCCCATAATTATTTTTTTAATTTTTTGAAAAGTAATCATTACAAAGTCAATATAAGTTCAAGAATTAATTAAAAAATATGTTCACTTTAGATTCAAAAACATTTAGAATTAGGATTATGATTCTAATAAAGAACGATAAATGTATGTTCTGACCGGGTTCTATTCCATATCCTGACATAAAATAATTATTTTTCAAGTCATCTTGCTTTAAAACTCTTTTCGGATTTTCTTTGTCTCACTTCCTATTGATTATTTTGATTTTGCTAAATGAGAAAATTGTCAAAGATCCTAATCGACTTCGACCAAATTTTCGAAATTAAAAAAAACATGTGATTTTAATTTTAAATTCAAACAATTAAATTAATGAAAATATTCAGAAAATCTATTTTTAATTCACTCTGTGACAGCACTTGCTTTGAAAAAAAGGCGTGAGCGTTACTAAATTTTGTTAGAAAAAATTTTTAAAATTAAAATGAAAAATTTAGTGAACAGTGGTTTGAAATAAAATTGGTAAATTATTTATTGATTCAATTTCGACCTTCCTAACAATTTTTATTGTATAATTAAAAATTTTAATTTTCTCAAATAATAAATTAAAAAAAATAAAATTTTAAAGGTGATTTGCAAAAACTTCCAAGCAAAAAGAAAATATAAAAAGGACATTTTTCTCGTGCTTTTAAATATTTTTTAGATTGGACAAATCCCCTAAATAATAAGACTCATAGTCTGTATTGTCTAAAGCATAGAAAGGTAAAATTTATGACAAAACTAGCCATTAATTCACTAATTATGTACATTTGCAACATTCTTTCATATTTTTTTTCCTTGAAAATTGTACAAAGCATTACGATTCGCTAGTAACGGTAACGCTCACGCAATATCAAAATGCTGTATATTTTTAAAATTTACCTTCATGAGCGTTCTTGAGAGTATTAATTTTTCAAACTGAATATCATTGATAAATATTAAAAGTGAAATACTATTATTGATTATTATAAATAAAGAGGGTTCCTCTTAAGTCTCGAATATTTATATAGCTTTGATTTTTGCAAAATTTCCAAGGCTTTAACAGACTTTATAATTTTTTGTTTTTTAAATTCTTAAAAAAGATATCAATGGTATTAAATAATTTTTGGAAATAAAAATAAATTCAAAAATTTTAATTCTTTTAGTTTTTAACTAAATTTATCAAAGTATTTTTTTCAATTCCAATTCATTGATATGTCTTATTTCAAGTTTTTGTCTGCAGTAAACGTAGATGTATTAGATGTGTGGTATGATGAATTCATTGAAGATATCATTTTTAAGCTCATTTGTAGATTTAAATAATTAGGCCAAAAAAATCTCTAAAAATAACTTTTTTCGATTAACCTAAAGGTAACTTTTTCGTCATTTTTAGACCTTGAATATTAATTAATGTTGAAAAACAGAGTTTTCTTTAAGAAAAAATAAATTTATTTGATCAAATAAGTACTGTTTATGAATACAAATATTTTTCAATATAATATTTATTTGAATCAAAAAACCTTCCATGTGGTCGATTTGTTTATTATTTTAATAGCTTACTAATGTATTTATAAATAATTTACTACAGAGATAAGTAAAATTTAAACTTGTTTTTTAGACAAGACAGTGTTTTTTATTTTTGCTTTCTAAAAAACAATTTCCAAAAAGCTTCCTTTTACTATCTTTTTATACAAAGCTATCAAACACTTTGCTTCAAGGTATCAAAAATCTATTTGCTTCAAAACTACCTAACTAAACTTATTTTTTTTGTTTTAAAACTTATCAACTAAGAAGTTATTTAGATATAATAAAATAAAATCCTAATTTTAATCTTTTTTGCACTCGCTTATTTTTTTAAGCAAAATATTTGGCAATACTTCTTTTGTTTCCATAATAAATAAAATAATTTCAATTTAAAATAACTTTATCAAATAACATTTATTTAAAAAAATTTCTTTTTTTAGCAATAGATTTTATATGGAATTTTCAAAATAGATTCTTAAATATCACAAATATTTTTGATTAGCTTTTTGTAAATTTTATCTTAAATAAGAATTATGACAACTCCTATTTCATTTGGGAAGGAAAATTTATCTTGAATTATTTTTTAATTGTTCAAGTATCCACGATGTCAATCTATTACGTAATTTCAAAAATAAATATTTAGTTTTCTTTTCAATCAATAGAAAGGTATTTTGGCTAGATTCTAGAATTATACTTTCTTGATTTTTTATAATAGTGTTGATATTTTTAAAAAATTTCATACATCAGAAGTCTGAAATTTCAATTATTTAAAACGTAATTTTTTAATATATTTTATTTTCAAGGATTTCTTTTTATTTTGAATAAAAAAAAATTTTTTTTTATTAGAATATTTACTTTTTTTATTAATTAAAATAACTCATAGAGATCAGATCCTAAAATTATTTACGCTCCCCTTTCAGCAAACATAAATAAAAAGTCCATATCATAAATTTTTGCTATTAAAAAAGGTAAATTCAAAATGAGATAAAAAATTAAATTTAAGGAATATAAGAGAAAGACTGTTTTAGGATTTTATGAAGCTAATTAACTTAGTTGAGTTATCGACAATTATAAGCCTTTAAACCTAACTGGGATTCAAAAGACCTTTTCGACTTATAAAAAATATTTTAAAAGAAGCGTTCTTTTGACTCAGAACTGTGGCTTGTTAACGACGTCGACAGCTTATCAAAATTAAGGGTCGTCGACGTACAGTCGATAGGTCAAACTAATTATTTCGGTCAATACTTATTTTCAATACCTTTTTTTCTCTTGCGGTTTTTTTCCTGAAAAAATTTTGGAAAATTTTTAACTTGATGTTACCAAATATCATGAATTTACCAAAACTTACGTAAAAATGGTAAATTCATCCCAACACTGTACTTACAAAAAACGTTTATTAAATACAGGGGTGCTTGAGGGATAGTAATCGATACAAAGGGAACATTTAAGGAACATAGAGTCACACTTTAGACATATATTAAATTTAATACTTTTAGAAATTGTAAGCGATGAATAAATCTATTATGTTCCCTTTATATGTCTAAAGTGTGACAATTAAGGACATTGTTTCTGGGATCTTATTTAACGTGACTTTGTATGACAAAGTGTGACTACAAAAAAAAATTAGAAAAAACGGATCTTTATTTAAATTATCGATTTAAGTAACTAAAAAGTATTTAATTTAAAAATTGAATTTTTTACAAAATTGAAGTTTTTGACTTCAATTAAAATTTAGTTTCACTAAAAAAAATTTTTGGTAAAAAGTTTATCAATCACTCCATTCACCATTTCATTTGTGATCTAACTGTAACACCCCATCACTTATTCAGTCACTCACTTACCTACTCACGCAGTTTCTTTCTATTTAAAGAGAAGTTATTTTATATATTTGGTTCAACAATAAAAGTACTTAAATACATTTTGTTTTTATTTTATTTAGTAGCAACCACGCTATTAAATAATCTAACATTTTGGATAATGCGTAAAGTAGATGTAAAAATTTTGTGATTACCAAATATATTGAACAGAAATTGAAAACTTTAAATAAACTGAATAATGCTGGATGTCCATTAGCATGATTTTAAGTCATAAAGAAATGCTGTTAATAAACCTTGAAATCAAATATAAATAAAAATACAGCATTAAAAATTTTAGGAATATAATAAAGGTCAATACTCTTGATTTAAAAAGTTTCATTCCTTTTTATTGTTGTATTTTTATTATATCCGTAAAAATCTATTTTCGGCATATTTACTATAGAAATCAAATATATCTTACAACGAATAATATTGACCATTAAAAAACAAAAGAGAACCTCGAGTTCTTAGTTATTTATTTAAGTTATTATAAGATAAGCGCAAGTGCTCCTATTTTTTCATGTTGTTCTTAATTATAACTCTTAATTAGGCTAAATTAATGATTCTAATTTTGCTAAAGAATGAATATCTTAGGTTAAAAATGATATTTATATTAATCATGAGATTTACTTAAGAAAATAAGACTAAGTTAGTCAAAACTTAGTTTCAATTTTTACTTAGTTCATAGATTAAAGGTAATGTCCTAAATCTTTTTATTTAGGAATTTAATATTAATGTCAAATTTTTTAATTTTTATCAGCTTGGGTTACAACAAAGAATAGGTTTTATAATATTATACATTTTAGTAAATAGTATTAAGAAAAAGGTTAATAAAATAAAATTTTTTCATCTAATTTGCCCAAAAGAATAAGCTTTTTTATTCAATGTTTATTTTTTACCAAAAGGCATTGTTTAAAAAAAAGGCCTGCCTCGGATTCTTAAAGCATTGTAAAGTTACTTCGAGATTAATTTTATAAAGCTCAAACTTATTTTTTTTTGCATTTAAAAAATCTTAATAAATTCCTTCTTTTTTTTTTCGATTTCCTTTAGCGATCGATAATTTCAAAAATAAAATAGGGGAAATAATTTTCGTGCATGCAGTAGCAAAAAGATCCAAAGAAATATATTGAGAAAGAGAGGGAAGTAAAAATGATCAATGAAAATTTAAGTATGCTTTGAGATTTGCTTCTTTTTTTTATTTAGAATTCCAAAATTTCCAAAAATTAAAAAATCCATTAATCAAATGTTTGATTAATGAAAATTAAAAATAAAATTACATAATAATTCAAACTTAATTTATAGAAAATCAAATACCTTTTTTTTTTTCAAAATTTTTTTCCTAAGCTATTTTATTTTGTTATAATTTTTTTGTTGTTGTATCAAAACTCATGCAAGAAAAATTGATTTCGCTGTTTCTATTTTTTCCCGTTTTTCCAATGCATTTTTGCATTTTTTTTCTTCTTAATTCCCCCATCATCTCAATCTTCTTAATTTATTACCTGAACAAACTTCTATTTTATTATTTTTTATTACAGAACATTTAAAATTTATTATTTTCTCATTGTTTTTGTTTTAAATGTTTACTCTGAGCAAAAATATTTTTTTCATCATTTAAATAAAAAAAAAATTTTTTAAAATCATAATTTTTATTTAAAATATAAAAAAAAAAAAACAAGCGATGATTGATAAAACACCAAGTGATAAGTATTTAAATAATTGCCTCACAGATAAATTAAAAAATAATGTTTATATAGAAAAATGCGATCAAACTGGGTTACTTAAGTACAAATGTGAATTCCTAGTTGGAGATCATTTAAATGCCAATAACTTTCGTCTTAAATTACTTAATGAAAAGTTGTCTATTGAAATAGAAAAATTAGTCGAGAGTGAGAATTATCGCGAATTTGAAAATTTTCGTCGTGAAATTTCAATACCAAGTTATGTCGATGCAAGAACTCTTAATTGCTTCCTAGAAACTTATGAAAACAATCAAAATTTACTAATTATTGAGGCTTTACTTAAACCTGATTGTAGTGTCTCACAAAAAGGTTCTTCTTTAAAGTCCAAGCTAAAAAATTTTAATCAAAATAACGGTTTTTTGAAATATAAATTTGACCTAAGTGATTATGACCCACAGAACATAAGTATATCAGTTCGAAATAAATCAATTCTAGTTATAAATGCATTTAAGAAAATTTTCGATTCAAATGGTAAGCCAATAGTCCAAGAATTTAATCATGAAATAAACTTACCGGACAAAGTTGAATTTCATAACATTCGAAATTGTCTAGATGAATCAGATGGTATATTAAAAATAGAAATACCGGTACCCGATAAAGATTTATTTAATAATAATGAATTTTTAAAAAATAAAAAATTGTATCGTAATGAGTCCAGCGACGATAAATATTTAGAATTAATGTTTGATTTATTGGAATTTAAATACGATGGTATTAATGTGTACAAAAATGCAAATAATAAACGAGTACTAGAAGTACGCGCCGTTCGAGATTTGAGTGTAAAAAAAGTTACTTTTGACAATAAGCCCTATGTTAGAAAATATATTTTACCAGACTGGGTAAAGACAGACGATTTGAAAATTATCCAAGAGCAAAAACATGTAGACGATAAAATCAAAAATTATTTGATTGTACAATTACCTATTATTGATTAAGAGTTTAATCATTTTTCTTTTTAAAGAGATTTTGTTTTTTTTGTTTGATGATTTTTATTTTATTTTTATTTGCTTTGTTTTTATTTTGTTGCAAAGACTGTTCAATTTTATTTTAATTTGACAAATTTTTAAGCTAAAAAATGTTTCGATTTTTAATTAAATTTTTTTAAATTTTAGTAATTTTATTAATCCAGTTGTAATTGAATAAAATGTTGATAAATAAAATCTAAAGAATTTTGTATTTTTTAAGTTAAGTTTTGATTAAGGATGACTTAAAATACCAACTAATCATTTAAATCAAAGTTTATGAAACACTATAAATTAAAGCAATTTAAAAAAAAAAGCTTTCAAATAAAAGCTTATTTATTTGAAATATTCAAAAATTAGATTATTTTGCCATTTAGATTCGAAACCTATAGTAAATATTAGCTTAATTTTTAAGAATTTTTCTATATTAAAATATTTATTATTGATGTAAAATATCATTTAAAAAGGCTTTTTTTTTCGCTTTTATTCGAAATATCATGCATTTTTTAAATTAAAAAAAAAACATTCTTACAAATTTAAATTTACCGGGAAAGTATTTCAATGACTTAAATATTATATAGGGTGTACAAGAACGCCTGCTCTAAAACCTAGTTACTTAGACCCAGTTTCTAGAGTATAGCTCCTTTTTTAAAGAAATACAGTCAAACATTTGATAATTCGAAAAATTAATTCCTGCTTTTGAAAAGTACTCTGTGTAAAAGTAAAACTTTGTCGTCTATAGATACTGAATTGTGAGCTTGACAATTTAGATTATCTTGTAAAGAAATTCCAATTTGGTCGTATAAAAGAATTTCGCTGATACTCAATTTTATTCAGAATTTTCTTAAAAATAAATCTCTTGCTTTGAACTTTCGAATCATCTTAATTGTCCTTAGATGTTTTTTGTTTTTATTTTCAAAAAGCTGACGAGATTTTTTTCATTTTATCAAAAGTATGTTAAGAATTTTGAGAGTTTATGGAAAAAAAAATATTTTCAATTTTTTCTAAACATCGGCTAAGAACCTCACTTTTTTCCTAATATAATTTCAATATCTTTAGAGGTGATCATTGATCCAAAGTAGGTTAGATTTCTAACAGACTCAATTTTGTTTTCTAAATCCAGTTTTGTGTTGGAATATTTTTAATTTGTTAGAGCTTCGGTCTTTTTTGTATTTGAATTCTGAGATTTATAGATGTTATTTTTAATTGCTGTTGAGATTTCTCGAACGTTTTTCATTAGAAAATTCAAGGTCAAAAGTGCTTGCTGTTGAATTTCGATTTGATTGTTTTGATAAAGTCTATACAACCAGTACCACTATTATTTCGTGGGTTCTTTCAACCAGTATATTTTATTTTTTTGAACTTGAAACTATAAAATTTTACCGTATATTTTTTAATTTTGAAATTTTTATGATTATTGTTCTTTTGCAGACCTTTCAGTTAATATAACTGCTTCCTTTAGGAAGACTAAGCTTTTCAACAGAAGAAATTTCATATTCAAATTTAAATAAATAAACAGAATTAAATGTAGTAGGGAAATTTATTGAATTAAAAAGACAAATTAAGGTTTATAAATTAACATTTCTCGATTCCAAATAATCCTTTAAAGATTTGAAATTTTCAAAATCTAAAACTTGAAATTTTAAAAGTAGCTCTAAAGGTGGTTGTTCAATTGTTTCTCTCAAATCTGGTTCTGTCGCTTTTTTCTTTGAATTTTTTTCATCTTTTTTACTTTTTTTAGAATCGTTATTTTTGTTTGCAGTTGGAGTTTGAAATCCTAAATTTATGAAATCAACTTTTTGTTTAGTCTGAAAGTTCTTTTCAATTATTTTCGAATAGCCATCTAAAACTGATTCTAATTCAAGTTTGAAATCAGCTAAGACTTTTTCCTCGACATTTACTTGATTATAATTATCCAACAAAGACCCTATTGTTTTTTTCTTCTTCTTTGTATCTTTTCTCTCTTCTTTTTTGGCATCTTTCTTCTTTTTTTTCAACTCTTCCTCACTCGGTGGCTCATAATTCTTTAATTGATAATAAATTTTTTTTTCAACTAATTCAATTCGAGTTCCTCTAATTAAAAAATCGCGTAGTTTCTTGACTGATTTGAAATTTAAATTGACACGGCCCTTATCATTTTCAACCAGATCTAAATTTGTCATTGGCTCAAAATCCTGAGTCGATTCTGTTTTTAAAGTAAATGATTCTTCAAAGTCAAAATCTTCCATGGATTCGAAACGAATAAAATATTTAAATAAATAAATCTCCGGCTCATCCTCAAACTAAAATTAAAGTCAAATAAAATAAATATAAAAAATTAAATTTAAAAAAAAATTATAAATTACATCTGGTACTTCTGGAAATATTAAATTTTTAATTTGTAAAAAATTGTATATTATCTCAGCATGCTCTGAAAGGATGTCTAAAAGAGAAAAAAAAAATCATAATAATTAAATTTTTTCAGATCTTAAAATTTTAATCTGGCCAAAAAAAAATTACCTGCATACAATTTGAAATCTTGAAAATTAATTCTTTCCTCTTTAGTAATTGGTGTATCGTCTAATGAAAAAAGATTGGGAAGACTATCTATAACTAAACCACGATAGCCTGGTATGAGCACAACAGGATTACGGCTAAGGATTAATACTTTTAAATTTTTTAAATTTTCTAATTCAATTATTAAATTTGCCAATTCGTATAGATTATTGGAAGACAAATCGAGCGAGACTAGATCTCCCCAAAATTTGGGATTAAAAAAATGATCCACTGTTTCAATAGAGTTGTAAGCTAAACTTAAATGTTGAATATTTGTTTTTGTTTTTACATTAATTTCATGAATGTTGCTAATCAAATTTGCACTTAGATCCAAAATCTTAAGAGAACCAGGTAAGTTGGAAAGATCACATTTTGAAATTAAATTACACGATAAAATTAATTCATCCAATTTGGTAAAGCTTCTTAAGTCGTCAATTTGAGTAATCTAGAAAAAAAAAATATTAAATTTTTTTTTTGATGATGAAATGTGAATAATTTTTTTTACATCTAAACTATTGAGCCTAAGATTAGTGAAGTATTGCTCTATTTTGTTAATGTTTATACTATTACGATCTTTAATAAAACGCTCCCTAATCAAGTCACAGTCTTTACTCCAATCATAACTTTCAAACCAAGGTGATTTTTTATCTTTAATTAGATCAATCATTTCTACAATTTCATCCTCTTTTTCTTTCTCATTTTCATCAAATACTTTAAAGATTTAAAAATTTTAAAAAATTGTTTTTTTTTTAATTTTTTAAAATAATTACTGTTTGGTTTTCGTCGGTCTTTTTTGACATTTTTCCCTAAAACAGGATATTCACTGAGTCGAAGTGATTTTAGTTGTCTAAAAAAAGCATCTAATACAGTGAATTCGGGCATTGTTACATGTAAATATTTATAATGTCATTATTTATTTAATGTTTAATTAAAAATTAGCTATAACTTAACGAAATTTCTTCTTCATAAATTTTTTTTTTTTGTTAAGTGTTTTTCCTCTTATTCGTCTCTTATTCAATTTTAGAGTAAGTTGCTAAGTTACAGTTTACTTTTCATAAATATGTTTTACAAATTATTTTAAAATCATTTTATATTTTTAATTAAATATTATTACTTTTAAAATAGGTGTTATTTAATTTTTTTTTTTGAATTGCTTCTTTAAAAATGTATTAGTTTTTTGATCGATGTAAAATCAAGAAAAAAAGGCCTCTATATTTAACAGTTTTGATTCTTGATTTGATATGTCAAAGATTTGAAATGTTTTCGATTTAATTTATTTATTTTTAATTAAAAAAAAAGCTTATTTTTAACAGACGTGTTCCGAAGAAAATTATATAATAAGTTGAAAAAAATTTTTGTTTCTAATAGGCCCGGTTTAAAAATGTTAGAAATGATTAAAACTTATTTCAGAAGAGTGCTGCGCTAACTTGCAAAAGTCAAAATCAATGTCTAGAATTTATTGAAATCGTTACAGCTTTATATCTAGAAAAAACACATTTTTCAATATTTTCAAAATCTAAGTCCTCCATGTAAAAGAGCTTCAAAATGTTTTCATAGCTAATGAGTAAATTTCTCAGAATTTTAGATCTAGTTGAAAAGTACATCTCCTATACTTCCAAATCGACATGTGCTTTCAAACACTTATATTTTTTACGTTACCTCTTAATAATCAACATTAAATGAATAAATTTTTTTTTCTTTGAAATTTTGAAATCGGCTCGAGTTGAATCCTGAACATGATTCAAAAATTGTAACTTTAGCTGTGCTTGGTAGCTGATTCAAAACTTGGTTCTAAAGCGCTTTCAGAACGACTTAAATCAGGTCTCGAAATTTGTTACTTCTCTAAATTTTGGCTTTAGCTGTCGATTTCTAATTTAATTTTTTTCGCAATCAACTCTATTTCTAATGTAACATTAAATAATGTCAACTAAACATTAGTGTCACATAAAATTATCAATATTTATCTAATGTAGACTTAATTAAAGTCTATTGATTAACATTAATGTAACACCAGACCGACTCCTTATTAAAAAATAAAAATTTTCAAATCAAATCAACCAATAAAAATTAAGATCAATAGCTGAATAATATTGAACTTTTATAAAATATTTATATTTTTTAAAAATTAATATAAATAAGATTGAAATTTTTGTTTATTTCTTACACGAATGTGACCCTAACTTTATAGAGAATTCAACATAAAGTCACGCTCAAATTTTACATTTACATTACATCAATTATTTAGAAGACTTGGAATTATTGACTTTCCTAACTTTAGAGACAATTTGATTCATTTTTTCAAGACTCAATAATTTTGATATATTTTAATAAATCTGTTTTGATTTTTTATTTAAAAAAAAAATATTCTTAAAAAAATTTTTGTTTAAATTTATAAAAGAGATTATTTATTTCATAGCAAATTCTTCATCTAATAACTTTTTAATTCCCAAGCACATTGAATTAACTAAATCAAATTCTGTTTTTCCAATTCGTACTTTATTTGAGATGTCATAAACACCTCCTTCAGATTCACTATCCTCACCATGTACACCCCTAGTTTGTAAATTAAGAGATTCACACAATTGTTTGAGCTTACCAGAAGCTCCAAGTTTTGGTAATTTTACATGAACCGATGCTCTTAAACCAGTTCCAATATTTGTTGGACAAAATGTTAAATAGCCAAATTTATCATGATGAGCAAATTTAGCTTTTTGTTCAATTATATTTATACCTTTAACCAATCTTGAATAAACTTGTTTTATATTGCTTCCTTTTTGAATTGATATAATTCTTACATGATCTTCTTCATTTAACCAAACAACGAAAGTCTTTTTGCGGTTCATAAAAATACCTCTATTCAATGGCCAATCAGAATAGCCACCTGCGCTTTTTAGATATTTATCATCAGCATCAGCAAATAGATAATGACTCTCTATTAGACTATCTCTTTCTTTATAACTCATTTCGGACAATTCGAAAAAGTCACCATAAAGTTCTCCTTGCAAATTTCGAAACGATTCAATCATTAGATCTTTTATTTCTTCGCGAGTCTCTCGACTTAACTTAGGACCCATTGGAAAACCATCTAAAGTGCGTCCTACTCGAATACGACTTGAAACTATAGAATCAGCGTATTTCGAATCAAAATCAGGTAAATCATTTGGATTTCCGAAATCATGGATTGATTTGAGTGAATAAACATCTACTTTATGATAATCACTTATCACTGGCCAAAATATTTCAGGAAATGTATCATAACAATCGGGATCTGGTGCATATAAACCTACTGAACTATTGGGATTTTCAACAGCTGATTTAACACAATCAACCATTGTGGTACCATATTTAGTAGTTTTTTGTAGCCATAGCCAAACGTCTTTTGGAAGATACTTTTGAGTTAATGATGCTTTTGAATTTTTCGACTTCAAAGCTTGTTTATTCAAAAAAGCCTAAAATTAAAAGATAAGATTTTAATTTGAACTTTTTTGGTCGTCATTATTTCAAAAATTTCTAAAAAAAATTTTCTCTTCACTTCCACTTAAAAAACTCTTTACTCAAAATTTTCATCATTTATTTTTTCTTATAACTTCGTTTATTAATAGAGAAAAATTAAATTCATTTTTTGCAAAACTCTATACAGCCAACCCTCTTTAATCCGAACAACAAAATTTTACCAAAATTATCTTCTAATTAACGAAAATTCGGATTACAAAGTGGTTTAAGATTTTTTCGAAAAAAAATATTCGGATAATCGAGAATTCGGATTAAAGAGGGTTGGCTGTAATTTACCAAAATGTTTTGTGATGATGCGTTTGAAGAAAATTCAAACTCTTCTAAAAAAATTTTAATTGAAATTCTATGCCTTAAAACCTCGTTTAAAGCTCGTACTATATTTTGGTAATCCCACGCCACTATTAAACTCAGGTATAACCCCATAATTTTTGCAATTAAAATTCAAACTTTTTGATAAAAAAATTCTTGTAGCTTTTACTTTAAATTTTTTGATTAACCCATCAAGCTTTCATATAGCCCCATGAACTATTATATACTTGCAAATGAGACAATACTAAATTTTTTATAACAAAATCTATGAAATTTTGTACAACTCCATCCATTTTTAAATTAATTTTTTACTTGGGTCAAACATATTTTTAATAGTTATTTACTACCTTCTTCAAAGTAAATTCGCAAAAAGACACAAATACAGTCAAACCTCGTTAATCCGGGAACCTCATTTTTTTCGGCATGATTTCTTATTCCAAGTTACATTTAGTACTATATAATTTTAACTCGATAATCCGACATTTACGATGAAACCAGCATAAAAACACTCCATGAAACGAGCAGGATTAACGAGGTTCGACTATAAAGTTCTAGGCTTATATATCCTAGGGTTTTACGGTAATTTATTTTAAATGTCAAATTTATCAATTTAGAACTATACACGGGCCGAAGTAGTAACAAGCTAAAAGACAAAAATGATTCATTTCTAATCTAATAATATCTCAGATAAATCTTGTTGGTTTCAAAAAAATTTTTATTTCATCAAATAACAATCACAGAACAATTTGCCAGATTCGTTAATCGATTTTCGAAACTAAAAAATATAATTTCTAGTTAAAATACCTGAGTTTTCTTTTTGTTTACAATTACTCTCATACTGTCTAAAGTAGCATTTAAACTATCATTTTTTGTAGCTTTGCCTAATATCCAGGAATTGTTTAGAGCTTGATAAACAGTCATACGTTTTTGTGGGTCAACAGTAAGAAGCTTCATTATAAAATCTTTTGCATTCGCTGATAAACTTTCATAATTACTCGCTGTAGTATTATAAGAGGCTTTAAATATTTTCTTGTATAACTCTTCATCAGTTTCAGCTTTAAAAGGCTCTTCTCCACAAAGACTAAATAATTAAGTTCAACTATTGCTTTGAAGATTATTTTGATTTAAAATCTTACAGTAAATAAGAAAATGCTCCAAGAGACCACATATCACTTGCTGGATTACCGACTTCATTTCTCAATATTTCAGGAGCTTTGAAAATTAAACAAACTAATTCTTTACAATAAATAAAAAAAATTTTCTAAGACCAACCACAAAATTGAACATTTGAAACAATAGCATGTTTTAATAATTCGCTTTCTAAAATAGGATATAACGCAATGTCTGTTATTTTTACATTACTTTCATCATTTTCATTCTCAAAAACCAAATTTTCCGGTTTTAAGTTTCCATGTACCAATCCTTCATCATGAATGTACTTAAAATTATTTTTTTAAAAAATTTTTGTCATTGTCGATTCTTAAAATAAGTCATACTTTAAGTCCTTCCAAAATTTGTTTTAAAATTTTTACAGCCTCTCGCTCAGTAAACGGTTGTCTTTTAACGATTCTTTCCAAAGCTTCGCTTCCAATTAATAATTCTGAAACAATGTAAATGTTATCTGAACTCTCGAAAATTTCTTTTACCCTATTCTAAGTTTAAATAAAGATTAAATTCATTTTTTCTTGATTATTTAAGCTTATTTACCACATTAGGATGATTAAGTTTGAGTAAATGTGAACTTTCTTTGAGTGAGACTTTTCTGCTTTTCTTTAAAAAAAAAATTTAAGTTCTTATTTTTTTTGATTCAGAAAGAAAAATTGAATTACATTTTTACTAATGGTTTTTACGCAGCAAAACAAATTTTGCCCTCTTGGTTTACATTTTAAATTAGTGCCGAATGGTCCACTTGAAAGTTCTGAAATAATTTCATATTGATCTTCGAAAGGAGCATCTTTGACACTGTCAGAAATCCAATAGTCAAATTTATTTTCTATTTTACTCGATTTTGTATCAGGCATATTCGTGAATACTAATAAGAATAATCAAGATTTTAAGTTTATTTTTTTTTTATTCTACGAATTTGAAATTTTGTTGCCTAACAATCAAAGTATACAGACGCATTCAGGAATTAATTTATTAATACAATATGCTGAATTTAAATTTTTGTTGCCAAGTAGACGAGCCTCCATTCGAAAATGATTTTTTTTAAAAAAAATTCCTCTTTTTATTTTAAATTAAAGAAGAATACCCTGAAGTAATGGTTCCGAAGAAAAAGTTTTATTTTTCGGCGTAGCATTCGGTATATGTCCCGTATTTCAGTATCTAATATTCCGTTTAGTCTTAAAAATTCATTCCGTATTTTAGTTTTGATTCCGTGAATTAAAATTCCGTATTTCATCCTATTCCGTTATCACTGTTCCGAATTTTAGCATGCTCCGTTCCGTGTTCCGTCCTCACATTCCGTTTTTTAGAGATAGCCCACAAAAGCAACTAAGAAAAAAACTAAAAGAAAAATAAATAAAAAAACGCCAGCAATTTTAATTGCTATTTTTTTTCCTGTACAGGTTTTTTAATCGAGCTAAAATGAATCAATTCATTTTAACGGCATCCATTTAATTCGACAAACATATTTCGACAAATAATATTTTGACAAGCATATTTAGACAAATTAATTTTCGACAAAAAAAAAATCGACAAGTATAATTTAGACACATAATTAATTAGACAAAAACATTTTCGACAAAATAATATTTTTATAAAATTGCTTGATTTTTTGTGCCATTAATTTCTGTTTTTAGGATTCTTAGTGTTTTATCAAAAAAAAAATTTCTATGGGAGTAATTTTATGGTAGGAAGGGTCTCGCCTGTTATGTGATGATGTGATCACATATTACGTGAATAAAAGAATTATATCGACTTCGTGACCAAGAGTTTTTTTTGTGATCACCTAAACTCTGGTAACGTAATATGTTAGCAAAAATAAAAATTGATAAATCAATTTTCTTTCTTTTCATTTTCTATATTACGATCAATTAAAATTAATTCGTTTGACATTTTTAAAGCTTTTAAGAATAAGTTTTGGAAGCTTGGTTCTCAAATTTTATTATTAATAGATAACATAAGGAGCATCATAAGTTACAAAAATCCAAAAGCTCACCGTACCCTAAATTATGGAAAAATTACTTTAAATTTATGACAAAAAAAATAAAAATGTTCTACTAAAAAGATAGATCTAGTGTCTCAAAATTTAGAATATATTAGAACATTAGTTTAAAAATGTCACTTGTAGAAAACTACTGATACAGTTTTTGAGCCACAATAAACCGAATTTAAGACTGTATAAAAAATCAAAAGATATCAAACCTAATCATATTTCTTGAGAACTATATTTTTTAACAGCAAACTTTTCTTTAATTAAGCGTTCAGTACAAATTTCCTTAATTTTTGAACAGTAAATTTTTCCTTAAATAAGCGCTTAATAAAATTTTGCTCGATAAATTTTTCAGGGGACAATTTTCATTTCAAGACATTTTTGCTAAATACCAACCTCTTACCTGAATTACCGCGTAAATTATTTAAAGTGTAGATAAATATTTAATAACTTTTTAATGAAAATTTCAAAAATTATTCCAAATTTGAATTAATAAAATAAAATAATACATCGTATACAATGAGAAAAGTACTTCTTATCAGCTTTTTTAAGAGATGTTTACAGTAAACGCTCGTTCATAATTACGCAATTATACCCAAAAATCGCAATACAGTTACATGTAATTATAGCTGAATAAAAGGTATTTTTCGACCTAATATAATTACATGTAACTATAGTAGGTTTTAAAAAAAATTTTTTTTAAAATTTTCTTTTTTTTTAGTCCCATAAAACTATAATTCGAAAGCGATGCATTGTCCAATTACACCCATTACATGAAATTGTGCAATTATAGCCGAAAATCGCCGAATAGTTACATGTTACCAAAACTATTTAAAAAATTCTCTCTATGCGGTTAGTATTGCATTCAATTATAGCCAAACAACCGTAAGTATTACATGTAATTATGAACAAGCGATTACGGTAATAAAAATTGATGTGGCTAATGTGGCACTTAAAGAATATTTTAAAAAAAAAAAAAAAATCAACCAATCAAAAATTATTAAAAAGTTTCAAATAATTTCATAAAATTGTCTTAACTTTACAGTGTTAAAACAAAAACTGATATTGAAAAATTTTGGCGCTAATGACTCATTTTTTTTTAATATCATGCTTTTTGAATACTAATATTTTCAAATACTGCAATACACATACAAACATTTATAAGCGCGAAAATAAATAAGAAAACCTCTCGGTTTTACAACACATACGATCCTACTTCTCAATAATCTTGATAAATATGCTTTCATATTCATCATCCTCGAATTTTGATCACCAAAATCTCTATTCTAATTATTGTACCAGTAATACAGGTATAAATGCTTATTCTTTTAATGCACTATTAAAGGAAGATAATTATGATCAAGCTTTTGGTTTTGGCGATGGTTTTTTCGATAATTTCCTAGCTGGATATAATAATGGTAAAATTTTAGAAAATAAATCACAAAAATTTTCTTTATTTTCTTGTTCATAAAGGAAGAGAATATGAAAAAACTGATTATACATCAGAGCGTCTTAGAGTGCTTTGTCAGAGTATATGGATTCGAGTTCGTTGGATTCGTTAGATCAATGTGACCGAATCCTAATTGCGAATAAAGAGACAAATTCAAATGTTAAAAAGAATACAACTTCTTCTGAAAATATTTTAAATCTTAATGACACTAATGAAGTCATTAATTTGAAGTAAAACGTACGTACACCAACAAAAAGACTATGTGATTGATCACCTGAGATAAAAACAAAACGATCATCCCGAAGCAACAATTTACAAACAGAAACAACTTCTAGAAAAGCTATAAGCATTCAAATAGACATCGGTTCAAGGATTATCAAGTACTTTTTTATTATTTCATTTTGCTTTGAATTTTAAAGACGTTTATTTTTTTTAAGTTGGAAATTTTGGAACAAGAATTTAAAATTGAACAGTATCCAAGATGAACTGATATTGATAGAATATCATCAAGATTAGGTGTTAATCTTCAAACGATACCTGTATGGTTTCAAAATAGAAGAGCACGTTTAAAACGCAGTATAAAAAGAAACCAATTCTCATAAATAAAAATAGAAATTTTCATTTCTTTTTGTGTCCCAGTTTCAAAAAAAAATACAATTTCAATTTCTAAAATTTTAAAATAGACGTTGAAAGCATGTAAATTTACAGCACTTGCCTCGAAAAAGTGGCATTACCATTACCATTACCGTTACCGTTACCAATACAATTTTCGAAAAAAATACCTTTTATAAATTTTTTTTTTGAAATATTTTTTTTTTAATTTTTTATCAAAAAAAAAATTTAAAAAATTTTTCAAAATTTTATATGAAGATGTATATGAAAGGCGTTAAATATTTTGATATTTTTACATTACATGTTCGGCCAAAAGGAGTGGTAATTATAAATAAGGTGATAATAAACCGCGATAAATTCGAATTTATCGCGGTTTATTGAAATATTTGATTCCATTTTTTAAAAATGGAATCAAATGTCCAAGATAAATTAGTGAAAAATTTTGTTGAAAAAAAAATATTAATAGAAAAAATATTGAATCAAAGTAATTTTATTTAAATAACAGTTTCTATTCCAAATATAATAAGATTTTATTAATAGATCAGCAAATTCTGGAGAAACTCAACGAACGTAAAATTGATTAAAATTATTTTTCAAAATTTTTTAATTAAATTAAATTTTTAAGGTCAGAAGGAAATTAAAAGAAACCGAATAGTTGGACAATGTTTTTTGGTTATTAATATTTTAAATTTATTGCTTTCAATATATAGAATTTATTTGAATTCAAATAGAAAATAATGTTAAAGAAAAAAAAAACTTTCAGTAATGAAAAACAAAATTTTTTTTTTTATTTACTATAATTTCAATAAATTTTTCAAAAATTTAAATTTTTAAGCTTTGAACAAATTCACCATTACATCGGGCTTTTTTAAAGATTTAACAATTAAATAAAATTTTTGACTATTATGTTTTATCTATAATTCTGGAATATCAAAATTCGAATTATAGAGGGTTGACTGTATTTATTAAATTTTCAAAGGCCATATTTTTCCACGAAATGTTACAGAGAGTCAAAATTTGAACAGGACCAAGTGTATTTTGAAAAAATTAATCTAAGTTTTTTTTAAATTTCAGAAATATTTTATACAACATTTTCTAAAATGTTCTTGTGGTTTAGCTGGTAATTTACAGGTCTACGAGAAGTGCCAGTCTGGGTTCGATCCCTCTTGCTGTCAAATTTTTTTACTAAAAAACAAATTAAGCACGACTTTTATTAGAGATAATAATTTTTAAAGAAGAAAAAATACTCAACGTTATTGAGATATAAAATTTCGAATTAAAAAATAATTTATTTAAAATTTCAAAATGTTGTCTTGGGCAAATTGTTAATTTTGCTCAAATTTCAAGTTTGAAATTTTTTGCTCAAAAAAAAAAAAATTTAATTTCGTAATTACACTGTAAATTTTTGAGGTGTAATTTTTTCAAAATTTATGCGTAATATCGCAAAAAATACACATAAATGTGTAATTTTAAATTACACACTTTAAAGTGTAAGATTTTAAGCTACAGTGCTGCTTGTTACTTTGTAACATTCATTATATAACGTTATATAGCGTTACATAACGTTATGTAATGAATAACGTTATCAATTCGACAAATTTGAAATTTTATCGGACGTTATATAGCGTTATATAACGTTAACGAATTTTTTGAAATCGAATTTTTTTTAGCTAATCACTAAATAACGTTATTCGTTATTTGACATTATTTGGCGTTATCTAACGTTATCAAATTTTATTGTTTAAACGACGTGATGAAACGTTATATAACGTTACCAAAAGGATTGATTATTTTTAATAACTATTTATGTCTATAATTGAATTTTATTAAGCGACTTTCAAAAATTTTAAGAAATTTTAATTTCTAACTTATTTTTTATTATAAATTTTTAAAACTTACAAATGTTTCTCTTTTCGAACAAATAAAAATAATTGACTGAACCGAGGAAAGAGTTAATAAAGAGAGCTAATAAATAAAACAAAATTTTTATGACGTTATATAACGTTTCATAACGTCGTTTAAACAATAAAATTTGATAACGTTAGATAACGCCAAATAATGTCAAATAACGAATAACGTTATATA